>CM057350.1:507789769-508172638 GCA_030015575.1 Agapanthus africanus
ACTCCCAATATCCACTTAGATCTATCATCATAGATCATAATCCATAAGATGTAGTAGGTATCATCCAGAACTTCTATTGAGAAACCTCGTGATAAGAGGAGCTTGACCGAGTGTAGCAAAAGAAACCATTTCCTATCAAGATTATGTCATCTACGTACAATAAGTTTAAGACAACCTCATTCTCTATAACCTTCTTGTGTATATATGGTTCATTGTTCATACCATAATTTTGCATTATTATATTCCCCATTCTTATTCATTTTACAAATAAACAGCTGCTTTTGATCCATGTCTGCTACATAGTTGCAGGTTACAGGTTCTCGGAACAAAAACAGTGAAATTGATGAAAAGACGATGCAAAAGTGAGACTACGACCGACAAATGGAAGAATCTTGATCAAGCCTACAGTTTGGAGAATAAACGAAGATCAATAGACAATTCCACAAAGAACAAAGGCAGCGCAAGGTTTAAGACTTCGATACGAAGCGAACGGTAAAATCCACTACATTATTCACTGTGGAAATCTGGAAGAGAACTAGAAGACATTCTGAAGAACCAAGTGAAGAAATGAGATGCAAAATGCAACCAGAATCAACCCAAGAAAACTCAGCCAACAAGACCCCTTTATGGCCGCGGAACCGCGGCCAAACCTGGCTCTTGGCCGCGGATCCGCGGCCGTGCGTCGCCCGTGTCGGTGCAAAAATTCTGTGGCGGCTGGCGGCGCGTTGACTAGTCTTCTTTAGGGGTAAAATTGTAAATGCAGATGTGAATCGATTGTAACTCTAGGGTTTCTATGATCTATAAATAGAAGCCTTAAATCTCTTTTTGAGGCATGCCTCTTTTTATTTCATCTATTCAGAATTGTAATTCGGAGTAAATGTTTGGAGAGAGCCATCAAATAAAGTAAGACTTTTATTTCATTGCCCTAGTTAATTTTATTTCTGCCTTAATTCTTAATTTTTATTATCTGCCCTAGTTAAATTAGTTAGAACAAATTTATCAATTCCCTAATGAGTGAGTAATTCCTCACTTGTTAGGGTTAGGAATAGGGAAGGTTTGAGAGATGAAAATATCTCACCCCTTTCTTGCCCATCACATATAATTAATAGGACTCCATGCATACATACACACACCGTTCCCTACGACACCCTATCACATGAGGTAGCGGTGATACCGTAGTTTAAAAGACCGGTTGCGTATGTTTTCCATGGAGGTTAGGGTAAGAATTAAGAAAGGAAGGACGAGAACCTAGAGGAAGAAACATCGTTTCTTCCCGATGGTACTAATCCCCTTTATTAATTATTACCATAACATCTAAAGAGATCTAAATTAGGGCATTGAAAGCGGTGAGGAAATCTTAAATTTCCAAACTTAACCTAAACCTAACCCTAGTAAGATTCTAATCCTAGTCTAAATCAATTTAGTTTTTAGTGATAAATAATCCAACACCATTTGGAAATAACTCGTTAGAACATATTAGAAAATACACAACATCCCTGTAGACCGACCCGTACTCACCGGCTAGCTACCAAGCGACGCCGTTCTTGATTGCGGTAAAATTATTCTTTGATTCATCTTTTAAAAAAAAAGCGCATACGTAGACCAAAACCAATCAAATGACGCCGTTGCCAGGGATGGCGTAGTATTTTCTTTTTGCAATTTCAGGTTTATATAAAATCATAAAACCCATAAAAAACTAAAAAATTAAAAAAAATATAAAAATTTTATCATCTTTTTATTGTTTGAAGGGTGTTTTGTGTGAATTTTGCAGGATCAACGAACGAGTTCGGATCTGGAAAAATCCAGAGAGCAAAACAGAAAACTGAAGATATGAACAACAGAGGATTACAACAACAGAGGAGCAGAAGAAATCTGGAGAACTGAACCACCATTCCAACCGCGTTTCCGCCGCAAAAGCACCATATTGGCCGCGCATCCGCGGTGCGGTGGTGACGTCAACAAAGGAAAACCCACTGTAAGCTTCCTTTCTCTTTCTCTGAACCCCCTGATATCTCCTCTGTAAAATTTGCCTGCAGGATTCTTTGCGCCAAAAATTTCTCCCCCTTCCAATAATTGATCTTGTGCAGGATTCTTTGCGCCGCGCTAAAAAATTGTTTGCAAGTGATTGTGTTTACTGTTTTGCATATTTTAATTGACTTTAAGGGGCTTGAACACCAATCCAGATTGGGTGGGGATTTCATCACCCTTCCCAGGACCCCAGAAATCACTTAAAGAATATTGCATTGACCATCAATTAATTAAAAAAGATTAGACTCGGCCCTAAGGACTTCGCGCTCAATAGGAAAAAGGAATAGTTGTAGGCATCGACCGTTGATCCTAACCTGACTTTGGGGTGCCTAGGCTAGACAGGTAGTGAAAGGTAACTTTAAAAGGCCCGTCTCACGGTGATTCGTGAGCGGATCCCTCCTTTCTCTATTTGTGCTTACCTGGCCACAATGGCGGTGAAGAGGCGGTTTGAGGTCCTACTTCTTACCCTTTGGAACAGTTAGGAGCTGTCTAGCTGACCTAGATGACCCTAGATCTAGGCTTGATTGTGCATTTGATATTGATTGAACGTGTGTCTAAGCCTTTTATCGAAAATCTTTTTTGCAAAAAGCTCCACATAAAAAAAGAAAATTTTTTTACAAAAAAAACTTGCAACTTGTCGCTAAGAAATCTGTGCACCCCACTTACACCCACTTTCTTTCCATTGATGTTTTCTTACCCCCACATTCTGTTTTTTACCTTTTTGACTACACTACCTCTTTAGTGTATGTCCGGTTGGACTAGGGACACTAGTGCCCAATTAGTCCGTGTCTCGTTGGTACCGACCGACGACGCTTTCGACTCCGAAGTCGAAATTCCTTCCACTTCCTTACCTTCACCTTCACATTCTTCGTCTTCTAAGGAGATGTCGGGATTTAATCCTAACAACACCTTACCCACAGGACTGATTCCACCTCTGCTAGGTACGAATAACCCACAACACCCGCCTGTCGAAGCGCCCCAACGAATCACACTCCAGGATCTTTTCTACCCTATCCGCACCGCCTTACCTACTTGTCTTTCACTCCCACCGGCAAATGGGTATAACTTTGAGATCAAACCACACTTCATCAACATGTTGCCAAAATTTCACGGACTGGAATCCGAAGATGCCTATATCTTCATAAACAAATTCCAAAACGTTTGTGTAATGATGAAAACAATCCAACTTTCAGATGATGCTATAAGGCTAAGGGTCATTCCTTTCACCTTATGTGACTTAGCCGAGAAATGGTTATACAGCACAACATCACACTCCATTAAAAATTGGAAAGAGTTTATTAAAGCTTTTCTTTAAAAGTTTTATCCACATCATAAGACCGCGAGAATTCGCAATGAGATCATTCAATTTTCCCAGCTTCCTTCCGAACCCTTTTGGAAGTGTTTTGAAAGATTTAAAGACCTACTTGTTCAATGCCCTCACCACGGTATCGAGAATTGGCAACTTTGCCAAACTTTATACGAAGGATTGAACCCAGCAACGAAGCAGTTGCTGGAAACCATTTGTCAATGTCACTTTCTAACCAAATCTAGTGAGGAAGCTTGGCAGTTTCTCGACGATCTTACTGAACAAACACTTCAGTGGGAAAGCACCAAGACCACCTCATCTTCTATTGTTGGTCAGTCTAGGACAGGCATACATCAATTAGATATGTCGATTGCAATGAAGGTCGAGATGGCCGCACTTACGAAAAAGCTAGAAGCAATTGAAACCAAAATCTCATCGCCTTCTCCTGCCCCTGCTTTACCCCCACGAACTGTTTGTGCTTGTTGTTCGGATCCATCACATCTTTCCGAAGAGTGTCCTTACAATCCACTTATTCAAGGACAAGATCAAGTCAATGCTGTCTTTCAGCAAAGACAAAGAAATGATCCATACTTTTCGACTTATAATCCTGGTTGGAGGAGTCACCCAAATTTTGCTTGGAATCAAAATCAACAATTCCAAGGAAACAATAACTTTCAAAGGCCTCCTCCTCCACAACAACAAGCACCATAACAAACTCAATACCAGCAACCTTTCCAACCAGAACCTTACCCAAACCAAATGAACAATTTTGTGCCCAATCACTCTTGTCCTCAAAACAATTTTGTTCAACCAAATGATGATAAGGTTACCTCGCTAGAAAGAAGTCTAGATGCGTTTCTAAAACAATCTACACAATCCGCAGCAAGGTTGAAGACTTCCATTTAGTCTTTGGTGCACAACAGTGCTTCACATGATCAAAGCATCAAATCTATTGAGGCCCAAATTGCACAATTAAATGCTGCGTTGAGCGAGCGTGAAAATGGAAAGCTTCCATCTCAACCATTGTCAAATCCCGGTCACACACATAACGCACATGTTGCATATAAACAACAAAATCATAATGTAAATGTTGTGACCACGTTTAGATCTGGAAGAGTGTTGCACAATAACGTGGGTATTAGTAATGACACCCCTGCCGGTGCTTCTTCTTCTTCATCTTCATCTTCTTCGTCAGAGCCTGTTCTTCATTCTTCAAAAGGCTCTATTTCTTCTAAGCCGAACAGACCCATATCTCACTTCACGAATACACCAACACTGGGATCCGTTCCAACTCCGCAATCTAATCTACAAAAATTGGACTCAACAGATTTTCAAAATGTTCCATTTCCAAACAGGTTGAGACCCAATAAACCAACTCCCCAAATGGAGAAGATTGTAGAGTTATTCAAACATGTTAGCATAAATATACCTCTCTTGGATGCAATCCAACAAGTCCTTTCTTACGCGAAAATCTTAAAGGGCTTATGCACCTCGAAGAGAAAGTCTCAGATACCCAAGAAAGTGCTAGTAGCTAGTGCCGTGAGCAATGCTATTAACCAACCTCAACCTTTACCCCAAAAACGAAAGGACCCTGGCTGTTCTATAATTTCAATAACAATTGGGGATAAGAACATCAATCAAGCACTTTTAGATCTTGGTTCTAGTGTTAACCTGCTTCCTTATTCCGTGTACGAGCAATTAGGTGTTGGAGAGTTGAAACCCACTCATTGTACTCTCCAAAGGGCTGATCGATCAATCACCCATCCTAGGGGTGAGTTAGAGGATGTGTTGATCAAAGTAGGGGACTTCATATTCCCCGTTGATTTTATTGTTATGGACACACAACCTGTTGCTAACCCACGGAACCAAATTCCGGTGATCCTCGGTCGACCATTTTTGGCCACTTCCAATGCCGTAATCAATTGTCGTAATGGCTCTATGACTCTATCCTTCGGGAAGATATCTAGTGAGTTCAATATTTACATGATAGGAAGTCTGCCCCCTGTGCCTAAAGCAAGTATACAAGAAGTTTGCTCGATCCACGAAATCACGCAGGAGGACTGTGAGTTTGAAAAATTTCTGTTCGATAACAACAGTTTTGATGCCACTAATGCGTGCCTCCTTAGATCTGACACAGTTTGCACAACCGATAACGATTACGAATGTTTCACTTTTTCGGACGATTTAGACGACTCACCGCCCGAGTATGAGTCCTTTGAATTTTTGGATGAGTCCGATTCGGTTTCTTACAGTGAGTTCGAACCATTGTTGGAATACTTTGAGTTCGAGATAGCTTCCCCAATTTTACCTTCAATTGTTTCACTTCCGAAACTCGAACTCAAGCCTTTGCCGTCTCACCTTAAATACGCTTACCTAGGTGAGAATGAGACCTTTCCTGTTATCATATCGGCATCTCTAGCTCTCGAGTAAGAGAAAGCCCTTTTAATGGTCTTACAAAATAACCGGCAAGCTTTCGGCTGGACTATGGCGGACATCGAGGAGATTAGTTCCCTCATAATTAAATATCATATGCATATGATGGATGATGCCAAGCCAGTAAAGGATCCACAGAAACATCTCGGGGATTTTGTGGTGAATCAACTTCCACCTATAGAAGTTGAACCACCACCTTTTTTTTTCTAATAAAATATGAGAATGCCAATATTCCACTGATTTCTGATCATTCACATTCTCGTTTTTATTCATCACCGCCTCCTATCTCTTCACTTCCACGTACATGCAAACACTTTCCATACCACCACTTATCTCTTCCCCACTTCTTCTTGGCTCTGTACAATATGTTCTTCCACCGACCGATACTTTACATAGATAAATTTTTTAACTGGTTGGTGTTGACTTTTGGTCTTTGCAAAGTTTGGCATTGACTTGTAACATCGTTTAACTTAAGTTTGGGGGGACATTTTTGTATAAATATTTTGTTTTGTTTTTCTTTCAACAATAAAAAAAAAATATAAAAAATAAACAGGGGAATACCGGCCATTTTGACCCTCTTGGTGTAGCCTGACAGTGAGGACACTGTCAAGTTTAAGTTTGGGGGTGTGCTCGGTAAGCTTTCTTCCTTCGTATTCATATGTATATTTTTGCATTTGCATACTTATTTTTAAAACCTATAAAAATTGAAAATTTTAAAAATTTTAAAAATTGAAAAATTCAATTTTGGCCATAATTGACTTAAGT
The DNA here is from genome assembly GCA_030015575.1 of Agapanthus africanus. Classification (NCBI taxonomy): domain Eukaryota; kingdom Viridiplantae; phylum Streptophyta; class Magnoliopsida; order Asparagales; family Amaryllidaceae; genus Agapanthus; species Agapanthus africanus. The sequence continues at coordinate 507,796,302 of CM057350.1, forward strand.
TTGACAGGACGGTTAACCAGCTAGGAAAAACTAGATCCTAGACTTAGTAAATTAAAAACCCTAAAAATAACCTTTCTTAAAATTTAACGGTAGAAAATATATGTCCTTATAGTTTACTTAGAAATAGGCAAATTTTGAGTTCACTTCTTGGGTTAAGTCAAAATAAGAGAAGAGTATTGAAATTTTTATTGGAGTATAAGTCTGAAAAATAATTCCAAACCTTAAGTCTAAATTCTAAAAATATATACCCTACAACTTTCATAAACACGAATCTTGAAACTTGGAATAGTAGAGGATACCTTGAAATGCTCTTGTCTAAAGTCCTTATGAAGGAAAATAAAATAAAAATACAAGTGTGAATAAAGAAATAAAAAAATGAACACTGGTTTTTGTAATTACTTAAGGCTGCATTAATAGAAAAAAATATTTAGCGAGGGTTCTTCATCACCTAGTGCCTTAGACCAACTGGTTTGGGAGTCACTGCTAAAAGCCTTAGGGATTACAAGACTAGGAATTACGGTTTAATGTACGAACACATTTTGTAATCGGTCGTTGGTACCTCAAGACGTATTAACGGTCGCTTGAAGAATGTGTGAGCAATTTCATCTAAAAATTCACCAGTTGAAAGGTACTTTGGACGATGGACAAGAGTATAATAGCTTGATTTGAACTTCCGAGTGTAGGGATGATATACACACACACATAGGGGTATGTGATTGGGGTTTAGATAAGAGATAGGAATGAAAAATAGGACTTATATTTTTAATAGAGATGATAAAAATTCCTAAGTTGAGATAGAACCCTAGAAGGAAAACTTAAAAGATGCTAAAAGCTAAGTAAATTTACAAGAACATATATAATCTTAAGTTAAATAATAAGGAAGCGTAAAAAATACGGGTGGATAATTTCTGAGTCAAAGATAATAGAGTTTCTTGTTAGAAAACCTAATTGGAGAATAAAAGTCGATAAGCCGAATTGATAGGATTTTGTGGGTAGTATCCGCTGAAAACTCTCAGGAGACAACACTCCTCCTACTGGGACACCTAGAGGTTTAACGGCTTGTTGCACGAGCTCAGTGCAATCGCGTTTCCCTACGAAAGAGAGGCTAGGTCTTTTTTGAGAATAAAACTAGGTTTGCTCGAGGACGAGCAAAATATAAGTTTGGGGGTATTTGTTCATACCATAATTTTGCATTATTACATTCCCCATTCTTATTCATTTTACAAATAAACAGGTGCTTTTGATCCATATCTGCTACATAGTTGCAGGCTATAGGTTCTCGGAACAAAAACAGTGAAATTGATGAAAAGACGATGCAAAAGTGAGACTACGACCGACAAATGGAAGAATCTTGATCAAGCCTACAATTTGGAGAATAAACGAAGATCAATGGACAATTCCACAAAGAACAAAAGCAGCCCAAGGTTCAAGACTTCAACATGAAGCGAACGGTAAAATCCACTACATTATTCACTGTGGAAATCTGGAAGAGAACTAGAAGACATTCTGAAGAACCAAGTGAAGAAACGAGAAGAAAAATGCAACCAGAATCAACCCAAGAAAACTCAGCCAACAAGACCCCTTTATGGCCGCGGAACCGCGACCAAACCTGGCTCTTGGCCGCGGATCCGCGGCCGTGCGTCGCCCGTGTCGGTGCAAAAATTCTGTGGCGGCTGGCGGCGCGTTGACTAGTATTCTTTAGGGGTAAAATTGTAAATGCAGATGTGAATCGATTGTAACCCTAGGGTTTCTATGATATATAAATAGAAGCCCTAAACCTCTTTTTGAGGCATGCCTCTTTTTATTTCATCTATTCAGAATTGTAATTCGGAGTAAATGTTTGGAGAGAGCCATCAAATAAAGTAAGACTTTAATTTCATTGCCCTAGTTAATTTTATTTCTGCCTTAGTTCTTAATTTTTATTATCTGCCCTAGTTAAATTAGTTAGAACATATTTATCAATTCCCTAATGAGTGAGTAATTCCTCACTTGTTAGGGTTAGGAATAGGGAAGGTTTGAGAGATGAAAATCTCTCATCTCTTTCTTGCCCATCACATATAATTAATAGGACTCCATGCATACATACACACACCGTTCCCTACGGCACCCTATCCCATGAGGTAGCGGTGATACCGTAGTTTAAAAGACCGGTTGCGTATGTTTTTCATGGAGGTTAGGGTAAGAATTAAGAAAGGAAGGACAAAAACCTAGAGGAAGAAACATCGTTTCTTCCCGATGGTACTAATCCCCTTTATTAATTATTACCATAACACCTAAAGAGATCTAAATTAGGGCATTGAAAGCGGTGAGGAAATCTTAAATTTCCAAACTTAACCTAAACCTAACCCTAGCAAGATTCTAATCGTAGTCTAAATCAATTTAGTTTTTAGTGATAAACAATCCAACACCATTTGGAATTAACTCGTTAGAACAAATTAGAAAATACACAACATCCCTGTGGACCGACCCGTACTCACCGGCTAGCTACCAAGCGACGCCGTTCTTGATTGCGGTAAAATTATTCTTTGATTCATCTTTTTAAAAAAAGCGCATACGCAGACCAAAACCAATCATTCATCTACCTTTTTGATGAAGTCAAACTCTTTGACTACCACATCAAAACAGATGTTCCAATTCCGTAATGCGCGCATTGATCCTAATGGACTTAAGTATAGCTTTGAAAGTCTCAACTTTTCCATTTACACCAAGAATCTTCTCAAGATCCATTTGCACCCAATGGGTTTTACCCCTTCCGGTGCAACATTTAAAGTCGTACTTTGTTGGTGTACATGGATTCCATCTTTGATCGCATAGCATCCAGCCATTTTCACAAAGTCTCCACTTGTGATGGCCTGCCTGAACCTAGTTGGGCCATCATCTACCATGATGCAATCCTCACTCCCACTTGCACTGAGAAGACCGTAGTATCTCTTAAGTGGATGAGGAACCCTACCAGATTCCCAGAGAGGCTGAGGTTCGTTGGAGACTACCGAATCCTTTGGTTTCACCAAATCATCAGCTGTTAGTTTGACTAGCTGGAACTTCTTCCAGTTCTACCTCATGACCACTAATTTCTTCACAAGAAATTCCTTTTCTAAAAAGATGGCATGCTGAGAAACAAAACACCTTTTGCTCCTCAGTGTGGTAGAAGATATTCCCTCGCAAATGTTTGGGATATCCTAACAAACTTATACAGAACTGACCTTGCCTCGAGCTTGTCCGGTTTTTGCTTTTTAACATAGCCCGGACAACCCCATATCTTAACTTGTTTAAGATACGGTCTCTTCACATTCCATATCCTATATGTAGTAGTAGGAATTGATTTGGATGGAACCCTTTTCAATAGGTATGCAGCTTCTCAAGTGCATAACACCAAAAGGAAACAGGTAACTCAGCAATACTCATCGTAGAGCGCGCCATATCTCATAGGGTGCGATACCACCGCCCCGACACACCGTTGTGCTGTGGTGTATACGAAGGAGTAAGTTGAAAGAGAATCACATTCTCCTTTTAGAAACTCCAGGAACTCGATGCGCAAGTATTCTCTTCTTCGATCACATCGAAGGACTTAATACTTCTACTCGTCTGGTTCTTCAACTTCAAGCTTATATTCCTTGAATTTCTCAAAAGTTTCAGACTCATGTTTCAACGGGAACACATGTACGAATCTTGAGAGATCGTCGATGAATGTAATGAAGTACAAAGAACCAACCTTGGCGTTTGTAGACATAGGACTATATACATCATCATGTATCCGTCCCAAGAGTTCAGTAACTCTTTCTCTGTTTCAAGTAAACGGAGTATTGGTCACTTTACCTTTGTGACAAGACTGGTAAGTATCATAAGATGAAAATTCGAACAGATTCTTATATTCATCTTTATGTAACTTAGCTGGTCGTGTCATATTGATATGACCTAGTCTACAATGCCACAAGAAGGATTCGTTCATTTCTGAATTACTCCTCTTGTGTGTGTTCGGTATACTTTGAACTGTGATTTGATTTAGAACGTGTATGCTATTATATAACGTGCCTAATCGAATCAACTCTTGATTCAGGAAAATGTTCACAACATTATCCTCCAATGCAGAATTATATCCTTCTTTAACTTAATAAAGAAACCGATGTAATGTTGTATATCAGGTTCGGTATGTAATAACATTCGTTTAGAATCAATGTATTAATACAAGGTGATATCTGCCAACTGACTTGGCTGCAACAATTGCACCATTCTCTAACTCTTAGAGATATATCACCCATTCTCAGTTTTCTACCTTTCTGTAGCCCATGTAACATATTACATATGTGGGATCCTGATCCGGTATCATATACCCAGGACGTAGAGGATACTGAGAAATAATTCTCGGTAATGAACACACCCGAAGAAGATGCATCAACATGCACTTTCTTCGATTGTGTGGCATGGGAATCTAGATATTCTCTTATTTCCTGCTCGGACTTATAACAATTATAAGATAGAGCGGAACCAACGTTCCCTAGCTCAGTATAATAAGCAGGTTCGGTCAATGCATCCATATTATTATCTTGATTAAGGCGTGGCATGGTCCCTACTAGGAGAGAGAGAGAAGAAAACACTCTGCGTACGCTCTTGCAAGATCAGATTGGTTATTAATTTATCTAATCAGGATGGCTCCCACTGTTTTTATCAAATCTTCCTTCAAACACTAAAAAGTAAGACTAGCCGGGATTAATTACACCCTACAATTTCGTCAATCTTTTGGCTATGCTAGTGTCGGTACTTTGAGGGAGGTTCCCCATGCTTTCGCACGAACTTAATTAAAATAAACCTCATTTTCCCAGGGGCATAACCCCGTTAACACCTTTCTAGACACCTACTTAATCGGCTAATTGTAATGTGTAAAACTCTCCCAGTAGTAACTCTTACTCGCAGTGGGTATCGGGATCCAACTATCTTATAGAAGGTATGCAATCTCATTACAAATTTCAACACTTAAAATTCCCGATAATGGTTTTTCCCCAAGTGTCCTATGACCTTGACAGAGATCAACAAACCATAGGCCGCTAGTCAAGTTCAACCCGTCATTTCATGATTGAATTAAACCCACCCGCACGACCCTTGACAGAGACAAGGTCGCACGACTACCCTAATCCAATCGCATCATATACTTTGCAGATAAACACTGATCAGCTATCACACACTACGTCTTGACAGAGGTCAACAAACGCATCACGAATACTAAATATTACTTATCTGAAATGACGGAAGGCTACGACAGGTTTTTAAGAAAACCCTTTGCGTAATGAACTTGATATCGTTGTAGAATCGAGTGATTTTGAAAAGGAGTGTTTTTTTAGGCTTTTACTAGTTTTGTTAAAGAGGTCACTCCTGGTGAAGGGATCTCGGCTCTTTCCTCATCGAATGAGTTGCAGGATATTTCACAAATACCACTATGCAAAGCAAAAACTATAGAAGCAATCAAAAGACAAACCGAGTGGGTTGTAGCATCTGCTAGTTTTGCTAAAGTGGTCACTCCCGGTGAAGGGATCTCGACTCTTTCCTTATCGAATAAGGTGCTGGATATTCTATAAGGAATACCGCTATGCAAAGCAAGAACTAGAACTACCAGTTTTTAAAACAAGTTTCTACAACATCTTTAGGTTTCTTTTATTTCATTAATCTCATTAATGAAGTCCCATTAATTATTCTTCCCAAGCATCACATATGAAACGAAAGCAGCAATATTAATTATATCTCATATATATAATATAGGCATTCATCTCAGAACATATCAAGTGATCACATCACAGAATATCAGCAGCAGAAGAATCACATATGAAATATTGGATATACTAGGAATTCCGTGTTTTAAATTAAGCCAGTATAAAACACGGATTCCACGGCCGCGATGAATAGCCAAACCCACATCCCTAGACCCCTACGAGAGCGACAAGCAACCCTATCAATTCTAGAGTTAGGAGACCCTGTCTCAACTCCTTGAGATGATCTCCCACTGGACCCTAGAACCCGGCTACTTGTGCTCCCCTCCTTGGGTCTATTCTAATGCAGAAAAGTAAATAATATACATCAATGGTGACATCATTCTCAACCCGGAAGTGCCCCAATAAAAGAATATTACATACAAGTTTTTACATGAATGAAAATAAAAAACTCTCATCTCACATAAAAAAAACCGGCTATCCAAAACACGACGATCCAATATAACATATCACAGCAACACATAACATCACATGCCATCAACGTAAGTAAATATGCGTATCCCAATTTTCGTTGACGTATAGCAACGAAACCGGCGATACACCACATATTACACTTACGGTCACAGAAAAGAAAGTGAAAAACTACAACAATTGGAATCCGCAACCACATTGGACATCATAAGGCGGAACACCGCGGCCGCGAGCACACGAACGGATGCTTTTGGCGACGGGGTTCTCCTACAGTCACTTGGTCGGGGCTATGGGGCGTGGCTATCTAGAAAGGTTACCCGACGAGTATCCCTGTACACTACGTAATTGCGACGGAATTTTGATCCACATCAAAATTCCGTGGCAACCGATCAAATGAGACCGAACTGCTAGATTTATAAAATTCATACTAGTTATCACATAACTACTTTTGTGGATTCCAAATATTGTATCACAATCACAGATAGCCAGACGAAGTTAAACTTTTCGATCGAATAATCAAACACCCAAACTTTCCCGAAAAGCTCAACACTTGAGCGGAGTTCAAAAAGTACCTAGAAACTGCCACAGCTCCTATGAACCATCCGTAGAAGGGCCGACCCATGCCTCACTCATTTCGCTACGGAACTACGGCAAACCCTAGGGTATGGCCGCGGTTCCGCGATCCAAAAGGTCGAGTTTGAGTATCGTTCTTCTAGAGGGTCCACAGAATCGTTTGCATGATTTTCTGAAAATTTTAAACTCGGAAAAATCCATCACTTGGAAAATTTCCAGCGGGGAAAATATGGGTTATTGATATCCGTTCAAACTTTTTAACATCGTCTAAATAACCCGAATACATGTTAGAATTATGACTACGAAACACTCCGAGTTGCCTTTGCAGAAAGTTAACATCACATGAAAATTTAGCAAAAACAAACAACACCAGAAATCCCAAAACCCAGAGACTGGAACACCATGAAAATTTGAACCCAAAATTCCAAAAATGACCCAAGCACACCGGTTTTAAGCCCTATGTGGCCGTCTAGTTTTGGTCAAAATTGCCTTGAATTTTCATAGTGTTCATGTTATATCTCATACAACATTCTGCAGTTGTTTAAATTATTTTTTGAAACCTCTAAAAATTCGACAGAAACTAGATTCTGTATCGGGTGTTTCGGAGTAGTTTCGGTTTCATAACCTAACAAACATCGTTTAAATCTCTAGCTTGGCTTTGATACCACTATTGGGTTCCATAGCCCGGCAGCAAGGTTTCGGGAGGCATCATCCATGCCGTTTTCAAAATTTTGCCGTTCTAAAGAACCCTAACCCTAGAATCTTAACTAGATATTTAAACGAACAAGCAATGTTAACATCTTAACATCCTAAGTGAATGAGGAATACAACTTTGTAGACCGGTCCTTCACTTCTAAAGCTCCGTGTAGTAGTTCTTAAGCTCCAAGTAGTGAACTCCCGAACTCTAGTAAGGGTTCACATGAAGAAATGAACAACCTTGCTCGATGTCTTCGAGGCCGAAGATGATCTACGTCGAGAAGACTCAAGCTCATGCTACCTCTTCACTAATGGTAGATTAGTGAAGCAAACACCCTAAACTAAATGGCTAATAGTAGAGGATGATGAAATAGGAAGTGGGCACTTTAGACTTTATTTTCTCACCTTGAGAAAAGCTAGTGAGCTTTCTCATGAGGAAGAAGAAGCTCAAGTGAAGAATGAGAGAATGAACTCATGAGGTGAGAATAGCAACCATGGATGAGTTAGTGTCATACACTAACTCATGTAGAGAGTTAACCATGGCTAATCAATAATGGTTAGGTTAATAAATATGTACAAGTAAAACAAAATTAGTAGACTTGGTCAATGGTTCCACAAGTTTCTACAAGCTTCAACCATGTGACTAATTACCATTAATTTTGATTAACTTAGATAAATATAAACCCATCACATTATTAAGCATGGTGTAAGTCTCATACACCCATGTCACATGTGGCATCAAGCATGACCCAATAGTTGTACATTAATATATATCACATATATACTATATGCACACAAGTGAGAAAAAGAAATGTTTAGTGAGCAAATATTAGTTAATGTAAGTTAATATATCAAATATATAATTATACATTAAATTATCAAATCAACACTTAATTTAATAATCCGGCTATATCACATACAACCGACTAATATCAAATGTAACAATCTATCGAATCAACACTTGATCCGATAACCCTGTTATATCACATATAACCGACCGATATTACATATCGCGAGAATAGAATGCGGTATCACATACGCACATTAATATCGGTCCCGCACATATTACATATGTGCTCCTACATCGTTTCGCATGAACCAGGAAACCTCTGTGTAGGACTCTAAAGACTCGTCAATATGCCGGTATTAGGTGATGATCATATCAAACACCCAAAAGCCGCAAGCGGTCTGCTAAACATAACGACCATCCGGGTATTGAGCGATCAGAAGATCAACAAGCAAGCCTGCCCATACTCCTATGAATCCAATTAGTAACACTACCGTACAGTCTGGTCTCTTCGTTTGATATGTCGCATATCGTAGCCTGGGGGTGGTAAAACGTCAGACCCCAATAGCCTGATAAGTCATGCAGATGCAAAGTCCATAACGGTTCAAGAAACTACTGATAACTCTTACCAGTAAATCTCAGCAACCCTGGCCAGGGATTTCATGTTATAGCCAATTGAGCATAGCGCAACATCAACTCCCAATACCGGGAGAGACGGATCCCCTCCTATCGCTCATTGCCTCCATGTGACTCGGGACTGTACCCCAAAACCACCTTTTTGCACGATCTCTTGACCGTGGTATGGTGAAAATCAAAGCATAGTGGGAATCACACAAGACTCTATGACGATCTCGGGTCGACAGACTAACCTGTACCAGTGTTACCAGAGAACTGCTATCTAACGATAGGTATAATACCATCTAGGAGTTCTCGGCGAGTCCGTTCAGTGTACCCAGTCTCCACTGAGCACCCGTATACTTTCTCTGATGTCAAACACCAATGGATGTGGGATCATCCATTGCCCATCATATGGGTCAAGAAGCGCATACGCTAGTCTAGTCCGGAGTATCGATACCCTGTTTCGATACTCCCATGACTAGGAACAATTATAGGGTGTACTTGTGGACTACCCTTGGCCCCACTAGTATGATCTACATCATAGTCCTGGTAGTCATGTACACATCCTAAGGGCTTTATCAACATGTGAGAGCAAGACAGCATCACTTATACAAGTCAACATGTTAAGACAAAGTGCAACCAGATAACATACTATCATGTCGAGCAAGAAAGTCCTCCTTATATATGTCCAAGCATCCACTACAATATATATCTCATATACAGTAATGGCCTCTAGGGCATACATATAACTAACACATCATACCAAGGGTAGCTTATAAGTCGAAATGTTGGGTTTGAAACCCCTATGTTAAGTTTAAGTTCGGCAAGGTTAAGCTTAGGTTTTGGAAGATCATACACTAGACTCCGCATGGTTAAACCTAAACTTAACAAAAGAAAACAAAGTTCAGGTCTAATACCCCAAAGTCAAGTCTAAGTTCCGCAAGGTTAAGCCTAAGTTTCAAAACGTTACTACCTAGATCCCATATGGTTAAACCTAGACTTGACAATGGTAAAACCTAGTGCTTTGATACCAACTTTGTCAGGTCCCGAAAAGGGGAACATGACCGGCACAAGAATTACATGAAGTCAAATGGACCCCATCGTAACCCAAGTAAGCTAAAACCATGAATCTAAACCATATAAATAAGAAAAATAGATAATGATAGGTAGAGGTGAACTTTTAGAAAGGTTTTTATAAAATGTAAAGTTTGTTTCGAAAGATTGTTTGAAAAACAGACATCATCTCTTTTGTAAATTTTGAACAAAACAGATACAATGATAAGTATATAAAAAGCATCCCCACATACGGGAGCTAAATTAACGCCCAAACGGCAGAATCACAACCACGTAGTAATATACGGCGCCAAATAGTGAAGGATCAACGAATCGGAAAGTAAACAACATAAATATACATCAAGTCGACTTCCATACAAGTCCGATAACAACAAAATACACAACACTAAGGTCTCGATAATACTAGATTTGGTTTTTGATGGAGTACATCTAGATACAAATAGGTACAGGGATAAACCCGATAATAAAAAAACCCATCAACTCAAATATGTGCAACCACGCCCAAAAGATAGCAAACGTGCCCAATAAGCCGCTACAGATCCAAACGATTAAACCTGCAAAGAACTATGGCACAACGGGGGTGAGTTTCCTACTCGAGAGTAGAATTATATAACAAGTTAGAAGTCGCATGGATAAGAGGTGAAACAACTAAAGTATGAATACTGTGTACACCAAGGAGAGTAAATAAGCACGCGTCGAAACTAGAGTTCGAGCGATAGAATAACAATGATAGTAAGCCTTCATGTACAACTCGTGTACCGCTACCCTAACATGTAAAATATGAATCTGTGTGTGGTTATCGTATCAATATCAAGTAATTGGTTTCTGGCCCGGTACGGACGCAGCGTAACCACGAGCATCAAAAAGCATGTGAATTTAGGAAGTAAATACAATACGACGAAATGAAACACTAACAATCATCAATCGTCGATAACTCACTACATAATATATATACAACAGTGTCAAATCACGATCACCGTAGCCGTAATGCAATATCAGTAGCACACGACCAACGAGAACAAAATCAAGGCTATAATACTTATATATATATATATATATATATATATATATATATATATTGCACCCATTCATATGCAATCATATAAAAGCAGCCGAAAGATGTATGTATACGAAATCCTTTCAAAATAGCCGTGATATATATATATATATATATATATATATATATATATATATATATATATAGTGGCACATGTAGCAGGCGGTGTTTTGTGAAGAAAGGTATGCATCTCGTTTAAAGAATACGTCCTACCTTTTGAAAATGATTTATTTAAAATGGGGTTTTCTTTTGTAAAATTCTGTGTCGATCCTAAAAAATTGGAAAATAGTGAGACTATAGCTCCTTTGAAAATCTCTTTAGAATACATCGATTTATGAAAATAATATTCAGGTATTGTCTCGTGAACCATTCTAGTCCAATTACTATATATAGCATAGGCATCAGTTCCCTTATAAAAAATTACCTTTTGTTTAAATACAATCAGACGGCGCCTCACGTGCAAGGCACGTGACCGCCGGCGCCAGTCTCTGATAGGATTAAATCCTATACCAGCGCATCACGTGAAACACACGTGAGTGCTGGCGTGCAAAGCATGTGACGTTTGATTAAATCTTATGGCAGCGCCTCACGTGATACACATATGAGCACCGGCGTGCGAAGCACGTGACGCTTGATTAAATCCTATGGCAGCGCCTCACGTGATACACGTGTGAGCGCCGGCGTGCAAAGTACGTGAATGCCTGTTTATATAAGAATTAAATTCTTGAGCTGCGCCCACGTGCATGGTACGTGAGCGTTAGCGCCCAAATTAAAGCGGGTAGAATTAAATTCTACATAGGAAATATTTCCTTAAAATATGGGAATATTGTTGGGACTATACCCGAAAGCGCAACGCGTATATTTTGGAAATGGAATTGTTTTAAGGAAATGGATGTGCACGTGAGCTCGGTCTCGTTTTAAAATTTATAAACTGCAACTGCACGACGCGTTGTAGCGAGCCGGCAAGTACGGGTCGATCCACAGGGAATTGTGTATTAGGTTTTGTTATTTAAGGTTCAACAAATAATGAATTGGTTGGTTTGTCACAAAAAAATATAAAACACGAAAATAACAAAAACAAGTTAAGAAAGAAATGGCCATGGCTTTGGCTCAAATGGTCGAATCGCGACGATTCCTTCGACGCTCACTTTCTCATGAGTTGTCTGTCCTTGTGTCGATCCCGGCATGAAGCATGACTTGTCAAGACGGTTACGGAGCAAAAGTCATCAAATTTCGATATTCGATGCAAAACATGAAACGAGTCCATTTTGTTCACTTACCGTTTGTATGTCCAAGCTTGAGGTATCAACACTAAGCACAAGGGTTAGCAAGCATATGACAACATCAAAAACACAAAGTATCGCATGAGAGCAGTTAGTTTTAGCGTTAACTTTGCTAAGGGTTTGTGATAGTATAGGGTATATGAAAACCGAGGGTTTGTCAAGCACGTGGTCACAAAATACCGTATCTAAACTTAGCAAATTTAACACCAAATTGATTTTAACTTAAACATTGTGAAATGGGGAAATGGAGTGAGTATGGTATATGAAGAGATTATAAAGTAACCATGGTTTCAACATACCATATCACATCAATATATTAAAAAATCTTTAAGTTAGAATCATGTTAAGCACATTAAACATAAACAGGAGGAGGAGGAAGGCAAGGCCTTTCATCTCATTTCCTCACCATTACTACAACGAAAGAAAGATTAGTTACACATAATGAAAAGAAAGCAAGTAAAGAAAAGAAACAAGTAAACAAAACAATAACAATATTATTAACACTTGAAGAAGTTTAGGTACAGACATTGGTAGCTTGTTCAACCTCTATAGTGAAGCTCTCAAAAGAAAGCTTCAAGAAGGAAGAAGAAGAAGAAACCAAGTTAATGCCCACTCAACTCTCAAGACTAAACAAAAAATAAACAAAACTATAGAATATATGCACCCCCTCTCTCTAATCTGTTCTGGTATTTATAGGCATCAAAATAGAATAAACAAACAATATAGAATGTATGATGTGATGCCTATAAAGTGTCAGCAGAAAAATGGGGGAAAAGGAGGTAGGGGGCCGGTGTTGCCGGAATTAGTGGGGGGCTCGCCGGTCTAAATCCAAGCATTGAGGCTCGGATTGGTATGATGGGCTTGTGTGGTCTCCACAATCACTCTGATGCTGTTTGATTTATCTGTTTAAGCCTGGTTTGCATTTTAGAGATTTGGAGGGAAACTTGATGCCTTACATCACATCATAACTTTTTGCATTTAACACACATCACACTCACTTTCCTACTTGCACAAGTCATGAGTGTGCCAAGACAGCCCCCACCATGTTCCATGTCCCAAAAGAGCTAGTGCACACTTGTATTGTGTTGGACCAAAATTGTGTGCACATATTTAGTCAAAAGAGCTCGTGAATATCGGTTGGTTTTCTGTTCTGATTGTAGTGTCGGCTCCCAAACGCTATATCCGTGATATTGAGTATGTTTCCAGTATTTTATCACGAATACCTGTAAACTGTAATTACAGAGCAGACACTGATTAATAGTACCGATATATAACAAAATTGATAATGAATGAGAGGTATTATAATGCAGTTTTCTGAGATGAACAAATACCCCCAAACTTATCTTTTGCTCGTCCCGAGCAAAACAAAAAATCCTAGCCTCACTTTCGCAGGGAACGCGATTGCACTGAGTACGTGCAACATGCCATTATACCTCTAGGTGTCCCTAGTAGGATGAGTGTTGTCTCCTAAGGGTTTTCAGCGGATTACACCCACAAAATCCAGTCAAGTTAGCGTTGCAGAGAAACTGTTGATTCTAATCTTAAGGTTAAGAATCAAAGCTAGAAGTTCTATTATCCAAGTTAGAAATCTCAAACCCTATTTTTCACTCCTCACAATTTGTTTAACATAAGCTTATACGCGTCTTTACGTGATTGTGCAGATAGTGTCCACAAGTTTTTAAGAACTTGATTAGGGTCATCATGTCATAAGTACGGACCGGGATAAACTTTTAAAGGATCACACAAGTTTGAAACGGAGCTAATATTTTCTCAAGTTTTTTGTTCTCAAGTTAGGTTCAAGTCAGAATTTCTATCGTTTTTAACAGAGAACCTAAATCTTATTCTTCACTCCTACCTTTCATCTGTTTTTGTTCACACACACCCAAGTTATCGTGCAAACGTATTTTATAAAAATACCTTCATATCTCCGCAAAAAAAACTGTTTTAATAGAAAAGCCGTCTCCGCCAAGATTATTCTCCCACAAAGAACCATGGGGACTTTTAACTCGGAGAGAAAACTTGCTTGGCTTACTTTATTTGGCGATTGGAAACTTAGCGAGCTTTGGGTCAATGAATCCCAAACCAGATGGTTTTAGGGCATTAGGTGTGGAGACACCCCAAGGACTTAATTACCCAAGTTACCAAGGCCACAAAACAAAAGACTCATTTTATTTAAAATATTCTGAACTTAGTGAAAATGGAGATATAATCAGCATTTCTTTTAAATCCGAAGACGTTACATATGGATAAGGTGTGTAATTACTCCAACAAGGTTCCAGATGTGTTATTTTTCAGACTTAAAACTTCTATTAAAACCTCAATAACATCCTACATATCTACTTCACCTTATGAACTATTCTTGATATTACTTGACTTAGAACAAACCTCTTTGATCCTAAAAATGTTTATCAATTTTCAAAAGTTTTACAGACATGTCCGACTTTCATCAAATTCTTAAACACATACGACACGTGTAAAGTGTTATAAAAGACGTATATCAGCTATGGTTAAACACAAGGGAGGGTTATTTTTCGGGTCGTTAGTCTCACAAAAAGGATTTAGTTATTTCTAACTTATCAACCGAACCGTCAGACTTCGAATCTAAGTTCCCCTGCTAGCTAACATGGCAATCAAGTTTTTATGTTTTTTTTGAATTTTCAATTTTTATAAGTTTTTTTTCAATACAATGCAATACAAAAAGCAGATATGAAATGTGACTACATGCAAAGAAAAGAAAAATACATAATATAAAGTGCTGAAATGCAGGAAATATGCACATGCAAACTATATGCTGATACAAGATGCATCCAAAACAGATCCACCCCTAAACTGAAGATTCTGCCTGATCAAAGTTTTGATGCCATGGACCTCCATCCTGTGTTGTTCATATGGATCAGTCGAAATGTCCTCTCCCAAGTAAATCTCAGAGGACGTCAGTGGTGCCGCATGCTCGCTGGGGTCAGTGGGTGACCAGATCTGCTGCTCACTCCTACTGTTAGTATAAACCAGTGAGATCCTCTCAATCTCGACCGAAACGGTGTCGTACATAGTGATGCAGGCCGCGAAATCTTCTTCCTCCATGTAGTAGCGACAAATTTGGGTGATGAAGACGGGAAGTAACGATTTGTGCGCCGCGACACTCTCCTTGGTTGTGGCAAATAGCATGCTCGCCATGAAAAACAGATAATCCTTGGTCATTAAACAATGAACAATATGCCCCACAATCGCTGGAAACGAGGAAACTCGAGTGATCCCTCTGACATTACGGTAAGCCCAGCGGCAAGCCGTATAGACGTTTCGATAAATCTGCTGGGCATTTAGCCCAGCATCTCGTAATTCGCATCGTGCCCCCATGATCGTCCTATACTGGGAATGTTCTAACGGTCTCTGGAAACCAGGCTGGGTAGGGATGTTAGTTACATTTGAAATCGTATCCGTTGAGAATTCCCTCCTTCTACCCTGAAAGTGAAATCGAATACGGTCCTGGAGTATTTCACTATTTCTTAGAGCGTCGTAGAACTCATCTACCAAATTCTCATAAGCACACAATCCCTCATTCCCATACAGCAAAAACTCCCACCTTAACTGTTGGATAGTGTCATGGAAATAGCTCCCAAACACCTCGTGGGTGAACACATTGACAAATTTTCTCTCTAATTCAAAAAGGGCCATGATCTGTGGGTTGGTGAAGTTTTCTGAAAATTTAAACAATGCAGCAGGGGGGAGAGAAAATCTTACAGAGCCGACGGAGGAAAATGACGATCGGAGATGTTGAGACCAGTGGCGCCGGAATTTTTAGTGCTATCGCCGGTCGGATTCCGAGCTATGGGGCTAAGGTTTTGGAGGAAAGTTTGGGGAGAGCAAAGGAAATTTCTAGATCTATTTGAGTGATGAGAAGAATCGGTCGGCTCAGGGATCTGGTGACTTTATAATGGACTTTATACAAAAAAAACCCAACAAAAAAAGAAACCCCACTCCTTACATATTTACTCAAACTAGAAGTTAAATCGGTGTGCTATCGCCAAAAATTCAGCACTCATCCCCTAACGGGTGAGATCTTATTTTCAAAAAAACTAAGAAAAACTAAGATTAATTACAGTATTCACAGGTTAAAAGATAGTGTTAGTTCAGAAATTAATACCAGCCATTCAAAATTTTTATCGATATAATGCAAGGGCTTGTAAAAGAATACATATATAAAAAAGAAAAAGAAAAAGAATGTGTTAGTTGTTAGTGAAGGGCATGGGTGTGTGTGTGTGTGTAGGGATTGGAAGATATTGAAGGTGAAGATGAAGTTTTGAAGCGGCAAAAGAATGGGTGCTCGAATGAATTGAATTTTCAAGAAGCTCGTGTTGAGTTTCTGAGTCAAGTTCGTTTAAAAACCGGATTTCATCCGCAAAAAATTTAGAAAAGGAAAGGTTCATGGGATGTTCCCAAATTGATCCTGACTCAAACTCACATAGGGTATCAAGTTCATCTGCAAATAATTCCTCAAAACTTTGCATGAAAGAATATTTATCAGGGCTGCCTTCCTCCCTATAATCCTGCACAATCCTATTCATATCGTTACAGCCCCCTAACTCTCCCAATACAATTTCTCCCTCATCACATTCACTAATGGGTAGGTACATGTTATCTAAAAAAATAGGTCCCCACACTAATGTTTCTTCCGAAACAATATCAACTGGCGATACAAAAATTGTGGGTTCCTAATCATTAATTTCCTCTAATAATTTATTCCAACTATACCCGTCAAATTCATAAGCTCCCTCTTTTAAAATCGGAGCGCAAAAATTATTCGGTTCATGAATTTCTTCTTCAAGTACGATATCGGTTAATTCAACCTCAAGATTATATGTGACAAGAGGCTCAATAGGTACCCGAAGGTTAGTGGTGGACTGACTTAGAGGGTTTTCCTGTGTGTCCTGATAACACTTAGTCAATTCATTCGCATCATCATCTATGAAATCATCAAAATTCAATTGATCGTTTATCTTACTCGGGTGATTTCCTAGATGACAGATATTGAAACTATGTGGTTCTAATTGACTGTGTTCACTTTCTAGAATCCTCACAGCTACATGCTCTTCAATTCTAGCCAAAGATTGAGCCTGAACGTGAAACAATTGCTCAGACTGCTGTATAAACAGGGCTAGCGTCGCAGCTGTTTGATTCTCGACCGCAATCATCACTTCAATACCCTTCTTTAAAGCGGTCAACCTAGCATCCATCTTACTATCATTCCCTAATGATGGCTCAATTGTTTTAGGTAGGGAGGGTTGTGATGGTGGTGATGGTAAAGCTGTTACCCTGTCGACCTCTTTCTCTAAATTTTCAATCATTTGATCTAGGGTTGAAGTGGGACCGGGTTCAAGAGTGTTAGGTAGGTGACCATTATCAAAACTCCGGGATGGTTGGTCACCCCTAGAAAAGGACAATTTTCATGAATGTGGGAAAAATCGTGGCAATTTGAACAAAAGAATTGGGACTGAGTATAAATAAAAGAATAAGAATCGTGAAAAATTGAATTGAATCGTGTATCACCCATATCAACAAGAATTCACAAAAATCACAAAAACCAAGAATATCACACCCCTAGCAGTCTATGTTATGCTAAGTCAACTAGACCTGCTTAAGAACCTGATTGTCGAAGTAGAACTGTGTCGAGAAACGGGCTCAAGATATACGGTTCAAGAAGCCAGGTAAGTGCAGAGATAAGGGGAGGTTTTCCAACGCTTTCGCGAAGTTCCTTAATTAGTATAACCCTTTTCTCATAAATACTTGCCTAGACACCCAGTGAACGATATACCGTTAAGCGGTGTTCTAAACACAGTTAACTTCTCCTAATGAGCGTGAAGTCCTTAAAGTCAAAGTTCTAGTTGATTTTAAATTATTGTGGGTATGCAAGAATGCAGTTTTGTGATTTGTGGGCTACGGAAAAAGGTGATAAAATCCTTTACCGTATCTTGTTTGGTCGTGCCCTTAATATCCGTATTAAGATGTAAATGCACAAATCAATAAAAGAATTCAAGAATTCAATCAATAAAGCAATTCTTTTTCCGTTTAGGCTTAAGCGCTGCAACAAATACGGGTTAGTTCTCTGTGCAATTGGTGGTAAGTTTGTGCGAAGAATCCTGCAGAAGATAGAGTATTGGAATACGTCGGATTTGAGCGAAGGTGTTAGAAAAAGCGTACCGATATGATTTTGGGTTTAGAATCCCCTTTGAAGTGATTACGGGTATTTGAATGTTCGCTTGCGTGGGTCAAACTATCCGGATCTTTGGCACTATACTTCACTAACGTCTTGCACTAGAATTTGAAGCTTGCTACGCCCGATCGCTGGTCGTAATTCCGTAAAATTCTGCAAATGTCGGAAAATACGATATTTAGTGTCAAAAAGCGATATATTTGCCTCAATTCCTTCACACTAAAAATTATAAAAATCAAACAATACCACTAGAATACCAACAAGTCACTGGAGATCACACAAAAAGAAAAAACCAAAAATCCTACCATAGACCCGGCGGCGCCGGATTTTACAATGATGTCGCCGGTCTATTTTAGGAGTTGGGTGCTCGAATTTTGTGTATACTCTCTAGGCTATATTGGTATTCTACTAGTATACTTTGATTTTTTAATTTGAATACAGGGTGATAGCAGGTCTGAAGGACAAAGAACAAAGTAAAAAGAATGTTTGTTGTGTTAGTTTTGAAAAAATTGAGTTAAAAAGTTAGTGAGTTAGTACGAACCAGAAATAGCAATTCCTAATAACTACCAACTCCCCCGGCAACGGCGCCAAAAACTTGTTGGGACTTTACCTACGCGCGCAACGCGTATGTTTTGGTAATGGAATTGTTTTAAGGAAATGGATGCGCACGCGAGCTCGGTCTCGTTTTAAAATTTATAAACCGCAAGTGCACGGTGCGTTGTAGCGAGCCGGCAAGTACGGGTAGATCCGCAGGGAATTGTATATTAGGTTTTGTTATTTAAGGATCAACAAATAATGAATTGGTTGGTTTGTCACAAAAAAAATATAAAACACGAAAATAACAAAAACAAGTTAAGAAAGAAATGGCCGTGGTTTTGGCTCGGATGGTCGAATCGCGAAGATTCCTTCGACGCTCCCTTGCTCATGAGTTGTCCGTCCTTGTGTCAATCCTGGCGTGAAGCATGACTTGTCAAGGCGGTTGCGGAGCACAAGTCATCAAATTCCGATATTCGATGCAAAACACGAAACGATTCCGTTTTGTCCACTTACCGTTTGTATGTCCAAACTTGAGGTATCAACACTAAGCACAAGGGTTAGCAAGCATACGACAACATCAAAAACACAAAGTATCAAGTGAGAGCAATTAGTTTTAGCGTTAACTTTGCTAAGGGTTTGTGATAGTATAGAGTATATGAAAACCGTGGGTTTGTCAAGCACGTGGTCACAAAATACCGTATCTAAACTTAGCAAATTTAACATCAAATTGATTTTAATTTAAACATTGTGAAATAGGGAAGACGAGTGAGTATGGTATATGAATAGATTACAAAGTAACCATGGTTTCAACATACCATATCACATCAATATATTAAACAATCTTTAAGTTAGAATCATGTTAAGCTCATTAAACATAAACAAGAGGAGGAGGAAGGCAAGGCCTTTCATCTCATTTCCTCACCATCACCACAACCAAAGAAAGATTGGTTACACATAATGAAAAGAAAAGAAAGTAAAGAAAAGAAACAAGTAAACAAAACAATAACAATATTATTAACACTTGAAGAAGTTTAGGTACAAGACATTAGTAGCTTGTTCAACCTCCATAGTGAAGCTCTCAAAAGAAAGCTTCAAGAGAGAAGAAGAAGAAGAAACCAAGTTAAAACCCCCTCAACTCTCAAGCCTAAACCAAAAACTAAACAAAACTATAGAATATATGCACCCCCTCTCTTTAATCTGTTCTGGTATTTATAGGCATCAAAATAGAATAAACAAAAAATATAGAATGGATGATGTGATGCCTATAAAGTGCCAGCAGAAAAATGGGGGAAAAGGAGGTAGGGGGACGGTGTCGCCGGAATTAGTTGGGGGCCCGCCGGTCTAAATCCGAGCATTGAGGCTCGGATTGGTATAATGGGCTTGTGTGCTCTCCACAATCACTCTGATGCTGTTTGATTTATCTGTTTAAGCTTGGTTTGCATTCAATGATTTGGAGGGAAACTTGATGCCTTACATCACATCATGACTTTTTGCATTTAACACACATCACACTCATTTGCCCACTTGCACAAGTCATGAGTGTGCCAAGGCAGCCCCTACTATGGTCCATTTCCCAAAAGAGCTAGTGCACACTTGTATTATGTTGGACCAAAATTGTGTGCACACATTTATTGCAAAAGAGCTCTTGAATATCGGTCGGTTTTCTGTTCTGATTGCAGTGTCGGCTCCCAAACGCTATATCCGTGATATTGAGTGTGTTTCCAGTATTTTATCACGAATACCTGTAAACTGTAATTACAGAGCAGACACTGATTAATAGTACCGATATATAACAAAATTGATAACGAATGAGAGGGATTAAAATGCAGTTTTCTGAGATGAACAAATATTCTCTGTTAAACAGAGCCATTGGGTTAAAAATCCAATGGTGATTAAAAATCATATGATGAGAATTAAATTCTATTAGGGGAAAATATCTCCCTTATCTTTCTAAATGAGAAAGATATTCTCTGTTAAACAGAGAGCTGTTGGATCAAGGATCCAATGATAGAAATAAATTCTATTTTGGGAATATATTTCCCCATTATTTTTCAACAAGAAAGATATGCTCTAATAAACAGAGAACTCCTGGATTAAAAAGCCAATGGTATTTAAAAATCACCGTTTGAATCAAGAGATAGAATAAAATTCTCTATATGGGAAAAATATTTCCTTAATCTATTTAAAAATAAGAAAATATATTCTGTAAAACAAAAATCACTGGATCAAATATCCGACGGATAAAATTCCTCAAATAATTTTTGAGACCAATTAAATTAATTGGTATCTCTCAAATGAGATATTTTCTCAAAACCGAGCAACAGTTTGCCTTACCTATATAAATGACCTGAGACTTCAAGTCTCATATAGAGAGAACCTCCATAACCTTCTGCAAACAAAAAGATAGAAACTGCAAATGAGAATTTAATTCTCTCGCTGAAGAAAGCCCCGTTCTCTTTTCAAACCCTAAGTAAAGAAAAAGAAAAGTTAAAAATATCTTCTTTGTCTAGGACATATAAAATACAAGGGCTTAACCCTTCAAAAAAAAACTTAGTTCTTTCTCTGGATCTGAGATCCATAAGACAAATCTCTCATAAGTTGAGAATCTAATTCTCATCGGAAATATTTTGTTCTTCAGAACTCAGTATCTAGGGGAAAACCTAGGTCTGAAGAAAGAAATAAAAAAGGAAGAAGAAGAAAGAAAAGATGGAAGTTACATTCCGGGAATTTAATTCCTCTGAAAACATAGTTTAACCTTATAAAGAACATAGTTCTTATAATAAATAACATAAGAACTTAGTTCTCAAAAACTTGATCCCAGATCTTCAAAACAGAGATCTCGATGATCATTAATAGTAAAAACGCCATTAACAGAAGTTTAACTTCTTTTCAAAAGATAAACAAAAAGTAAATCTTAAAAATATAAACTCAGCACCTCACGTGCTTTCCACGTGAGCGCCCAAAAATATGAACTCAGCGCCTCACGTGCTTTCCGCGTGAGCGCCCAAAAATATGAACTCAGCGCCTCACGTGTTTTCCACATGAGCGCACAAAAACAAATGCTAAGCGCCTTACGTGCTTCCCACGTGGGCGCTGTACAAAGTGCTTAGCACTATATCTAGTCAAAACGACTAAGTGTTTAGCACCGATAGGGCAAAGCCCAGATCTAAGTGCTTCACATGCTTCCCACATGAGTGTCAGAGCAACAAATAAGTGCTTAGCACTTCTAGAAAAAGAAAGCCTAAGACCTAGTCCAAATTGGCTAAGTCTCTGAAGTTTTCTTCCAGCTGAGCCTAAATGCTCTGTTGTTGGATCTTAACTAAATTTAATGATCCTTAAAATATTTCTAAGTTGATCTTAGTCTCAAAACAAGACTAACATATCCTTAGTTAAAATAAATTGAGCCCAAATGCTCATATATTGATCTTAATCTAAAAACAGATTAATGGTCCTTAAATAAAACAAAGTATCCTTGAACTGAGGGAATACATACAACCTAAGTTCAAACCCAAAAATATATACACGGATTTGGACTAATCTGCGCCCTATAGGCGATGACATAAACTAGTCTCCGTATACAATCCACTGGCAACCAAAATAAACAAAATAACACACGACACTAAGTGAACAACTGGAGCAAGAGAAAGTGGTTATCGCAACGCGATAACATAATTAACTACAGGGGCTTGCGCCTACAGGGAAGAGCGTCCACACAATCAAAAAACCCTCGCAAATGAGGGGGAATATGATGAAGTCTGCTATATCGGTCGCATCTATCCAAACCTCCGATTTACGGTGCCATAAATCAACTTGGTATCTTCGGAGAGGTGGCTGGATATGTCCAAATAGCATCTTCTCCCAAATTCAGGCTAGACGTCTAAACGTCTCAGCCATTCTTCGGCAGTAAACAGATTCTAGCATGCCTAGTAGGACCTCTTCCTCTTTCCACTCCACACTTCATGTGTCGTATTTCATGAACGAAATCATGGTTCGCTGTATTCATGGTTGCCCCTGGATTGAAGGTACTAAAACTAGGTGCTTCACTTCTGTGTAGAATAAATGGATCTTAATTGCACTGTCTGCAATAATAATTGTTAGTTGTATGTATGCCCTAGAGGCCAGTATTGTACAGATGATGTATATTATATTGGATGCTTGGACATATATAGAGATGACTTTCTTGCTCGACATGATAGTATGCTATCTGGTTACTCTTTATCTTAACATGTACACTAGTCTCTTTAAACTGTCTTATAGTTACATGTTGGTAAAGCCCGTAGGATGTGTACTTGACTACCTGGACTATGATGCAGATCATACTAGTGGGGACATGGTAGTCCATAAGTACATCCTTCAAGGTCCCTAGTCGTGGGTGTATCGAGACAGGGCATCGATATACCAGAGTAGACTAGCGTATATGCTTCTCGACCCATGAGATGGGCGATGGATGATCCCATATCCATTGGTGTTTGACATCAGAGATGGTATACGGGTGCTCAGTGGAGACTGGGTACACTGGACAGACTCGCCGAGAACTCCCAGATGGTATTATACCTCACGTCAGATGGCAGTTCTCAGGTGACACTTGTACAGGTTAGTCTGTAGACCCGAGATCGTCATAGAGCCTTGTGTGATTCCCACTGTGCTTTGATCTCCACCTTACCACGTCCATGAGGGCGTGCAAAACGGTCGTCTTTAGGTACAGTCCCGAGTCACATGGAGGCAATGAGCGATAGGAGGGGTTTCTTCTCTCCCGGTATTGGGGGTTGATGTTGCGCTGTGCTCGATTGGCCGTAACAGGGAAGTCCCTGGCCAGGGCTGATCAGAGATTTGCTGGTAAGTGTTACCAGTAGTTTCTCGACCCGTTATGAGCCTCACATCGGCACGACTTATCGGTTATTGGGGTCTGACGTTTACCACCCCTAGACTTGATATGCGACGTATCAGACGAACAGACCGGACTGTACGGTAAGTGTTACTGGTTGGATTCACAGAAGTGTGAGCGGACTAGCTCGTCGATCTTCTGATCGCTCAATACCCGGATGGCCGTTACGTTTAGCAGACCGCTTGCGGCTTGTGGATGCTTGATATGATCATCATCTGCTACTGGCGTATTGACGAGTCTTTAGAGTTCTACACAGAGGTTTCCTGGCTCAAGCGAAACGAAATAGGAGCGCATATGAGATATGTGCGGGACCGAGAATAATACGTGTATGTGATACCGTATTTCATTCTCGCGATGAATGTTTCGATTGGTTATATTCGATATGACCTAGTTATCGAATCATTGATTCGATAAATCGATACATTGGATACTAGTCGGTTATGTGCGACATGACCGGATCATTGAATCAAATGTTGATTTAATGATTTAATATATAATTATATATTTGATATATTACTTTGCATTAACTAGTATTTGTTCATTTTAAAAGGATTTTCTCACTTGATGCACATTGTATATGTGATATATTTTTTGTGCACTTGATTGTATCATGTTTGATGATACTTGCTCACTTGGGTTTGTGTAAAGATTAAACCATGGTTATATGAATGGTTAGGGTTTTGATTATTTATTTATTTATTTATTTATTTATTCATTTTGGAAATAGTTAAGTATGGTGGCTTATTTTGTTTTATGTTGAAACTTCAAGAAGCTTTGAAAAAGTCCACCATTCTTATCTCTTCCTTAAACTTAACCATTCCAACTAACCTTAGTTTAATCTCTACACTTGACCATGGTAAACATTATGATAAGTATTGATTTTCTTTTCATTTTAAAAAACACTTATCATAATATTTCATTCTTGATCATCTTCTTCTTCAAGAAAGAAACCTTCATGCCATCAATGGCAACTTAAGATCTAAAGTGAGAAATCCAATTCTAAAGTGAACCCACCTCCTATTTCTTCACCCTCTACCTCTTGCCAAGTTGTTTTGGGTGTTTACTTCACAAGTTTCACAACTTGGTGAAGTCGGAGCTTGAACTTGCGATGTCTCGACGTAGATCATCTTCGGCACGAAGCCGACGACCTATTCCGCTCGTTTTTCCGATGAAGCCGACGAATGAGTCTAGGATTCGAGATGGACAGCGAGAGGACGCCTACGTGGAGCCGAGGAAGAGGATAACCGGATCTACAAAGGTTGTAGGCTCTCTCCTTTAGTTAATATGTTAACTAATTTAGTATTTCGCCTAGAATTCTAGTCTAAGATCCGTGTTAGGGTTTCTCGGCACCATAATTCTTGTAAATTGGCATGGTTGATGCCTTGTGAGACCTCTATAGGATGCCTAGGAACCTTTCAGTGGTATCAGAGCCTAGCTAGAGCCTTAGGCGAAGTCTAGACGCAATTTGAAGCCCGAACGAACCCGAAACCCTAAACCAAACATGCTCTCTGGACTTTTTCCAAAATCTGGAGTTTTTCGATATTAAAAATATGCATAAAAATCAGCAGGAAATTATAAGGTTTACTGTGAAATTTGTGAGCGTAATTCCACTAAGCCGACGCGGATCCGCGGCATGAGCATGGATCATGCGGCGGATCCGCGGTCGTACGGCCTCAATATTTAAAGAATTTTACACAGTAATTCTTAGTTTCCAGTGGTGATTTTCCTGGGTATTTTTAATAATTATTCAAGAGTTGAATTTTCTGGGGTTGCTTTGTGGATTCGGTGTTTCGATCGGGGTATCAAATTTCGTCTTTGTGAATTTCCGGATAATTTTTTGAATATGTTAAAAAGTTCGACCGGATATAAATACCCAATTTTTCCCCTGTCGGGAAATTTCCAAGTGTTGGATATTTCCGTAGTTTAACGACGTTCTAAGTAGTGCAAGTAACGCGATGGACCCTCTAGAAGACAACAAACCTTAACTCGATTATGTGACCGTCTTGAACTGCCCTTTGAACCTTCGGGTTTGGGGCAGTACGGCGTGCCACATGTGAGGCGTTGGCTTGACCCTTCTACGGCTGGACCGTTGGTACTGAGGCACGAACTGAATGTTGCTAGACTTATTTCATGTGTTGGACTGTATCGGGAAAACTTGGGTGTTCGAATGTTCGATCGGAAAGTTTAACATTTTCTGTTTATCTGGAATGTGATACAATAATTGGAATTCAAAAACCGTTATGAGATAACTGAATGAATGTTATAAATCTAGCAGTTTAGTCCCACATGATATTGAAAAGAGTTTTCGATAATGAGACTAAAATGCGGGATTTATATCTATTAGGCATGTGATGTCTAAGTATTTCATTTGATTAGGCATGCGATGTCTAAAGAAGTTGCGGATTCCAATTGTTGTAGTTTTACACTTTCTTTTCTGTGACCGTAAGTGTAGTATGTTCATATCGCCGGTTTCGTTGCTATATGTCAACGACAATTGGGGTATGCGTACTTACTTACGTTGATGACATGTGATGTTATGTGTTGCTGGATATGTTATATTGGATCGTCGTGTTTGAATAGCCGGGGGTTTTTATGTGAGATGAGTGTTTTTCATTTTCATTCATGTAAAAACTTGTATGTAATATTCTTTTATTTGGGGCACTTCCAGATAGCGGAAGTTGTCACCTTTTGTATATTATTTACTTTTCCGCATTAGGATAGACCCAAGGAGGGGAGCATAAGTAACCGGGTTCTGGGGTCCAGTGGGAGACCAACTCGAGGAGTCGAGTCCGGGTCTCCTAACCCTAGAATTGGCAGGGTTGCTTGCCGCTCTCGTAGGGGTCTAGGGGTGTGGGATTGGCTATTCATCACGACCGTGGAATCCGTGTTTTATACTGGCTCGTATTGAAAACACGGACGTCCTAGTATATCCAATATTTCATATGTTTCTTCTGCTGCGATATCTGTGATGTGATCATGTGATGTTCTGTGATAGATACTATATATAGTATATATGATATATTATATAGACGTTACTTATGTTTTACACCCGCGCTAGCCCTGCCCTGCTCTGTCGTTAGTTACCTAACCTAACGGTGCACGAGGGGACATCGAGGCGAATGCGGATGGCATAAGTGTACGTCATATTTATCTCTGATGTTTAGGTATTTAAATGATGGGACTTCATTAATGTGGTTAATGAAAGAAAGAAACCTAAGATGTTGTAGAATCAAATTTTAAATAAAACAGGTAGCTACAGTTCTTGCTTTGCATAGCGGTATATATGATATACCCTGCACCTTATTCGATGAGGAAAGGACCGAGATCCCTTCACCGGGAGTGACTCCTTTAGCAATAACTGGCAGATGCTACACACTCGGTTTGCTTTTGCTTTTTTTTGAGTTTTGCTTTGCACAGTGATATATATGATATATCCCGCACCTCATTCGACGAGGAAAGGGCCGACGATCCCTTCACCGGGAGTGACCCCTTTAGCAAAACTAGAAAAGCCTCGAAATCACTCCATTTCAAAACTTCATTTGATTCTACAACGATATCAAGTTCATTACGCAATAGGTTTTCAGAAAAACCTTCGTAGCCCTCCGTCATTTCAGATAAATTACATATAGTATTCGTGCTACATTTGTTGGCTTTCGTCAAGGTGTAGTGTGCGGTAGCTATGTGCTGTTTATCTGCTGCATATGATGCGACTGGATTAGGGTAGTCGTACGGCTTTGTTGGCTTTCGTCAAGGGTCGTGCGGGTGGGTTTAATTCAGTCAAGAAATGTACGGGTTGAACTTGACTAGCGGGCTGTGGTTTGTTGGCTTTCGTCAAGGTCATAGCACGCTAGGGGCAAAAGCATTATCGGGAATTTCAAGTGTTGAAATTTGCAATGAGATTGCATACCTTCTATGAGATAGTTGGATCCCGATACCCACTGCGAGTAAGAGTTACTCCTGGGAGAGTTTTACACATTACAATTAGTCGATCAAGTAGGTGTCTAGAAAGGTGTTAACGAGGTTACGCCTCTGGGAAAACGAGGTTTACATTAATTAGGTTCGTGCGAAAGCATGGGGGACCTCCCTCAAAGTACCGACACTGGCCTGGCTGAAAGATTGGCGAACTTGTAGTGTGTAATTAATCCCGGCTAGTCTTTCCTTTTAGGGTTTGAAGGAAGATTTTATAAAAAGCAGTGGGAGCCATCCTGATTAGATAAGATAATAACCAATCTGATCTTGCACGAGCATAAGCTAAAGTGTTTTCTTCTCTCTCTCTCCAGGTAGCGACCATTTCATGCCTTAATAAAGATAATAATATGGATGTATTGACCGAACCCGCATGTTATACTGTGCTGGGGAACGTTGGTTCCGTTCTTTCCTATAAGAGTTATAGGACTGAACAGGATATAGGGGAATACCAGGATTCCCATGCCACCCGAATGAAGAAAGTACATGATGATGCATTTTCTTCGGGTATGTTCGTTACAGAGAACTGTTTCTCCATTTGCCCTACGTCCTGGGTATTAGATACCGGGTCAGGATCCCATATATGTAATCAGTTACATGGGCTTAGGAAAGATAGAGAACTTGGAGAAGGTGATAAAGACATTAGAGTTGGAAATGGTGCAATTGTTGCAGCTAAGACTGTCGGGGAATATCACCTTGTATTACCAACAGGTAATACATTGGTTCTGAACGAATGCTATTACATGCCGAACCTGATATGCAACATTATATCGGTTTCTTTGTTGAGTAAAGAGGGATATAATTTTGTATTACAGGACAATGTTATGAACATTTTCCGTAACCAAAAGTTGGTTGGATCAGGCACGTTGTGCAATGGCATTTATGTTCTAAACCAATCAACAGTTCTGAGCATAACAAACACACACAAGAGGAAGAGTTCTGTACTGAACGAATCCTTCTTGTGGCATTGTAGACTGGGTCACATCAATGCGACACGA
Organism: Agapanthus africanus; assembly: GCA_030015575.1. NCBI lineage: Eukaryota > Viridiplantae > Streptophyta > Magnoliopsida > Asparagales > Amaryllidaceae > Agapanthus > Agapanthus africanus. The sequence continues at coordinate 507,825,154 of CM057350.1, forward strand.
CTGGCTAAGTTGCATAAGGATGGGTATTTGAAACCATTCGAATTTTCATCTTATGTCACTTGCCAGTCATGTCTCAAAGGCAAGATGACCAAAACTCCGTTTACGGGACACGGAGAAAGAGTTACTGAACTCTTAGGACTAGTACATAGTGATGTATGCGGTCCAATGTCTACACATGCCAGGGATGGTTCTTCGTACTTCATTACATTCACTGACGATCTCTTAAGATACGGACATGTGTACTTGATAAGACACAAGTCTGAAGCTTTTGAGAAACTTAGAGAATATAAACAAGAAGTCGAAAACCAAACCGGAAAAAGTATTAAAATCCTTCGATCTGATCGAGGAGGTGAATACTTGAGCAATGAATTCCTGGACTTCCTAAAAGAGAATGGGATTCTCTCTCAGCTGACTCCTCCATATACACCACAGCACAACAGTGTATCTGAACGGAGGAACCGCACCCTATTAGATATGGTGCGCTCTATGATGAGCACAGCTGAGTTACCTATTTCCTTCTGGGGGTATGCGCTTGAGACAGCCATACATCTATTGAATATGGTCCCCACCAAATCTGTGCCTACCACTCCATATGAAATATGGAAAGGGAAGAGACCATGTCTTAACTATGTTAAGATATGGGGTTGTCCAGCCTATGTCAAACGACAAAATCCGGACAAACTCGAGGCACGGTCTGTTCTATGCAAATTTATAGGATATCCCAAGAATTCTCAAGGGTATATCTTCTACCACCCTGAGGAACAAAGAGTATTTGTTTCTCGGCATGCCACCTTTTTAGAAAAGGAATTTCTTGAAAAAGAGATTAGTGGTCATGAGGTAGAACTGGAAGAGGTTCCAGCTGCAGAAGCTACAACAGAAGATCTGGTAGAACCAGAGGATTCCGTAGTTCCCGATGAACCCCAGCCACTCCGCCGATCTAGTAGGGTTCCTCGCCAACCTGAGAGATACTACGGTTTTCTCATGGACGGTGGGAGCGAGGATTGCATCATGGAGGATGATGACCCAACTAGCTTCGAGCAGGCCATCACGAGTAGGGACTCAGTGAAATGGCTGGATGCTATGCGGTCTGAGATGGAATCCATGTACACCAACAAAGTATGGACTTTGGAAGTTGCTCCTGAAGGGGTAAAACCCATTGGGAGCAAGTGGATCTTCAAGAAGAAACTTGGTGTAGATGGGAAAGTGGAGACTTTCAAAGCTAGACTTGTAGCAAAGGGTTTTCGTCAAAGACCAGGTATGGACTATGACGAAACCTTTTCTCCAGTGGCTATGCTTAAATCCATCCGGATCATGCTTGCCATTGCTGCCTTTCATGACTACGAAATCTGGCAAATGGATGTTAAGACCACCTTTCTAAATGGTGATTTAGAAGAGTGCGTGTACATGACACAGCCAGAGGGCTTCATAGACAGTGGGAGCAGCGGGAAGGTGTGCAAGCTGCTTAAATCCATTTATGGATTAAAGCAAGCACGCGGAGTTGGAACATCTGCTTTGATGTCGTTATCAAAGAGTTTGATTTCGTCAAAAATCCAGATGAACCTTGTATCTACAAGAAGGTGGCAGAGAGTAAGGTTATCTTCCTCGTATTGTACGTGGACGACATACTCTTGATAGGAAATGATATTCCTATGCTGCAAGCGGTCAAGCTCTTCTTATCACAAAGATTCTCAATGAAAGATCTTGGTGATGCCTCCTGCATATTGGGAATTAGGATCTATAGAGATAGATCCAAACGGATTTTGGGATTGTCCCAATCCAGGTACATTGACACCATACTAAAGAGGTTTAGTATGGATGAATCCAAGCGTGGGAACTTGCCCACGATCTCTGGAGTCACTCTCTCCAAAGAGATGTCTCCCAAGACTGATTTGGAGAGAGCTCGCATGCAAGGGATACCCTATGCTTCGGCAGTAGGCTCTATCATGTATGCGATGCTATGTACCAGACCCGATGTAGCATACTCACTAAGTGTAGTGAGCAGGTATCAAGCTGATCCTGGAGAGAGTCACTGGACAGCTGTGAAGAGCATTCTCAAGTACTTGCGAAGGACTAGAGATATGTTCTTGGTGTATGGTAACGGAGAGCTCCAAGTGGAGTCCTTTACCGATTCGAGCTTCCAGAGTGATAAGGACGACTCTAAGTCGCAGTCGGGCTTTGTCTTTACCCTTTACGGAGGGGCGGTTAGCTGGAAGAGTTCCAAGCAGGAAACCGTGGCAGACTCGACGATGGAGGCTGAATACATCGCTGCCAACGATGCTGCCAAAGAGGCTGTCTGGATCAAGAAGTTCATTACTGAACTTGGAGTGGTTCCATCCATTGAGCGTCCAATACCTTTGTATTGCGATAACAATGGAGCGGTGGCTTTGGCCAAGGAACCCAGGTCCCATCAGCGATCCAGGCATATTCTGAGGCGGTATCACCTGATCCGGGAGATAGTTGATCGCCGGGAGATCGAGGTCAGGAGGGTTGACACGAAGAACAACACGGCGGATCCACTCATGAAGGCCATTCCCCAGATACAGTTTGAGAGACTCTTCGGGATGCTCGGTATGCGATACTACAGCAGCTGGCCCTAGTGCAAGTGGGAGATTGTTAGTTGTATGTATGCCCTAGAGGCCAGTATTGTACAGATGATGTATATTATATTGGATGCTTGGACATATATAGAGATGACTTTCTTGCTCGACATGATAGTATGCTATCTGGTTACTCTTTATCTTAACATGTACACTAGTCTCTTTAAACTGTCTTATAGTTACATGTTGGTAAAGCCCGTAGGATGTGTACTTGACTACCTGGACTATGATGCAGATCATACTAGTGGGGACATGGTAGTCCATAAGTACATCCTTCAAGGTCCCTAGTCGTAGGTGTATCGAGACAGGGCATCGATATACCAGAGTAGACTAGCGTATATGCTTCTCGACCCATGAGATGGGCGATGGTGATCCCATATCCATTGGTGTTTGACATCAGAGATGGTATACGGGTGCTCAGTGGAGACTGGGTACACTGGACGGACTCGCCGAGAACTCCCAGATGGTATTATACCTCACGTCAGATGGCAGTTCTCAGGTGACACTTGTACAGGTTAGTCTGTAGACCCGAAATCGTCATAGAGCCTTGTGTGATTCCCACTGTGCTTTGATCTCCACCTTACCACGTCCATGAGGGCGTGCAAAACGGTGGTCTTTGGGTACAGTCCCGAGTCATATGGAGGCAATGAGCGATAGGAGGGGTTTCGTCTCTCCCGGTATTGGGGGTTGATGTTGCGCTGTGCTCGATTGCCCGTAACAGGGAAGTCCCTGGCCAGGGCTGATCAGAGATTTGCTGGTAAGTGTTACCAGTAGTTTCTCGACCCGTTATGAGCCTCACATCGGCATGACTTATCGGTTATTGGGGTCTGACGTTTACCACCCCTAGACTTGATATGCGACGTATCAGACGAACAGACCGGACTGTACGGTAAGTGTTACTGGTTGGATTCACAGGAGTGTGAGCGGACTAGCTCGTCGATCTTCTGATCGCTCAATACCCGGATGGCCGTTACGTTTAGCAGACCGCTTGCGGCTTGTGGATGCTTGATATGATCATCATCTGCTACCGGCGTATTGATGAGTCTTTAGAGTCCTACACAGAGGTTTCCTGGCTCAAGCGAAACGAAATAGGAGCGCATATGAGATATGTGCGAGACCGAGAATAATGCGTGTATGTGATACCGTATTTCATTCTCGCGATGAATGTTTCGATTGGTTATATTCGATATGACCTAGTTATCGAATCATTGATTCGATAAATCGATACATTGGATACTAGTCGGTTATGTGCGACATGACCGGATCATTGAATCAAATGTTGATTTAATGATTTAATGTATAATTATATATTTGATATATTACTTTGCATTAACTAGTATTGGTTCATTTTAAAAGGATTTTCTCACTTGATGCACATTGTATATGTGATATATTTTTTGTGCACTTGATTGTATCATGTTTGATGATACTTGCTCACTTGGGTTTGTGTAAAGATTAAACCATGGTTATATGAATGGTTAGGGTTTTGATTATTTATTTAGTTATTTATTTATTTATTCATTTTGGAAATAGTTAAGTATGGTGGCTTATTTTGTTTTATGTTGAAACTTCAAGAAGCTTTGAAAAAGTCCACCATTCTTATCTCTTCCTTAACCTTAACCATTCCAACTAACCTTAGTTTAATCTCTACACTTGACCATGGTAAACATTATGATAAGTATTGATTTTCTTTTAATTTTAAAAAACACTTATCATAATATTTCATTCTTGATCATCTTCTTCTTCAAGAAAGAAACCTTCATGCCATCAATGGCAACTGGAGATCTAAAGTGAGAAATCCAATTCTAAAGTGAACCCACCTCCTATTTCTTCACCCTCTACCTCTTGCCAAGTTGTTTTGGGTGTTTACTTCACAAGTTTCACAACTTGGTGAAGTCGGAGCTTGAACTTGCGATGCCTCGACGTAGATCATCTTCGGCACGAAGCCGACGACCTATTCCGCTCGTTTTTCCGATGAAGCCGACGAATGAGTCTAGGATTCGAGATGGACAGCGAGAGGACGCCTACGTGGAGCCGAGGAAGAGGATAACCGGATCTACAAAGGTTGTAGCCTCTCTCCTTTAGTTAATATGTTAACTAATTTAGTATTTCGCCTAGAATTCTAGTCTAAGATCCGTGTTAGGGTTTCTCGGCACCATAATTCTTGTAAATTGGCATGGTTGATGTCTTGTGAGACCTCTATAGGGTGCCTAGGAACCTTTCAATAATTCCTTCTCTATACTAGCTGGAGGAGTGATGTATAGGCCTAACGCGGCCTCCATTTTCTCAATGACGGTGGGGCAGGTCACACAGGCCACTACCGGTTCTTCTTCAGGACTATGATCCCACCTGCGAGCTTCGACGCCTCAACACCACAAGAAGAAGCTCCCAGAAGGTGGTCTTTGATCGACTGACGACCGTGGAGGCTCCTATCAGTAAACCATCCAAATCTGACGTCTCAGTCTTCAACAGGCGGAACATGAACTCGAAAGGGCCCGCAAAGAAGCCCACAATACCTGAAAGAGCTGCCCCAATACGGTGAGCACTCCCTACCCCTACCGCAGGTGAAGCCGATAAAAGTGCTTTCCCTCCTAGACGGTTGGTCTTCAAAAGATTGGCTTGTTCTGCTCCAACTCCACCAAGAATGTCGGTGTTCCAAAGGATCACAGTAAGCGAGGCTCCCCAGCAACGCCAGGGGTATGAGGAAGGCGTCTCTAATACGGAGGTAGTTCCTGCTGCAAGGCATGCTTGACGTCGCCACTGGCGCTGATTGAGATAGGCTAGGGGAAACTCCGCCTCTGGGCTCACCCCATCAGCTCCTATAGTGGATATCAACGCTGTTGTTCCAACGGGGAACTACTTTGACCCACTTAGGAGGGTACGCAAGAACTCCCTGACAACGATAATAAAGAAATCACCTTCGCCAGTAGAGACCCTAATACAGAAACAGCCGGAGCAGCTTCATAAATAGCTCTCCTCACAGATACATAGAGTCTGGCGAAAAGTCCAAGACTCTGTGCTTGACGAAAATTACTCTCGTCGACCCAAGAAATCTAAGGGCCGACAAGAAAAAGACTGATCCTCTACCATACAACGGGAGACTACTCCTGAACAGGTGCCTGTCAAAATGGCTCCTTCAGCTCCAACCTCTAATAGAAAAATGAGGCCGGAGAAAACTCTACCTCCAGCAGCAAAATCCAATGGCGAAAGATCTAAACGCCCTAAGTCTGGGGGCATAACCGTATATACGGTCTACATGGCTAGCGGTAAAAAAGAAAGCCGCGCTTCAGTTTGTCACCGACCACATACTCGATCGCAGACAAAGGCTTAGGAGCAACAACAAAAGCTCCAAGAAATGCTGACCAAAATGTCTGCTTTCACCGGACCAAAAGAAAGTCCGGACAATGAATTCGAACAACGCCAAGAGTAAAATACCGATAAAGAGTTCTTGCGACGAGTGCTGGAGAGAAAAGACAAAGAAGCTGCGGAGCAAGCTGCTAACATCAAGCAGATGGATCTTTTATTCCAAGACATGGTTGGAATTGTCACGCCCCGCTTCCCAGAGTACGCTAGATTGGGCACGCGACATAGCCAACCATGCTACCTGTGGGTAGGAAGTATCCATCCACAGTCACATTACGGCTGTAGAGATATCAAGAACAAGAAAGTAAACTAACTACCTAGTACATGTCCATAAGCCAGAGTAAAAGAATCAAGAGATAACAATATGCGGAAGCCAAAAGATACAATAAATGAAATACCTGGAGTGAAACTACGTACCGACAGGAACCTCACCGCTCGTCTAACAGCGGCAAAACTCCTAATCAGTCTGCAGCAAGGTAGAAGAATCTGGGCCATGCAAAACCCAGACGTCAGCGCGTCAAGTCATCAAGTAATAACATAGTAAACAGGCAATGCGAATATAAACATGAATAAAGCAAGGGTAACAATAATATAAATCAGAGCAGTACAGGCTAGTGTGCAGTGGGTAAACTGGATTGTTCTATCAGGTTCTCTGTTCTAAAGTCTTTGAAACCAAATTGATGAATCATCGATATAACTCAATAGTATCCCGTGCATGCCCGGGACCACGGTCAAGACCCTCGGGGCTGAATCCGAGACGTGCCGCTAGGCAGTAACAGGTAGCAGGATGGGCGAGTGATGTCAGCATCATCACTCCGGGGCTGGCCTAGCCCGTAAGACTGATCAGAACAGGTATCGAACTGTTGAGTTCCAAGTCAGGTTTCACCTTTGATTTCCCCATACCCCCAAGTTATGTGTGTATGTCAAGTCAGGTATCCCGAAATCACGATTCTAATGCCAACACAGGATCAGGTAAACAGGTTTGTCTGGATAGACAACAGGAACGGTCCATGAGGACTACATGTTATGTTTGTTGGCATTAGACACAAGATCAGGTAACAGGTAAAGCCATGGTACATCAGGTCAAGCCAGGTAATGTATAAAGGTGTCATGTCATGTCAAGAGTGTACGGTACCATGTCATGTCAAGTAGGAAGTGTAACAGGTCATGTCAGGAAGCACAAGATGTCATGTGGGTGCTCATAATCAAACTAACATAAGCATGTGTATAAATAAACAAGCATGAGTACTATCAGAACAATAAACTGGAACATATAATATGATATGTAATTAGATATAATTTCAAGGATATGGATGCACAGTTATCGATTAGGGTTACATTTATAGTTCCAATATTAATTAGGATGCAATTTATTAAACATGGAGTGTTAATATCATATTATTATGTAGTAATGTGATCTATGGATGCAATTATATGTATCTTAAATGCGATGGATGCAAACGGGTATCCGAAAAGTTATAAAACTATAAAATGGTAATGTGGGATGTACAACTAAGCAATATGTGATATAAATATTTATATAATAATATTAATATGGATAGCATATTCAAAGCGATTAATAACTATAAAAGTGGTATTGATTAACCATGCACAAGAAAGTTCCGTTCAGAAATTTAGCGTCACCCTAATTTGTAAAATAGCTTAAAAATAACAAACGTTCTCCAAAAGGGACGTGTCTTATACCAAAATAAAGATAATTCAATAAGGTTTTTAGTTTTATAAGTATAAGCATCTCAGGTTGTCCCTACAAAAAGTTATGAACATTCGAAGTTGAAAGTTTGTTGCTGGAATTTCCCTGGACAGCAGTTTGGAGACATTTTCATTTGCATTTTACATTATTTAAACAATTTATTTTGCAAGTAAATATTTCATAGAGTTATATTATTCTGAGTTATCTTCGTAACGAACTAAAGAACGTATACTAATGATTTTTCTATGATTTATAATGAATTTTATAAGGTAAGGTGTACAGTAAATTTCAGATTTGTCATATCCGATTTTTCAACGACGTTTCATGTGTAAACTATATGATTTTCAAATGTATAACATTATAAAATGAAGATTATAAACTAATTAAAGATAATAATAAGAAATATTACGACGATATATATTTTAAATGATATGGATGCAGTATAATGTAATCTAGCATGTCACAAGATAAGTTTTCATGATCTAGATTTAATATGATATAAACGGATGCAAACGGAACATCGAAACGCTATAAAATTAAACATGGGGTATTAGATTTAAACTATAAGTATGGTATTTATTTAAATAGGTATAAAATGAATTATATAGGATGTAGCAAGATTTACTTGCCTCGATGGGTCGCAAATCGGGAAAACGGAACGTTAACCGTCGGCGGGGAAAACTCGCGACGGGCGCACGGTTCACGGAATGAACCCAAACGACGAACAAAGGAACCACACGGGTCGGGGTAGCTCGGTGGAACGTTGTGAAGCGTCACCGGCACGACGGAATTCCGGCAACAAAAGAACAGTTAAAAAAAATGAGAAACGAGACATGAAGCAAGAAGAGAAAGAATGATAAAAAGAAGTACGAGAGAATATATGAGAGAGAGAGAGAAAAAGTGGAGAGAGAGAGAGTGAGAGAGAGAAGAGGGAGAGAGAGAAAGTGGAGAGAGCGAGAGAGAGAGAAGTGGGGCCCACGGGGTTAAAGGGGAGGTTGCGATTGGCTGAGAGAATAAATTGAGAAGGATATAAAGGATTGTAAAAATATTATATGGTTAACTAAATTATATATGATGGTTTAAATATATTAAAATCTGGGATTTTGGCGCAAAGTAAAACATTTCCAAATCGCGCCCGGGTCGGGTCCAAAAATTTGAAATTGAAATAATAGAATTTTAGGCGGGATCCAAAAATTTGAAATTGAAATAATAGAATTTTAGGCGGGATCCAAAATTTAAAATTGAAATAATAGAATTTTAGACGGGATCCAAAATTTAAAATGAAGTGTTTTATGATCAAAAAGCATACCCCTAAAACGGACACACGTACGTGCACGTAGCCGTCCAAACTCGCCCGTTTCACTGAACGGGACGAGAACACGATGCACGGACGCTACAACAGGGTTAGGGGTGTCAAGCAGGCCAAGATGAATATTTTTAATTTTATTTTAGATGCCAAAAAATTGTTATATGCAGAAATTAATTTCCGGGTAAAATTTACAATAATTAACCATCAAGCAAGATAAATGAAATAAGTGCCATACTACGTTCGAACGGTAACTGAAATTAGTAGCATTGGGCACGGGTGTTACAGGAATGATGATCCAACCAGAACCACCATCTGAAGATCCGCCAGTAATTATCAAGAATGACACAGGAGAAATATCAAATCCTCCCCTAGCCTTGTCAGCGGCAAAGGAGGAAACAATCTCCAAGGCAGCCCTGGATGACCATATTGCTTAGCAAATCAGAGCTCACTAGGCCAATGAAGCCGCCCACCAACTCGTCAAAATCGGGCGACCATATCCGACCTGGTATGACAAATCAAGTACCCTCAGGATATACGATCTCAAAGTTGCTGGGTTCGCTTAACACCCCCGACGGGTTTCGGCAAGCATCAAGTATGCTATTTTAAAAAAATTTAGGGTGTCGAGCGAGCCCGACCAAGGATCTAACTAGAGAATTAGGGTTTAACTATGCAAGTAAACAACTTTACTCTAAGTGAACAAGGAATACAACCTTTGTAGACCGGTCCTTCACTTCTAAAGCTCCGTGTAGTAGTCCCTTAGCCCCAAGCGGTGGTCTCTCGGACTCTCCTTAGGCTCCACTAGGAGAAAGGAACGAGCTTGCTCAAAGATCTTCGAGGCAAAAAATAATCTACGTCGAAGAATCTCTAACTCAAGCTACCTCTTTACTAATTAAGAATTAGTGAATGAAACAACCTATACTAAATGGCTAGTTTGGTATAGATTAGTGAAGTAGGAATTTTGCTCACTTTAGAAATATTTCTCTCTCTTTCTTTTCTTCACTCAAGAAAACCTAGTGAGCTCAAATGAGATGAAGAAGAAGAAGAAGTGGTCAACCATGGGTGAAAAAATATCTCCAAGATATTTGTAGAGACTTAACCATGGCTAAAGATAATGGTTAGGTTAATAAATATCTAGAGTAAAATAAAATTAGTGGACTAAGTCAAGGATTCCACAAGCATCCAAACCAAGCTATTTTCCACCTAATTTTATTTATTCCCTAAATAAATAATCACCCTAATTATCTTAAGTATGGTATGAGTCTCATACACCCATGTGCAATGTATCATCAAGCATGACACAAAATAAATACATTAACATATATCACATATATATGAAATGTAAAAGTAGAAAATAAATTCTTAAGTGAGCTAATATTAGTAAATATATATTAATATATCAAATATATAGTTATATATAATAAATTATTAAATCAACACTTGATTTAATAATCCGGCTATATCACATATAACCGATTAATATCATTTATATCAACTTATCGAATCAACACTTGATTCAATAACCCGGCTATATCTCATATAACCGACTGATATTATATATCGCGAGATTAGAATACGGTATCGCATACACGAATTAATCTCGGTCCCGCACATATCACATATGTGCCCTACTTCGTTTCGTTTGAGCCAGGAAACCTCTGTGTAGGACTCTAAAGACTCGTCAATCACCGGCAGCAGGTAATAATCATATCAGTTACCCACAAGCCGTCAGCGGTACTAGCTGGACGTAACAGCTGTCTGGGTATTGAGCGAACGGAAGATCAACAAGCAAGCTTGTTCATACTCCTGTGAATCTATTAAGTAACACTACCGTACAGTCCGGTCTCTTCGTCTGATATGTCGCATATCGAGTCTCGGGGTGGTAAATGTCAGGCCCTAATAACTTGATAAGTCTGTTTACCGCCGGAAACCGGGAAAGACTGACGTCTTGCCTGAATCTGGGGGCAGATGCTAATTGGTGCTATCCGTCCACTTCTCCGAAGATGCCAAGTTGATTTATGACACCATGTATCGAAGGTTTAGACGGATGCGGCTGTTATAGCAGACCTCGTCAGATTCCCCCTCGTCGAGGGGTTTTTGATTGTGGGGACGCTTTTCCCTACAGGCGCAAGCCCCTGCAGTTAATTACGCTACTGCATCGCGGTAACAACTTTCTCCTTCTCCAGATGGTCACTTCGTGTCGTGGGTGTTTGTTTTGTTTTTGGTTTCCCGTGGATTGTATACGGAGACTAATTTATGTTGTCGCCCGTAGGGCATAGATTAGTCCAAATCCGTATCTTCTTAGATTTGGATTTGGGGTTGGGTTTAAGGATACGTTAGTCTCATTTGAGACTAAGATCAACTTAAACGCATGTTAAGGATACGTTAGTCTAATTTAGACTAAGATCAACTTAACAGTTTGTTAAGGACACGTTAGTCTAATTTTAAACTAAGGTCAACGAACCATTTGTTAAGGATACGTCAGTCTAATTTTAGACTAAGATCTACTTAACGGGATCATTTAGATCCAACAAAAGAGCATTTGGGCTATATTGTTCTAGTTTAGGGACTTTGCGGTCAATTACCAGTTTAAGGACATGGTGGTCCAAGGTTAAGGACATCATAGTCCATGGGCTTAAGGACCCCACAGTCCGAGGTTAAGGAAATCATAGTCCATGGGTTTAATGACCCCACAGTCCGGTTTAAAGACGTCATAGTCTATAAAGTTTAAGGACATCATAGTCCATGAGTTTAAGGACCCCACAGTCCGAGCTTAAGGACATCATAGTCCATGGGTTTAAGGACCCCACAGACCGAGGTTAAGGACATCATAGTCTGTGAGTTTAAGGACCCCACAGTCCAGTTTAGAGACGTCATAGTCTGTGAAGTGTATGGTTATCGGGGCCCGTCACCTCTCTGAAGACGTTGAAGGATTACAACGACAAATATCAAAGGAGTCAAGAGATGTACCCTCGAACCAAAGTGAATTAAGTGATCTGTAGTCCAATCTGGAACTAAGATCAATTGATTAGATTATGAGCACATTTGGGCTCAGTTAAGTCTGCATTGAGGACTTATGGCCAATTTGGGCTAAGTCCAATTAAGTTTGAAATGTTGGCCCTTTGTTGGACCATTAGACAATTGTCTGGGTTCAGCCCCTCATCATTTAGCAGTGCTTAAACAAGAGTTTGAGGGCTTTGGTAACATTTTTATCTTTGATTTCCTCAATTTTGAGATTCAGTCGAAGGGGAGACTTTTGCCTCTGGAAAATTAGCCAATTTGGCTAAAAGTAGTGTTAAACTCTAAAGAACAACAGTGTTAAACACTAGAAATAAAGCTCTCAAATTAGTGTTCAAACACTAGGAAACAACAGTGTTAAACACTGGAAATAAGGCTCTCGAATTAGTGTTAAACACTAAAGTAAAAGGGGTCACGTGTGGACACGTGAGGGCGCCCAAAGGTGGGACCATATTCCTTTCTTTGTTCTGCAATTAAGTGTTAAACACTTTTTATATTTTCTGGTCATCACGTGCGGGCACGTGATTGTTAAGGCATTTATCAAGGGGTCATGTGGTAACACGTGAGAGCGCCCAAAGCCAACATTTCCTTTGCTTTTATTCTCTCTGTTTTGGAGGTCACGTGGGAGCACATGAGGCATTGCCTCAAAGTTTTTTGCTTCTCATTTTTGGGGATCTCTTCAGGGGTCACGTGGGGACACGTGACCTTAATTCTTTTGCATGCATGAAGATTTTTCAAGTCTCTTTATTTTTTAAGAACTGAATTCACTTATAGGGTTAAACCCTAATTATGTTTTAGAGGAATTAAATTCCCATGTATGTGAAAGAATTAAATTCTTATATAGGGTTAACCTCTAGTTCTATCTTAGAGGAATAAAATTCCTGTTAATCTGAGAGAATTAAATTCTCAATTAGGGTTAAACCCTAGTTTCATATCTTGGAGGAATTAAACTCCTGTGAGTTTGGGAGAATTAAATTCTCATATAGGGTTAAACCCTAATTTTGTTTTGGGAGAATTAAATTCTCTAAACTCAATTCCCCCTCTAAGTTTTGGATCTGTATGGCAGGATCTCAACCCGATGAGAATTAAATTCTCAATTTATGGGGAGATGTGCTCTTGCAGATCTTCAACCAGAGGAAGAACTAAGTTCTTTTGCAGAAGAGTTAAACTCTTAGATTTGAGAATTAAATTCTCTGTTTGAAGTTTTGATCCCCTTTCTTTTCTCACCTAGGGTTTTCTTTATTGAGAATTAAATTCTCCTCTCTATTTTTCTCTCTATTGTTGTTATCTCCCCCAAAAAAGTCGACCCTTCTCTTCTCTTCTTGGCTCCTATTTATAGGAGAAAGAAAAGAATCAATTTGTTTAATAAATCTTTCATTGAAAGATTTTGTTTGTTTTTGTAACCAACTGATCTTTTAGATCACTCAGTGAATTTTATTCACCATTGGATTTTTAATCCAAAAGATCTTTTATCTATTATTCTTGGTGAATTTTAGGGAAATCTTTCCTTGTATAAAATCTTTCCATAAATTGGTGATTTTTAATCACCATTGGATTTTTAATCCAACGGTGCTCCATTTATAGAGCACCATCTTTTTTGTTTGGAAAGATTTAGAGAAATATTTTTCCAGTTAGGGTTTTCGATTTCCCTTAATTAGAATTTGATTCTATTATTTCAGAGATCTTAGGATCCCATCACGTGTTGACACGTGACCCCCTCGATTAAGCATTTGACCAGAATTTAATTCTGTTTTTAGAGAACTCAGGAATTATCACGTGTCAGCATGTGACTCTTGGTCACGTGTGAGCACGTGTTGCCCCATTGGGGTTTTTTCTTGTTATTTTATTATACTTTTAATGAGTTTAGAGGCCTATCACGTATTGGCACGTGACCCCATTGTCTAGAATTTAATTCTTATTATTTCAGAGAGTTTAAGAGCCCATCACGTGTTAGCACGTGACCCCACTGATTAATTATTTAATTAGAATTTAATTCTATTAATTCAGAGAGCTTAGGAATCCATCACGTGTCTGCACGTGACCTTTGGTCACGTGTGGGCACGTGATGCCCCATTGGGGTATTCCTTGCTGTTTTATAATGATTTTTAATCCCTTTTTAGTGAGTTTAAGAGCCCATCACGTATGGTCACGTGACCCCTTTTAATTATTTATTTTATTAAGTGCCTACAGGCTTTGCCTGTAAATGGTCATGTGTGGGCACGTGATGCCTCATAACTTTTGATCCCGGATGAATTATGAGGCCCATAATATATCAAATCGAAGGATTTTTTGAGACGCTTTCGATACCATCAGAATTTAGCTGTTTCTCATTCGGGAGTGTGTCAAAATATAGCTCGGAAAATACTGGTTCGCATTTTCTTAAGCGTATCGCTGCCATTTGATGCCTTGGGCTCTTTTGCGCAGAAACTTTTGGTGGGAACAAAGTCGTGCCGATGTGAGGCTCATAATGGGTCGAGAAAGTACTGATAACACTTACCAGTAAATCTCTGTATCAGCTCTGGTCAGGAACTTCCTGTTATGGCCAATTGAGCATAGCGCAATATCAACCCCCAATACCGAGAGAGCCGAATCCCCTCCTATCGCTCATTGCCTCCATGTTACTCGGGACTGTACCTAAAAACCACCGTTTTGCATGCTCCCTTGAACGTGGTAAGGTGGAAATCAAAGCACAGTGGGAATCACACAAGACTCTATGACGATCTCGGGTCTACAGACGAACCTGTACCAGTGTCACCAGAAAACTGCTATCTGACGTTAGGTATAATACCATCTAGGAGTTCTCGGCGAGTCCTGTTCAGTGTACCCAGTCTCCACTAAGCACCCTTATACAATCTTTGATGTGAAACACCAATGTATGTGGGATCATCCATCGCCCATCAAATGGGTCAAGAACCGTATACGCTAGTCTACTCTGGAATATCGATGCCCCGTCTCGATACACCCACGACTAGGAACAATTGAAGGATGAATTTGTGAACTACCCTGGCCCCACTAGTATGATCTGCATTATAATCCTGGTAGTCAAGTATACATCATAAGGGCTTTATCAACATATAAGAGCAAGATAGTATCACAATACTAGTCTACATATTAAGATAAAGAGTAATCAGATAGCATGTCGAGCAAGAAAGTCCTCCCTATATATGTCCAAGCATCCATTATAATATACAATCATGTACAATAATGTCCTCTAGGGCATACATACAACTAACAATCTCTCACTTGCACTAAGACCAGTTGTTGTAGTATCTCATACCCAACATCCCAAAATCTCTCAAATTGTATCTGGGATATGGCCTGCATGAGTGGATCCGCCATATTATTCTTCGTCTCAACTCTCCCGACCTCGATCGCCCAGAGATCAAATATCTCCCTGATCAGGTGATATTGCCTAAGAATATGTCTGGATCACTGATGAGACCGGGGTTCCTAGGCCAAAGCCACAACTCCATTGTTATCACAATACATAAGTATTGGATACATAATAGTAGGAACCGAGTTCATTTCATGAACATCTTCATCCTGACGGCCTCTTGGGTAGCATCTTTGGTAGCGATGTATTCACCCTTCATCGTCGAGTCTGCTACGGTATCTAGCTTGTAACTCTTCCAACATACCGTCCCTCCACTGAGGGTAAAGACAAAACTCGAGATTGTCTTACAGTCGACCTTATCACTCTGGAAGCTCGAATCGGTAAAGGACTCCATCTGGAGTTCGTCGTTACCATACACCAAAAACGTTTCTTTAGTCCTTCTCAAGTACTTAAGAATGTTCTTCACAGCCGTCCAGTGATTCTCCCAGGATGTAAGAGACATCACCCAAATCCTTCATGGAGAAACATTGTGATAAGAAGAACTTGACTGAGTGTAGCATATGAACACCATTTCCTATCAAGAGTATGTCATCCATGTACAATACGAGAAAGACAATCTTACTCTCCATAACCTTTTTGTATATACAAGGTTCATCTATATTTTTGATGAAGTCAAACTCTTTGACTGCCACATCAAAACAGATGTTCCATCTCCGCGATGCCTGTTTCAATCCGTAGATTGATTTAAGCAGCTTTCACACATTTCCGATGCTCCCACTGTCTACGAAGCCCTCTGTCAGTGTCATGTACACGCTCTCTTCTAAATCACCATTTAGAAAAGCGGTCTTGACGTGCATCTGTCAGATTTCATGGTCATGGAATGTGGCGATGGCAAGTAGGATCTGGATGGACTTAAGCATAGCCACTGGAGAAAAGGTTTTGTCATAATCGACACCTGGTCGTTGACGAAAACCTTTTGCAACAAATCTAGCTTTGAAAGTCTCAACTTTTCCATCTACACCAAGAATCTTCTCAAGATCCACTTACTCCCGATGGGTTTTACCCCTTCAGGAGCAACTTCCAAAGTCTATACTTTGTTGGTGTATATGGATTCCATCTCAGATCACATTGCATCCGGCCATTTCACAGAGTGCCCACTCGTGAGGGCCTGCTCGAAACTAGTTGGGTCATCATCTTCCATGATGCAATCCTCGCTCCAACTGTCATTGAGAAAACCGTAGTAGCTCTCAGGCGGATGTAGAACCCTGCTAGATTTGCGGAGTGGCTGAGGTTCGTCGGAAACTAATGAATCCTCTGGTTCCACCAAATCATCAGCTGTAGTTTGTCTAGCTGGAACTTCTTCCAGTTCTACCTTATGACCACTAATTTCTTTCATAAGAAATTCCTTTTCTAAAAAGGTGGCATCCCGAGAAACAAAACACCTTTTGTTCCTCAGTGTGGTAGAAGATATACCCTCGCAAATGCTTATGATATCCTACAAACTTGCATATAACTGAACTTGCCTCGAACTTGTCTAGATTTTGCTTTTTAACATAGGCCGGACAATCCCATATCTTAACTTGTTTAAGAGATGGTCTCTTCCCATTCCATATCTCATATAGAGTGGTAGGCACTGATTTGGTCGAAACTCTATTCAATAAGTATGCGGCTTCTCAAGCGCATATCCTTAAAAGGAAATAGGTAACTCAGCAGTACTCATCATAGAGTGCACCATATCTAATAGGGTGAGGTTTCTCCGCTCTGATACACCGTTGTGCTGTGGTGTATATGGAGGAGTAAGCTGAGAGAGAATCTTATTCTCTTTTAAATAATCCAGGAACTCCGTGCTTAAGTATTCTCCTTCCTGATCAGATCGAAGGATTTTAATACTTTTACCTGTTTGGTTCTCTACTTCGCATTTATATTCCTTGAATTTCTCAAAAGCTTCAGACTTGTGTTTCAACAGGAACACATGTCCGAATCTTGAGAGATCATCGGTGAATGCAATGAAGTATGAGGAACCTTTCCTGGAATGTGTAGACATGGGACCGCATACATCACTATGTATCAGTCCTAAGAGTTCAGTAGCTCTTTCTCCGTGTCCAGTAAATGGAGTTTTGGTCATCTTGCCTTTGAGACATGACTAGCAAGTTTCATAAGATGTAAACTCGAACGGGTTCAAATATCCATTTTTATGTAACTTAGCTAGTTGTGTTGCATTGATATGACATAGTATACAATACCATAAGAAGGATTCGTTCATTTCTGAACTTTTCCTCTTGTATGTGTTATGTACGTTAAGAACTGTGTTTTGAATTAGAACGTATATGCCATTATATAACGTGCCTGATCCAATCAACTTTTGATTTAGGAAATTGTTCATAATATTATCCTTCAATACAAAATTATATCCTTCTTTAGTTAATAAAAAGACTGATATAATGTTGTATATCAGGTTCGGTATATAATAACATTCGTTCAGAATCAATGTATTACCATTTGGTAATACAAGGTGATATTCGTCAACGGCTTTGGCTGCAACATTTGCACCATTCGCAACTATTAGAGAATGAACACCTTTTCCTAGTTCTCTACCTTTCTTTAGCCCATGTAACATATTACAAATATAGGATCCTGATCCGGTATCTAATACCCAGGACGTAGATTGTACCGAGAAACAGTTCTCGGTAACGAACACACCCGAAGAAGATGCATCAACATGCTCATTCTTCGTTTGGGTCGCATGGGAATCCGGATATTCCCCTATTTTCTGCTCAGACTTATAACAATTATAAGGTAGAGCGGAACCAACGTTCCCCAGCTCAGTACAACAAGAGGGTTCGGTCAATACATCAATATTATTATCTTGATTAAGGCATGTCACGGTCACTACTTGGAGAGAGAGAGAAGAAAACACTCTGCGTATGCTCTTACAAAATTAGATTGGTTATTATTTTATCTAATCAGGATGGCTCCCACTTTTTTTAAAAAATCTTCCTTCAAACCCTAAAAGGTAAGACTAGCCTGGATTAATTACACCCTACAAGTTCTCCAATCTTTCGGCCAGGCTAGTGTCGGTACTTTGAGGGAGGTTCCCCATGCTTTCGCACGGACCTAATTAAAATAAACCTCTTTTTCCCAGAGGCATAGCCCCGTTAACACCTTTCTAGACACCTACTTGATCGGCTAATTATAAAGTGCAAAACTCTCCCGGGAGTAACTCTTACTCGCAATGGGTATCGGGATCCAACTATCTCATAGAAGATATTTAATATCATTGCAAATTTCAACACTTAAAATTCCCAATAATGTTTTTACCCCTAGCGAATTATGACCTTAACTATGGTCAACAAATCATAAGTACTAGTCAAGTTCTACCCGTCATTTTGTGATTAATTAGACCCACTCATATGACCCTTAATTATGGTCAACAAATTCATATAAATGTCCTAATTATTCGCATCATATGCAGTGTAGGAAGACATCACTTAGCTACCGTACACTACGCCTTAACTATGGTCAACAAACGTAGCACGAATACTAAGTACTCTACTTCCTAAAATGAAGGAGAGTTGCGGATGGTTTTTATGAAAACCTTGAATGCTTTGAACTTGATATCATTGTAGAATCGAGTGATTTGAAAATGAGTGGTTTAAGCTCCACTTTTAAAACCAAGTTTTTCAAAATAAACTGAGTGGGTGTAGCATCTGCTTGCTTTTGCTAAAGAGGTCACTCCCGATGAAGGGATCTCGGCTCTTTCCTCATCGAATGAGGTGTTGGATATTCATAAAGGAATACCGCTATGCAAAGTAAGAACTAAAGCTACCAGTTTTGAAAACAGGATTCTACAACATCATTGAGTTTCTTTCCTGTTCATTAATTTTATTAATGAAGTCCCATCATTTATGCTTCTTAAGCATCACAGATAAAGAAACGAAAATACAACGTACGCTTATACCATCCGCATTCGCCACGGGGTCCCATCATGCACCGTTAGGTTAGTTAACTAACGGCAGAGTGGGGGCAGGACTAGTGCGGATGCAAAACATAAGCAACGTTTATTATATATCATATATATAATATAAAGCATTCGTCTCATGCAGTTATATGATCTCATCACAGAACATGGCAGCAGAAGTCAACATATGAAATATTGGATATACTGGGAGGTCCGTGTTTTAAATTAAGCCAGTAAAAAACACGAATTCCACGGTCATGATGAATAGCCATACCCACATCTCTAGACCCCTACGAAAGCGGCAAGCAACCCTACCAATTCTAGAGTTATGAGACCCGGACTCGACTCCTCGAGATGGTCTCCCATTGGACTTTAGAACCTGGTTACTTGTGCACCCCTCCTTGGGTCTATCCTAATGCAGAAAAGTAAATAATATACATCAATGGTGACATCATCCTCAACCTAGAAATGTCCCAATAAAAGTTACATATAAGTTTTTACATGAATGAAAAGGAAAAACTCTCATCTCACGCAAAACCCCCCGGCTATTCAAACACGACGATCCAATATAACATATCACAGCAACACATAACATCACATGTCATTAGCGTAAGTAAATATGCGTATCCCAATTGTCGTTGATGTATAGCAACGAAACCGGCGATACACCACATATTACACTTACGGTCGCAGAAAAGAAAGTGAAAACTACAATTGTTGGAATCCGCAACCACCTTAGATATCATAAACCCGAAATAACACATACTTCGGATTTCATGCCTAACCATATAAATTCCTTAGACATCATAAACCCGGAATATCACATATTCCGAATTTCATGCCTAATGTTATAAACCCTGCATTTTAGTCTCAAATTGAAAATACTTTTCAATATCTAGTCGGGCAATTCAAAAAGATTTCCGACTGTTGATCGAATGCTCGTCGGAAACATTATTAGACGGACGTACCACCGATGTCGTCGACGAAGTGCACTTAGGCGGAACACCACCGTCGTGAGCACCCGAACGGATGATTTTGGCTACGGGGTTCTCATGCAGTCACTCGGTTGGGGCTATGGGGCGTGGCTATCTAGTAGTGTTACCCGGCCAGCCTTCGCGTACAATATGAGATTGCGACGGAGTTTAGATCCGAATCAAAACCCCACGGCAACCGATCAAGCGAGACTAAATTACTAGATTTACAAAATACTAATTAGTTTTCACAAAACCAATTATTGTGGATTCCAAATATATCACAGATCACAGATATCTAGAAGATGTTAAACATTTCGATCGATTTATCAAACACCCAAAATTCCCAGAGACCTCAACACTTGAGTCACTGTTAAAAATACTCAGACAGTGCCCCAAGCACCTACGGACCTACACAAGAAGGCACGCTCCCTGCCTCACCAACGGCGCCGCGGAACCGCCGCCAAAGGCATGCTTTTTCCGCGCTTCCACGGTCGTTTGGTCGAGTTGGGCCGTCTTTTTTGTTATGGGTCCATAGAAAACCCTGCACAATTTTCTGAATATTTTTAATTAGAAAAATTCCAACTTTTGAAAAAATTTCCAGAGAGTGGGAAAAATGGGTTTTGAAAAGCCGATCGAACACTTAACTTCGCCTAGACAACGCCTAATGCTCGAGAAAGGCTCTGATACCACTGCTGGGTTCGCTTAGCACCCCCGACGGGTTTCGGCAAGCATCAAGTATGCTATTTTAAAAAAATTTAGGGTGCCGGGCGAGCCCGACCAAGGATCTAACTAGAGAATTAGGGTTTAATATGCAAGTAAACAACTTTACTCTAAGTGAACAAGGAATACAACCTTTGTAGACCGGTCCTTCACTTCTAAAGCTCCGTATAGTAGTCCCTTATCTCCAAGTGGTAGTTTTCCGGACTCTCCTTAGGGTCCACTAGGCGAAAGGAACGAGCTTGCTCAAAGATCTTCGAGGCCAAAGTTGATCTACGTCGAAGAATCTCTAACTCAAGCTATCTCTTCACTAATTGAGAATTAGTGTATGAAACAACCTATACTAAATAGCTAGTTTGGTATAGATTGGTGAAGTAGAAATTTTGCTCACTTTAGAATTATTTCTCTCTCTTTCTTTTCTTCACTCAAGAAAACGTAATGAGATCAAATGAGATGAAGAAGAAGAAGAAGTGGTCAACCATGGGTGAAAAAATATCTCCAAGATATTTGTAGAGACTTAACCATGGCTAAAAATAATGGTTAGGTTAATAAATATCTATAGTAAAACAAAATTAGTGGACTAAGTCAAGGATTCCACATGCTTCTACAAGCATCCAAATCTAGCCATTTACCACCTAATTTTGTTTATTCCCTAAATAAATAATCACCCTAATTATCTTAAGTATGGTATGAGTCTCATACACCCATGTGCAATGTATCATCAAGCATGACACAAAATAAATACATTAACATGTATCACATATATATTAAATGTATAAGTAGAAAAGAAATTCTTAAGTGAGCTAATATTAGTTAATATATATTAATATATCAAATATATAATTACATATATTAAATTATTAAATCAACACTTGATTTAATAATCCGTCTATATCACATATAACCGACTAATATCATTTATATCAACTTATCGAATCAACTCTTGATTCAATAACCTGGCAATATCTCATATAACCGACTGATATCATATATCACGAGATTAGAATACGGTATCACATACACGAATTAATCTCGGTCCCGCACATATCACATGTGTGCCCTTCTTCGTTTCGCTTGAGCCAGGAAACCTCTGTGTAGGACTCTAAAGACTCGTCAATATGCCAGCAGTAGGTAATGATCATATCAATTACCCACAAGCAGTCAGCGGTACTAGCTAGACGTAATGGCTACCCGGGTATTGAGCGATCAGAAGATCAACAAGCAAGCTTGTTTATACTCCCGTGAATCCATTAAGTAACACTACCGTACAGTCCGGTCTTTTCGTCTGATATGTCGCATATCGAGTCTGGGGGTGGTAAACGTCAGACCCTAATAACTTGATAAGTCGTGCCGATGTGATGCTCATAACGGGTCGAGAAACTAATGATAACACTTACCAGTAAATCTCTGTATCTGCCCTGGCTAAGGACTTCCTGTTATAGCCAATCGAGCACACCGCAACATCAACCCTCAATACCGGGAGAGACGAATCCCCTCCTATCGCTTATTGCCTCCATGTCACTCGGGACTGTACCTAAAAACCAACGTTTTTCACGCTCTCTTGAACATGGTAAGGTGGAAAACAAAGCACAGTGGGAATCACACAAGACTCTATGACGATCTCGGGTCTACAAACTAACTTGTACCAGTGTCACCAGAGAACTGCTATCTGACGTTAGGTATAATACCATCTAGGAGTTCTCGGCGAGTCCTGTTCAGTGTACCCAGTCTCCACTGAGCACTCGCATACAATCTTTGATGTCATATACCAATGGATGTGGGATCATCCATCGCCCATCAAATGGGTCAAGAAACATATACGCTAGTCTACTCTGGAATATCGATGCCCTGTCTCGATACACCCACGACTAGGAACAATTAAAGGATGAACTTGTAGACTACCCTGGCCCCATTAGTATGATCTGCATCATAATCCTGGTAGTCAAGTATACATCCTAAGGGTTTTATCAACATGTGAGAGCAAGACAGTATCACAATACTAGTCTACATATTAAGATAAAGAGTAACCAAATAGCATACTATCATGTCGAGCAAGAAAGTCCTCCCTATATATGTCCAAGCATCCATTATAATATACAATCATGTACAATAATGGCCTCTAAGGCACATACAACTAACAGAAGTTCCATGTTCACAAAGAAATAGGTAATCCCCACCAGCACGTCGCATAAATCAGAGCTCTGTGCGGCAATACCGGAGGCGACGAAAAACTGTTGCTTCGCCAATTCGTTAGAAGCTTGTCAGCGATAGCTTTCGAATGGTACTCGGAGCTCCTAAATGACTCCGTGAAGACCTTCTCTGATATGGAGTTGTTGATCACGCAACGGTTCGCCAGTGCGAGTAAGAGCACTCCGCTTACGACAATGATCAATGCCAGGGTAAAGCCGGGAGAAATGTGGGTCCAATACATGATCCGGTGGCGGAACTGTAAGTCCACGTTACCCGTCCCCGGTTCTTTAGGGTTGCGGAAATGGTGAAAAACGATTTTTTCGGTGGAGGTAACATGGACTCAAAGAACGGATCTTTTCTAAACAAACTATCTAACAACCTAGCTAAGAGTTTAGCTACTATGT
The DNA here is from genome assembly GCA_030015575.1 of Agapanthus africanus. Classification (NCBI taxonomy): domain Eukaryota; kingdom Viridiplantae; phylum Streptophyta; class Magnoliopsida; order Asparagales; family Amaryllidaceae; genus Agapanthus; species Agapanthus africanus. Next base: position 507,848,726 of record CM057350.1, read on the forward strand.
TAGGGGTTATACCTAATCTTGAACTCCTTCTCTTCAACACCTTGTGGTGGTCAGATCGGCCTCACCTCGTCGTCTCCTTGTGCCGAAGATGGATCCACCCGAAAGCTTCTACTTTTGGCTTCAACCTCAATCTAGAGGAAACTAGAATACTTGGCTTGCTAGACCTTGTACACTAGGATGAGTAGAGAGGTGTTTTGGGTTTTATCTCTATGGTTCTTGCTTCTCAACACATGAGACAATAGAACCATGAACTAGAGAGAGAGCAAGAGGAAGAGGGCGAGCTTGAGGATGAGAGAGAATGAGAATGATAGAATGAGCAAGACTTTTCTCACCCTTGCTCTCATAATCCAAAATAATCGTAACAAATAATAATAATTGAGTATTATGTGATAGTTCATATCATATCAAATGGCAATATCATTTCATGCACTCATTTTGTAAAGTATAACAAGTAAGCAAAAGTCTTTGCCATAAAATGATAGCCATTGTGATGATGATGGTCAACAAGTCCAACCTAGTCAACCGGTCAACTAAGTCAACAAGTCAACAAAGTCAACCTTTCAACCCAACCATGGCACAATAATACTTAATTAATATTATCATTAATCATATTTCTTATTCTCATTAGGTTTTAGCAAAAGTCAACAGTCAACAACCCTAATGAGAATCCTCTGCCTCTGTCTCTCTGTCAACCGTGCATACACACCTGCATCCGTGTTCCGAGGAACACGAATACAAACGAGATAAAACCAATCCCAAAACGTATACTAGGATCTGGCTTAAACCAAAGCCCGCCAGTGATAACTGCCCGGACACTAAACGTGCACAAGTGCATGGATGTGACCGAACCCTGTCGCAAAACCATGCGACCTGTACTCTTTTGCCTAAAGACGAATAGCTCTCTGTGTAGGACTCTAAAGACTTGACACTACGCTGGCACTGGTTTTAACCACAGACCGCAAGCGGCATTAGCTGTGCGTAACGGCCCCCAGGTAGATGCCGATAAGAAGACGGACGAGGTGAAACCCATCTGAACTCCTACTGAGCCTGAATGTGACAGTCTCCGTACAGTCCAGTCTGTTCGTCTGAGAATATCGCATGGCGGGCCTAGGGGGCGGTAAACGTCAGTCCCCTAATAGCGGTACAAGTCGTGTCAGAGTGTAGCCCAGAACACCCTGAGATAACACTGGAAACCCACCAGTATATCTCGCTTACCCTGGCCAGGGACTTTGTGTAATGGCTCTCCTAGACACAGCGCGATATCAACCCCCAATACCGGGAGAGACGAATCCTGTCTAACCGTCACTTCCTCCAAGTGCTTCGGGACTGCACCCAACTACTACCTGTTTGCATAACTCCTTTGAGCCGTGGTAGGGTAGTAATCAAAGTACAGTGGGAACACACTCGAGGCGAAGTGACAGTGTCAAGTCAGCGGACTAAGCTGTACTCATGTCACCTGGGAATTGATGACTGACGATAGGTATAGTACCAACCAATCAGTTCCCGACGAATCCTGTCCAGTGTACTCGTAACCTAACGAGCACCCGCATACTATCTCAAGTACGACGTACCGACGGCTGTGGGACAGACCGTCTCCCCTGCTGGTATGAGAAGCGAATACGCTAGTCTACTCCGGAGTATCGATGCCCTGTCTCGATAGTCCTACGACTAGGGACCTGCATAAGGATGTGCTTGTAGATTACCCAGCCCCCACGAGTGTGACTGCCATCACAACGCTGGTAATCAAGCAAAGATCCTAAGGGCTCCACTAATGTGCATAGGCGATATGTTAAAAGAAACACATGTACACATATTGAAGTAGAAACAAACCAAGTAGCATACTACTATTTTGAGAAAGATTGTTTATACAATGGTGAATATCTCAAGCTTCCATTAAGTAATATACAAACTAGTATGATACAGTAATGGCCTCTAGGGCATATACACTAACAATCTCCCACTTGCACTAAGGCCATGTACTGGCGTATCGGAGACCTATCATCTCGATCAGCCGCTCGAATTGAGTCTGGGGTAAGGCCTTCGTGAGTGGATCAACAGTTTTATCTTCCTTATTTACTCTCTTCACCTCGATCTCCCGGCGATCTACGATTTCCCTGATCAGGTGGTACCGCCTCAAATTGTGCCTGGACTTCTGATGGGACCTGGGTTCCTTCGCTAAAGCTATAGCACCGTTGTTGTCACAATACAGCGGTATTGGATCAACACTGGTAGGAACCACCTGAAGCTCTGTGAGGAACTTCTTCATCCAGACAGCTTCCTTTGCGGCATCGCAAGCAGCTATGTACTCCGCTTCCATAGTTGAGTCAGCAACGGTTTCCTGCTTGGAGCTCTTCCAGCAAACCGCCCCTCCATTGAGGGTAAAGACATAACCCGACATGGACTTGGAGTCATCCTTATCACTCTGGAAGCTGGAGTCAGCAAAGGCCTCGATCTGGAGGTCTTTTTCGCCATACACCAAGAACATCTCCTTAGTTCTTCTCAGGTACTTGAGAATGTTCTTTACCGCTATCCAGTGCTTCTCCCCTGGGTCCGAATGATACCGGCTTACAACGCTCAATGCGTATGCTACATCTGGTCTGGTACACAACATCGCATACATAATAGAGCCTACCGCAGATGCGTAGGGTATTGATGACATGCGAGCCCTTTCAAAATCAGTCTTGGGAGACATCTCTTTGGAGAGGGTGATTCCGTGACAAAATGGTAGATTATCGCGCTTGGAATCTTCCATACTGAATCGTTTCAGTATGGTGTCAATGTACCTGGACTGTGAAAGTTCCAACATCCTTTTAGATCTATCACGATAGATCTAGATCCCTAGAATGTAGTTGGCATCGCCCAGGTCCTTCATGGAGAACCTCTGTGACAAGAATCCTTTGACTGACTGTAGCATAGGAATGTCATTTCATATTAGGAGAATGTCATCGACGTACAAGACGAGGAATACCGCATTTCTCCCTACAATCTTACTGTAAATGCATGGTTCATCTGGGTTTCTGACAAAGTCGAATTCTTTGACAGTATCATCAAAGCAGATGTTCCAACTCTGCGATGCCTGCTTCAGTCCATAGATGGACTTGAGCAACTTGCACACTTTACCACTGCTCCCACTCTGAATGAATCCCTCTGGCTGATCCATATAGACGCACTCTTCCAAATTTCCATTTAGGAAAGCGTCTTTACGTCCATCTAGCTTTATAGGTTTTGACCTGCCCATCTACACCAATCTTCTTTCTGAAGATCCATTTGCAGCCTACGGGTTTTACCCTTTCTGGAGCAAAGTCTAAAGTCCAAACTTTGTTGGTGTACATGGACTCCATCTCGGTCCGCATTGCATCCAGCCATTTTACTGAGTCACCGCTCTGAATGGCTTGCTGGAAGCTAGTAGGCTCATCATAATCAACAGTGCAATCCTCTCTATCCCCGTCTACGAGAATACCGTAGTATCTCTCGGGCGGATGAGACTGCCTACTACTCCTGCGGAGCGGCGCAGGAATGTCCGGTTCTCCTGAAATTTCTGGTTCTTCCAAGCTTTCAGTAATAGCTTGTGGTTCTGGAATTTCTTCCAGTTCTATTGCGGTCCCACTTATTCCTTTTTCTAAAAACTGATGTTCCAGAAAGTGGGCATGGCGAGAAACAAAAACCTTTTGTTCCTTTGTGTAATAGAAAAGATACCCCCTGGAGTTCTTTGGGTATCCCATAAACTTACACAGTACTGAGCGTGCCTCGAGTTTGTCCGCATGCTGCTTTTTAACAAAAGCTGGACATTCCCATATCTTCAGATATTGAAGATGGGGTTTCTTCCTACACCACATCTGATATGGTGTGGTAGGCACAGTTTTGGAGGGAACCTTGTTCAAAAGATATGAAGCTGATTCTAGTGCATAACCCCAGAAGGATCGCGGTAACTCAGCCTTACTCATCATGGAACGAACCGTATCCAATAGGGTTCGATTCCGCCTTTCCGATACACCGTTGTGCTGTGGTGTGTATGGAGGAGTAAGCTGAAAGAGAATTCCATTCTCTTTTAAGTAGTCCAGAAACTCGGCACTCAAGTATTCACCATCTCGATCAGATCTCAGTGTCTTGATACTTTTGCCTGTTTTTTTTTCAACTTCATTCTTGTATTCTCGAAATTTCTCAAAGGCCTCGGATTTATGCTTCATCAGGAAGACATGTCCAAACCTAGAGAAATCATCTGTGAAAGTAATGAAGTATGAATAACCGCTTTGCGCATGTGTAGAAATTGGACCACACACGTCACTGTGTATTGTTAGTTGTATGTATGCCCTAGAGGCCAGTATTGTACAGATGATGTATATTATATTGGATGCTTGGACATATATAGAGATGACTTTCTTGCTCGTTATGATAGTATGCTATCTGGTTACTCTTTATCTTAACATGTACACTAGTCTCTTTAAACTGTCTTATAGTTACATGTTGGTAAAGCCCTTAGGATGTGTACTTGACTACCTGGACTATGATGCAGATCATACTAGTGGGGACATGGTAGTCCATAAGTACATCCTTCAAGGTCCCTAGTCGTGGGTGTATCGAGACGGGGCATCGATATACCAGTGTAGACTAGCGTATACGTTTCTCGACCCATGAGATGGGCGATGGATGATCCCATATCCATTGGTGTTTGACATCAGAGATGTTATACGGATGCTCAGTGGAGACTGGGTACACTGGACGGACTCGCCGAGAACTCCCAGATGGTATTATACCTCACGTCAGATGGCAGTTCTCAGGTGACACTTGTGCAGGTTAGTCTGTAGACCCGAGATCGTCATAGAGTCTTGTGTGATTCCCACTGTGTTTTGATCTCCACCTTACCACGTCCATGAGGGCATGCAAAACGGTGGTCTTTGGGCACAGTCCCGAGTCACATGGAGGCAATGAGCGATAGGAGGGGTTTCGTCTCTCCCGGTATTGGGGGTTGATGTTGCGTTGTGCTCGATTGGCCGTAACAGGGAAGTCCCTGGCCAGGGCTGATAAGAGATTTGCTGGTAAGTGTTACCAGTAGTTTCTCGACCCATTATGAGCCTCACATCGGCACGACTTATCGGTTATTGGGGTCTGACGTTTACCATCCCTAGACTAGATATGCGACATATCAGACGAACAGACCGGACTGTACGGTAAGTGTTACTGGATGGATTCACAGGAGTGTGAGCGGGCTTGCTCGTCGATCTTCTGATCGCTCAATACCCGGGTGGCCGTTACGTTTAGCAGACCGCTTGCGGCTTGTGGGTGCTTGATATGATCATCATCTGCTACCGGCGTATTGACGAGTCTTTAGAGTCCTACACAGAGGTTTCCTGGCTCAAGCGAAACGAAATAGGAGCGCATATGAGATATGTGCGGGACCGAGAATAATGCGTGTATGTGATACCGTATTTCATTCTCGCGATTAATATTTCGATTGGTTGTATGCGATATAACCTAGTTATCGAATCGAAGATCGATTCGATAAGTCGATACATTGGATACTAGTCGGTTATGTGCGACATGACCGGATCATTGAATCAAGTGTTGATTAAATGATTTAATGTATAATTATATATTTGATATATTACTTTGCATTAACTAGTATTGGTTCACTTTAAAGGGATTTTCTCACTTGAAAAGCACATTGTATATGTGATATATTTTGTGTGCACTTGATTATATCATGTTTGATGTTGCATGCTAACTTGTGTTTTGTGTAAAGATTAAACCATGGTTGTGTAATGGTTAGGGTTTCCTTTTTATTACTCATTTATTTATTTATTGATTTTGGAAAGGATTATGAAGAAAAAATGGTGGCTTTCTTTGTATTTAGTTGAAGCTTCATGAAGGTTTGACTTTGTTACCATTTTGTCTTCATCCTTAACCCTAACCATTCTAACTAACCATGATCTATTCTCTACACTTTACCATGGTTAGCATATGATAAGTATTGATTTTATTTTCATTTTAAAAGTAACACTTATCATATTCTTTCTTCTTCTTCATCATCTTCATCAAGAAAGAAAGCTTGATTCCATCAATGGCATCTTGAGCAAAAGAGTGAGAAATCCAATTCTAAAGTGAACCCACCTCCTATTTCTTCACCCTCTACCTCTTGCCAAGTAGTATAGGGTGTTTTCTTCACAAGTTTCACAACTTGGTGAAGTTGGAGCTTGATCTTGTGTTGCCTCGACGTAGATCATCTTCGGCACGAAGCCGACGACCTAGCCCGCCCATTTCTCCGATGAAGCCGACGCTTGAGTCCGGGATTCGAGATGGACAGCGAGAGGACGTCTACGTGGAGCTAAGGAAGTGGAGAACCGGATCTACAAAGGTTGTAGCCTCTCTCCTATAGTTAAGATGTTAACTAGTTTCATATTTCGCCTAAACTCTAGTCAACGATCCGTATTAGGGTTTCTCGGCACTTGTAAAATTTTAAATTAGCATGGTTGATGCCTTGTGAGAGTTCATTAGCGTGCCTAGGAACCCTTTAGTGGTATCAGAGCCTAGCTAGAGCCTTAGGCGATGCTTAGACGACGTTTGAAACCCGATCGAACCGAAACCCTAAAAACCAAAATGCTCTCTGGACTTTTTCCAAAAACTGGGTTTTTTCCAGATTAAAAATGCTTAAAAAATTCAGCAGGGAATTCTAAGAATTACGGTGCAAAATTTTCCAAATGAAGAGTCCAAAGTGCGGCGGAACCGCGGCAGAAGCCTAGCTTCTGCGGCGGTTCCGCGGCTGTATGATGACGTCATCCTTCCCTGTTTGCACAGTAACTCCTATTTTATTATGCTGTGTTTTCTGGGAATTTTTAATTTGACTCAAGAGTTGAGTATTCTGGGGTTGTATTGGGAATCAAAGATTCGATCGGATTATCAAATTTTGTCTGTGTGGTTTTCCGGATAATTTTAGAATATGTTAAAAAGTTCGACCGGATATAAATACCCAACTTTTTCCCTGCCGGAAAATTTCCAAGTGTTGGATTTTTCTGTGGTTTAAGGACGTTCTGAGTAGTGCAAGTAAGACGATGGTCCCTCTAGAAGACAACAAACCTTAACTCGATTATGTGACCGTCTTGAACTGCCCTTTGAACCTTCGGGTTTGGGGCAGTACGGCGTGCCACATGTGAGGCGTTGGCTTGACCATTCTACGGCTGGACCGTTGGTACTGAGGCATGAAGTGAATGTCTTTGAACTAATTTCATGTGTTGAACGGTTTCGGGAAAACTTGGGTGTTCAAATGTTCGATCGGAAAGTTTAATATTTTCTATTTATCCGGAATGGGATACAATAATTGGAATTCACAAACAGTTATGAGATAGCTGAATAAATGTTATAAATCTAGCGGTTTAGTCTCACTTGATATTGAAAAGAGTTTTCGATAATGGGACTAAAATGCGGGGTTTATAATTGTTAGGCATGTGATGTCTAAGTATTTCATTTGATTAGGCATGCGATGTCTAAAGAGCTTGCGGATTCCAACTGTTGTAGTTTTACACTTTCTTTTCTGTGACCGTAAGTGTAGTATGTAAATATCGCCGGTTTCGTTGCTATACGTCAACGACAATTGGGGTATGCATACTTACTTACGTTGATGACATGTGATGTTATGTGTTGCTGGATAAGTTATATTGGATCGTTGTGTTTGAATAGCCGGGGTTTTTTTTATGTGAGATGGGTGTTTTTTCATTTTCATTCATGTAAAAACTTGTATGTAATATTCTTTTATTGGGGCACTTCCAGGTTGCGGAAGTTGTCACCCTTTGTATATTATTTACTTTTCTGCACTAGGATAGACCCAAGGAGGGGAGCACAAGTAACCGGGTTCTAGGGTCCAGTGGGAGACCAACTCGAGGAGTCGAGTCCGGGTCTCCTAACTCTAGAATTGGTAGGGTTGCTTGCCGCTCTCGTAGGGGTCTAGGGGTGTGGGTTTGGCTATTCATCACAACCGTGGAATCCGTGTTTTATACTGGCTCGTATTAAAAACACGGACGTCCTAGCATATCCAATATTTCATATGTTTCTTCTGCTGCGATATCTGTGATGTGATCATGTGATGTTCTGTGATAGATACTTTATATAGTATATATGATATATTATATAGACGTTACTTATGTTTTGCACCCGCACTAGCCCTGCCCTGCTCTGTCGTTAGTTACCTAACCTAACGGTGCACGAGGGGACATCGAAGCGAATGCGGATGACATAAGTGTACGTCGTATTTATCTGTGATGTTTAGGTGACCTAAATGATGGGACTTCATTAATGTGATTAATGAAAGAAAAGAAACCTAAGATGTTGTAGAATCAAATTTTAAACAAAACAGGTAGCTACAGTTCTTGCTTTGCATAGCGATATATATGATATATCCCGCACCTCATTCGACAAGGAAAGGACCGAGATCCCTTCACCGGGAGTGACTCCTTTAGCAATAACTGGCAGATGCTACACACTCGGTTTGTCTTTTGATTGCTTCTATAGTTTCTGCTTTGCACAGTGATATATATGATATATCCCGCACCTCATTCGACGAGGAAATGGCCGACGATCCCTTCACCGGGAGTGACCCCTTTATTAAACTAGAAAAGCCTCAAAATCACTCCATTTCAAAACTTCATTTGATTCTACAACGATATCAAGTTCATTACGCAATAGGTTTTCAGAAAAACCTGTCGTGGCCCTCCGTCATTTCAGATAAGTAGTAGTTAGTATTCGTGCTACGTTTGTTGGCCTGCGTCAAGGCGTAGTGTGCGGTAGCTAACTATTATTTATCTGCTTATGCATATGATGCAGATTGGATTAGGGTAGTCGTGCGACTTTGTTGGCCTGCGTTAAGAGTCGTGCGGGTGGGTTTAATTCAATCAGGAAATGACGGGTTGAACTTGACTAGCGCACTATGGTTTGTTGGCCTGCGTCAAGGTCATAGGACGCTAGGGGCAAAATATTATCGGGAATTTCAAGTGTTGAAATTTGCAATGAGATTGCATACCTTCTATGAGATAGTTGGATCCCGATACCCACTGCGAGTAAGAGTTACTCCTGGGAGAGTTTTGCACATTACAATTAGCCGATCAAGTAGGTGTCTAGAAAGGTGTCAACGGGGTTACGCCTCTGGGAAAACGAGGTTTACATTAATTAGGTTCGTGCGAAAGCACGGGGGACCTCCCTCAAAGTACCGATACTGGCCTGGTTGAAAGATTGGCGAAGTTGTAGGGTGTAATTAATCCCGGCTAGTCTTTCCTTTTAGGGTTTGAAGGAAGATTTGATAAAAACCAGTGGGAGCCATCCTGATTAGATAAGATAATAACCAATCTGATCTTGCACGAGCATACGCTAAAGTGTTTTCTTCTCTCTCTCTAGCGACCATTTCATGCCTTAATCAAGATAATAATATGGATGTATTGACCGAACCCGCATGTTATACTGTGCTGGGGAACGTTGGTTCCGTTCTTTCCTATAAGAGTTATAGGACTGAACAGGATATAGGGGAATACCAGGATTCCCATGCCACCCGATTGAAGAAAGTACATGTTGATGCATTTTCTTCGGGTATGTTCGTTACAGAGAACTGTTTCTCCATTTGCCCTACGTCCTGGGTATTAGATACCGGGTCAGGATCCCATATATGTAATCAGTTACATGGGCTTAGGAAAGGTAGAGAACTTGGAGAAGGTGATAAAGACATTAGAGTTGGAAATCGTACAATTGTTGCAGCTGAGACTGTCGGGGAATATCACCTTGCATTACCAACTGGTAATACATTGGTTCTGAACGAATGCTATTACATGCCGAACCTGATATGCAACATTATATCGGTTTCTTTGTTGACTAAAGAGGGATATAATTTTGTATTACAGGACAATGTTATGAACATTTTCCGTAACCAAAAGTTGGTTGGATCAGGCACGTTGTGCAATGGCATTTATGTTCTAAATCAATCAACAGTTCTGAGCATAACAAACATACACAAGAGGAAGAGTTCTGAACTGAACGAATCCTTCTTGTGGCATTGTAGACTGGATCACATCAATGCGACACGACTAGCTAAGTTGCATAAGGATGGATATTTAAATCCGTTTGAATTTTCATCTTATGACACTTACCAGTCATGTCTCAAAGGCAAGATGACCAAAACTCCGTTTACGGGACACGGAGAAAGAGTTACGGAACTCTTGGGACTGATACATAGTGATGTATGCGGTCCCATGTCTACACATGCCAGGGATGGTTCTTCGTACTTCATTACATTCACTGACGATCTCTCTAGATTCGGATATGTGTTCCTGATGAAACATAAATTAGAAGCTTTTGAGAAATTTAGAGAATATAAACAAGAAGTCGAGAACCAAACCGGAAAAAGTATTAAAATCCTTCGATCTGATCGAGGAGGTGAATACTTGAGCAATGAATTCCTGGACTTCCTAAAAGAGAATGGGATTCTCTCTCAGTTGACTCCTCCTTATACACCACAGCACAACGGTGTATCAGAACGGAGGAACCGCACCCTATTAGATATGGTGCGCTCTATGATAAGCACAGCTGAGTTACCTATTTCCTTCTGGGGATATGCACTGAAAACAGCTGCAGACCTATTGAATATGGTTCCTACCAAATCCGTGCCAACCACTCCATATGAGATATGGAAAGGAAAGAGACCATGTCTTAATTATGTTAAGATATGGGGTTGTCCGGCATATGTAAAAACGCAAAATCCGGACAAACTCGCGGCAAGGTCCATTCTGTGTAAGTTTATTGGATATCCCAAACATTCGCGCGGGTATATCTTCTACCACACCGAGGAACAAAAGGTGTTTGTTTCTCGACATGCCACCTTTTTAGAAAAGGAATTTCTTGAAAAAGAGATTAGTGGCAAGGAGGTAGAACTGGAAGAGGTTCCAGCAATACAGACTACGACAGAAGATTTGGTTGAACCAGAGGATTCAGTAGTTCCCAATGAACCTCAGCCTCTCCGCCGATCTAGTAGGGTTCCTCGCCAACCTGAGAGATACTACGGTTTTCTCATGGATGGTGGGAGCGAGGATTGCATCATGGAGGATGATGACCCAACTAGCTTCGAGCAGGCCATCACGAGTAGGGACTCAGTGAAATGGCTGGATGCTATGCGGTCCGAGATGGAATCCATGTACACCAACAAAGTATGGACTTTGAAAGTTGCTCCTAAAGGGGTAAAACCCATTGGGAGCAAGTGGATCTTCAAGAAAAAACTTGGTGTAGATGGAAAAGTGGAGACTTTCAAAGCTAGACTTGTTGCAAAAGGTTTTCGTCAAAGACCAGGTGTGGACTATGACGAAACCTTTTCTCCAGTGGCTATGCTTAAATCCATCCGGATCATGCTTGCCATCGCTGCATATCATGACTACGAAATCTGGCAAATGGATGTTAAGACCGCCTTTCTAAATGGTGATTTAGAAGAGTGCGTGTACATCACTCAGCCAGAGGGCTTCGTAGACAGTGGGAGCAGCGGGAAGGTGTGCAAGCTGCTTAAATCCATTTATGGATTAAAGCAAGCATCGCGGAGTTGGAACATCTGCTTTGACGTCGTTATCAAAGAGTTTGATTTCGTCAAAAACCCAGATGAACCTTGTATTTACAAGAAGGTGGCAGAGAGTAAGGTTGTCTTCCTCGTATTGTACGTGGACGACATACTCTTGATAGGAAATGATATTCCTATGCTGCAATCGGTCAAGCTCTTCTTATCATAAAGATTCTCAATGAAAGATCTTGGTGATGCCTCCTGCATATTGGGGATTAGGATCTATAGAGATAGATCCAAACGGATATTAGGATTGTCCCATTCTAGGTACATTGACACCATACTAAAGAGATTTAGTATGGAAGAATCCAAGCGTGGGAACTTGCCCACGATCTCTGGAGTCACTCTCTCTAAAGAGATATCTCCCAAGACTGATTTGGAGAGAGCTCGCATGCAGGGGATACCCTATGCTTCGGCTGTAGGCTCTATCATGTACGTGATGCTATGTACCAGACCCGATGTTGCATACTCACTAAGTGTAGTGAGCAGGTATCAAGCTGATCCTGGAGAGAGTCACTGGACAGCTGTGAAGAGCATTCTCAAGTACTTGCGAAGGACTAAAGAGATGCTCTTGGTGTATGGTAACGGAGAACTCCAAGTGGAGTCCTTTACCGATTCGAGCTTCCAGAGTGATAAGGACGACTCTAAGTCGCAGTCGGGATTTGTCTTTACCCTTTATGGAGGGGCGGTTAGCTGGAAGAGTTCCAAGCAGGAAACCATGGCAGACTCGATGATGGAGGCTGAATACATCGCTATCAACGATGCTGCTAAAGAGGCTGTTTGGATCAAGAAGTTCATTACTGAACTTGGAGTGGTTCCATCCATTGAGCATCCAATACCTTTGTATTGCGATAACAATGGAGCGGTGGCTTTGGCCAAGGAACCCAGGTCCCATCAGCGATCCAGGCATATTCTGAGGCGGTATCACCTGATCCGGGAGATAGTTGATCGCCGGGAGATCGAGGTCAGGAGGGTTGACACGAAGAACAACACGGCGGATCCACTCACGAAGGCCATTCCCCAGATACAGTTTGAGAGACTCTTCGGGATGCTCGGTATGCGATACTACAGCAGCTGGCCCTAGTGCAAGTGGGAGATTGTTAGTTGTATGTATGCCCTAGAGGCCAGTATTGTACAGATGATGTATATTATATTGGATGCTTAGACATATATAGAGATGACTTTCTTGCTCGTTATGATAGTATGCTATCTGGTTACTCTTTATCTTAACATGTACACTAGTCTCTTTAAACTATCTTATAGTTACATGTTGGTAAAGCCCTTAGGATGTGTACTTGACTACCTAGACTATGATGCAGATCATACTAGTGGGGACATGGTAGTCCATAAGTACATCCTTCAAGGTCCCTAGTCGTGGGTGTATCGAGACGGGGCATCGATATACCAGTGTAGACTAGCGTATACGCTTCTCGACCCATGAGATGGGCGATGGATGATCCCATATCCATTGGTGTTTGACATCAGAGATGTTATACGGGTGCTCAGTGGAGACTGGGTACACTGGACGGACTCGCCGAGAACTCCCAGATGGTATTATACCTCACGTCAGATGGCAGTTCTCAGGTGACACTTGTGCAGGTTAGTCTGTAGACCCGAGATCGTCATAGAGTCTTGTGTGATTCCCACTGTGCTTTGATCTCCACCTTACCACGTCCATGAGGGCGTGCAAAACGGTGGTCTTTGGGCACAGTCCCGAGTCTCATGGAGGCAATGAGCGATAGGAGGGGTTTCGTCTCTCCCGGTATTGGGGGTTGATGTTGCGCTGTGCTCGATTGGCCGTAACAGGGAAGTCCCTGGCCAGGGCTGATAAGAGATTTGCTGGTAAGTGTTACCAGTAGTTTCTCGACCCGTTATGAGCCTCACATCGGCACGACTTATCGGTTATTGGGGTCTGACGTTTACCACCCCTAGACTAGATATGCGACATATCAGACGAACAGACCGGACTGTACGGTAAGTGTTACTGGTTGGATTCACAGGAGTGTGAGCGGGCTTGCTCGTCGATCTTCTGATCGCTCAATACCCGGGTGGCCGTTACGTTTAGCAGACCGCTTGCGGCTTGTGGGTGCTTGATATGATCATCATCTGCTACCGGCGTATTGACGAGTCTTTAGAGTCCTACACAGAGGTTTCCTGGCTCAAGCGAAACGAAATAGGAGCGCATATGAGATATGTGCGGGACCGAGAATAATGCGTGTATGTGATACCGTATTTCATTCTCGCGATTAATTTTTCGATTGGTTGTATGCGATATAACCTAGTTATCGAATCGAAGATCGATTCGATAAGTCGATACATTGGATACTAGTCGGTTATGTGCGACATGACCGGATCATTGAATCAAGTGTTGATTTAATGATTTAATGTATAATTATATATTTGATATATTATTTTGCATTAACTAGTATTGGTTCACTTTAAAGGGATTTTCTCACTTGAAAAGCACATTGTATATGTGATATATTTTGTGTGCACTTGATTGTATCATGTTTGATGTTGCATGCTAACTTGTGTTTTGTGTAAAGATTAAACCATGGTTGTGTAATGGTTAGGGTTTCCTTTTTATTACTCATTTATTTATTTATTGATTTTGGAAAGGATTATGAAGAAAAAATGGTGGCTTTCTTTGTATTTAGTTGAAGCTTCATGAAGGTTTGACTTTGTTACCATTTTGTCTTCATCCTTAACCCTAACCATTCTAACTAACCATGATCTATTCTCTACACTTTACCATGGTTAGCATATGATAAGTATTGATTTTATTTTCATTTTAAAAGTAACACTTATCATATTCTTTCTTCTTCTTCATCATCTTCATCAAGAAAGAAAGCTTGATTCCATCAATGGCATCTTGAGCAAAAGAGTGAGAAATCCAATTCTAAAGTGAACCCACCTCCTATTTCTTCACCCTCTACCTCTTGCCAAGTAGTATAGGGTGTTTTCTTCACAAGTTTCACAACTTGGTGAAGTTGGAGCTTGATCTTGTGTTGCCTCGACGTAGATCATCTTCGGCACGAAGCCGACGACCTAGCCCGCCCATTTCTCCGATGAAGCCGACGCTTGAGTCCGGGATTCGAGATGGACAGCGAGAGGACGTCTACGTGGAGCTAAGGAAGTGGAGAACCGGATCTACAAAGGTTGTAGCCTCTCTCCTATAGTTAAGATGTTAACTAGTTTCATATTTCGCCTAAACTCTAGTCAACGATCCGTATTAGGGTTTCTCGGCACTTATAAAATTTTAAATTGGCATGGTTGATGCCTTGTGAGAGTTCATTAGCGTGCCTAGGAACCCTTCATGTATGAGTCCCAAGAGCTCGCTCGCTCTTACTCCGTGTCCAGTGAACGGAGTTTTTGTCATCTTTCCCATGAGACAAAATTCACAAGTGGCATAAGACTGATACTCGAACGGATTCAAGTATCCCTCTTAATGTAACTTAGTTAACCGTGTCTCATTAATGTGACCCAGTCTACAATGCCATAAGAAAGCCTGATTTAATTCTGGAGACTTTCTTTTAAGTGTGTTCTGGACATTGAAAATCTGAGCTTGGTTCAATACGTATATCCCGTTTTCTATTGTACCTGACCCAATCAGAACTTGATTTAGGTGGATGTGGACCACATCACTTACAAAACTAAAATCATATCCTTCCTTAGAAAGTAAGGATACAGATATAATATTACAAGTCGCACATGGTACATACAAACAGTTACGCAGAATCAATATCTGCCCAGTTGTCAGTCCAAGATGATATTCCCCTACGGATTCAGCGTTCAAGCTCATTCCGTTAGCAACCCTGAGAGTCATATCACCTATCTTGATAACCCTACGGTTTCTCAGAGCCTGTAATGAATTACAGATGTGAGATCCTGATCCGGTATCCAATACCCAGGAAGTAGGGTTAACTGACATACAGTTCTCTACTATAAACACACCCGAAGCCGAAGCGACAACATGCTTCGAATTCTGGCTACTGGCTTTGCTAGCCCTGCAATCCTTCTGCCAATGTTCATTCCTGTAACAATAGGAACGTCCCTCTTTTACTACATTCAGTCCCGAAACTCTTGCCCTTCCCTTTCCTTCTACTTCCCTGGTTTCCTTCAGGGTAGAAGGTAGAGACTGTAGAATCAAGTCAGCATCTGACCCGTTCTTCAACGTGGTCTTCAGGTCCGTGAGCTCAAAATAGCCGGTCTCTGTAAGGACGTTGCCCCCTACAGATGACCCGATAGCCAACCTCGCTGGAAGCAATTCGTTCGAGGTCTCATATCTTGCGATACGAGTTGCTCTCCATATAAATCTTTGTTATGGAGGAAGATAGAAGCTAAGTCCATCTTCTCGTGCTGCCTCTGGTATGCACCATTAACTGAGGCTAACACGAGGCACTTGGCTTTCGCACAGTCCTTTTCCGATGTCTTACGGATATCGATATCCGTGACAGGGGAAACTGGTCCTGAGACGGCAGGGGTTGGATTAGTTAAGAGGTGTCCCAGCTTGTCATGGGCAATGGACATCTGGACAGACCTTTGCCAATCATAACAGTCAGATTCAGTCATTTTATTATCTAGATGTAACCTATGTGTAGTCACTGGGTCGCTGCAATAAAGAGAGAGAGAAGAAAACACTCAACATGATGCTCTTGCAAGTTTAGATTGGTTTTTAATTTATCTAAACAGGATGGTCCCACTGTTTCTCGAATCCCTCCTCAAACCAAAAAGGAAGAATTAGTCGGGATCAATCTCACCGTACAATACTTGCTTAACCGTTCAGCCAGGCCAGTGTCGGTACTTCGAGGGAGGTTTTCCAACGCTTTCACGACTTTCCTTAATTAAATAACCTCTTTTCCCTGGGGGCGTAGCCCCACTAACACCTTTCTAGACACCTACTTGGTTTATAGCATTGATCGTTAAGTGAGAAAGTTCCGAGGAGTAGCATATACTCACAGTAGGATCGGGATCCAAATATCATCGTGTGATAAAACTGAAGGAATCCTAACAGAATCATCACTCCAAATGGTATGCAGCGCTAGCAAGTTTCAGTTTCTTTAGAAACTCCCGATGTGGATTTTTGCCCCATGCTCTTATGACCTTGACGAAGGCCAACATATCATAAGTTACATGTCAAGTTCTACCCGTCATTATCCAGGTTAATTTGAACCCACCCGTACATACCCTTGACGAAGGCCAAAATAGTAGTAAGACTGCCCCAAACCAATGCATCTATCTATGCTACAGATAAATATTCAGCAGCTACCAATCACTATGCCTTGGCGAAGGTCAAAATACATAGCTTGAATACTACTGAATATTTAACTGAAATGACGGAGGGCTACGAATGGTTTTGGCGAAACCGTGAACGTAGTGAACTTGATATAATCGAAGGAACGAGATAGCTTTTAAAAGGAGTGGCTTAATCTCCGCGTTTAAAGTTGTTTTTGAAAAGAAACCGAGTGGTTTTGAAATTGTTCCAACGACTTTACTTTTGTTGATTTTCTTGCATTAATTTAATGCGTCCCATCATTTAATCCTACCATTGTAGAAAACAACGAAAATATGACGTATGCTTATGCCATCCGCATTCGCCACGGGGCCCCGTCATTACCCGTTAGGTTACTTAACTAACGACAGAGCGGGGGCTGAACTAGCGCGGATGCAAAACATAAGCAACGCCTAAATAGATATCATATATAGATATATACATTCGTCACATGCAATGATAGCCATTCCAGACCACAGATGAACACATTGGATATACTAGGAATCCGCATTCCGTACGAGCCTGTAACGAAGAGCGGATTACACGGTCGCGATGAATAGCCAAGACCCCACCCTAGACCCCTACGGATGCGGCAAACTACCCGCCAAGTACCCGAAGCGAAGCAACCTCCCTAAACACCGTGAGTAGGCCACTCGGCACTTCGAGATACCCGGTAGTTTGTGCACCCCACCTTGGGTCTATCCTAGGAGCAAAAACAGTAAAAGAAATTATACAATGACGGCTACAACCCCAACCCGGTTGTGCGGCCATATAAATAATATTACATCAATTACAAATTACATGAATTGAAAGAAAAAGAAAACTCTCATCTCACAACCCCCCGGCTATTCATTCGCGACAATCCAATGAATTCATATACACATACCATCAACATTACAGATCACAGATATGTATAACCCCCACTAATCGACGTATAGCGATTAGCAGATGTTCAATACATATATCACATCATTGATATAACCCGTTAGCTTAAGTCTTTAGAAGTTCGATCAAAATACAGATTTTTAAACCCCAAAAACAAATTTTGCTTTCAGGAAAATCTGGACAGAAAAAACATATTGTAAAGATCCCAAAACACCCCCAGAAAAACACTGCAGGAAAATTGTGCCACGACCGAGTCAACTCGGCCGCGGATCCGCGGCGGGAGCACGCTCCTGCCGCGGTTCCGCGGCTCTTTAACTGAGTTAGTGGACCATTTTTCTTGCTTGTTCTTTAAAAACCCTGAGCCGATTTTTAGTACATAATTTATTATTTTTTGAACAGAAAACAAAATCGGCAGAAAGTTTGTGTTCCGGGCATGTTTCGTGACTTTTTCTTCGATCGAACTTCTAGTTACTTTTCTAACATGTTAGATAGTGTTTAGCTAGGCTCTGATACCACTGTAAGTCCACGTTACCCGTCCCCGGTTCTTTGGGGTTGCGGAAATGGTGAAAAACGATTTTTCGGTGGAGATAACATTGACTCAAAGAACAGATCTTTGCTAAACAAACTATCTAACAACCTAGCTAAGAGTCTAGCTACTATGTTAGGGGTTATACCTAATCTTGAACTCCTTCTTTTCAACTCCTTGTGGTGGTCGGATCGGCCTCATCTCGTCGTCTCCTTGTGCCGAAGATGGATCCACCCGAAAGCTTCTACCTTTGGCTTCAACCTCAATCTAGAGGAAACTAGAATACTTGGCTTGCTAGACCTTGTACACTAGGATGAGTAGAGAGGTGTTTTGGGTTTTATCTCTATGGTTCTTGCTTCTTAACACATGAGACAATAGAACCATGAACTAGAGAGAGAGCAAGAGGAAGAGGGAGAGCTTGAGGATGAGAGAGAATGAGAATGATAGAATGAGTAAGACTTTTCTTACCCTTGCTCTCATAATCCAAAATAATCGTAACAAATAATAATAATTGAGTATTATGTGATGGTTCATATCATATCAAATGGCAATATCATTTCATGCACTCATTTTGTAAAGTATAACAAGCAAGCAAAAGTCTTTGCCATGAAATGATAGCCATTGTAATGATGATGGTCAACAAGTCCAACCTAGTCAACCGGTCAACTAAGTCAACAAGTCAACAAAGTCAACCTTTCAACCCAACCATGGCACAATAATACTTAATTAATATTATCATTAATCATATTTCTTATTCTTATTAGGGTTTAGCAAAAGTCAACAGTCAACAACCCTAATGAGAATCCTCTGCCTCTGTCTCTCTGTCAACCGTGCATACACACCCGCATCCGCGTTCCGAGGAACACGAATACAAACGAGATAAAACCAATCCCAAAACGTACACTAGGATCTGGCTTAAACCAAAGCCCGCTAGTGATAACTGCCCGGACACTAAACGTGCACAAGTGCACGGATGTGACCGAACCCTGTCGTAAAACCATGAGACTTGTACTCTTTTTCCTAAAGGCGAATAGCTCTCTGTGTGGGACTCTAAAGACTCGACACTACGCTGGCAGTGGTTTTAACCACAGACCGCAAGCGGCACTAGCTGTGCGTAACGGCCCCCAGGTAGATGCCGATAAGAAGACGGACGAGGTGAAACCCATCTGAATTCTTACTGAGCCTGAATGTGACAGTCTCCGTACAGTCCGGTCTGTTCGTCTGAGAATATCGCATGGCGGGCCTAGGGGGCGGTAAACGTCAGTCCCCTAATAGCGGTACAAGTCGTGTCGGAGTGTAGCCCAGAACACCCTGAGATAACACTGGAAACCCACCAGTATATCTCGCTTGCCCTGGCCAGGGACTTTGTGTAATGGCTCTCCTAGACACAGCGCGATATCAACCCCCAATACCGGGAGAGACGAATCCTGTCTAACCGTAACTGCCTCCAAGTGCTTCGGGACTGCACCCAACTACTACCTGTTTGCATGACTCCTTTGAGCCGTGGTAGGGTAGTAATCAAAGTACAGTGGGAACACACTCGAGGCGAAGTGACAGTGTCAAGTCAGCGGACTAAGCTGTACTCATGTCACCTGGGAACTGATGACTGACGATAGGTATAGTACCAACCAATCAGTTCCCGACGAGTCCTGTCCAGTGTACTCGTAACCTAACGAGCACCGGCATACTATCTCAAGTACGACGTACTGACGGCTGTGGGACAGAACGTCTCCCCTGCTGGGATGAGAAGCGCATACGCTAGTCTGCTCCGGAGTATCGATGCCCTGTCTCGATAGTCCTACGACTAGGGACCTGCATAAGGATGTGCTTGTGGATTACCCAGCCCCCACGAGTGTGACTGCCATCACAACGCTGATAATCAAGCAAAGATCCTAAGGGCTCCACTAATGTGCATAGGCGATATGTTAAAAGAAACACATGTGCATACATTGAAGTAGAAACAAACCTAGTAGCATACTACTATTTTGAGCAAGATTGTCTATACAATGGTGAATATCCCAAGCTTCCATTAAGTAATATACAAACTAGTATGATACAGTAATGGCCTCTAGGGCATATATACTAACAGGAACTTGTAGTATAAGTGCAAATAACGCATTGAAGAGTCTCTAGGTGTGGGCATGTTCATTGGGACCCTCGATCCTCAATCGACTGTGTCCCAGTTCATAACTTTCTTCAAACACACAACCTTTCTGGCGCTGATAGACAAGTTGGCCCAAATGGATCAGATGGGTCATGGCCCCTCCTCCTTAAATAAGGACCTTCAAAATAACAAGTGTAAATGGAAAGCGGCCTTCATTGCCAATACGCAACAACAACCAAGCGGTCCAAAACCAGCTGCTCGCCAAAACAACTCACGTACACGCCCGTCCTTGGAAGAAAGGCTGGGTCGTGCATACTCGTTTCCTCGCGATAAAACGCGGAGGTTGTTTGAGCTAGCAATGCAAAATAATCTGATCACATTACCAGAACCAGGGCGACCCGCATAACCCGGCGACATCAACAATCCCAACTACCGCTCCTATCATAGGTTAGTGAGCCACCCAATTGAAAATTGCTACATCTTCAAAAATTGGGTTGAGGACCAGTATCAGCGGGGGGAGTTCGTGTTGTATGATAACTGGAGAGTAAACCCGCCCCTAAAGCACGCTTTCAAAATGGTGGATGCGCAAGGGGCATCATGCTCATTTGTGGAAGAAGCTCCATGGGAAGTAATCCTTTCAGCGAAAACTAAAAGAATGCTGAAGGATCTACAAGTATGTTTGGCGATCAAGTGGAAAACCCCGCTTGAACCCGAAATTATTGAAGGGATGCTGAAATCTCCACACCGAAAGTTGTTGACAAGGGGAAAATCCCCCAAATCAAGCCGTCAAAGTCTTTTAAGAACAAAAAGAAGACCAGGAAACCCGTGCAGCCTGCCGAGTATGACGACAAGAACACAGAGCTTTAGAAATACATAGACGCGCTGGAAGAATATAACCAGAAGGCATGAACTCCAGTCACACTCGAAGAATTCCTCGAGCATATTCTTGAGGACGGAGACAATGACAATGATGAAGGAAATTACCCATCAGAAGAAGCAGAAGAATATGTAGCAAGCTGCCACATGATCTCCCATTCGTCGTTATATGACGAAGAAGCTCTACCAGCATCAGAAAGCGATGCGGAAGAGTTGGGGGGCAGAATCGGCACTAAAATCCCCGGAGCTGCCAGAAGAAGACCCGATTAAGAGGCTGCTAAAAGAGCAAAAATAACCAAGAACGCGAGACAGCCATATATGAAAAGGCTAAGCATCAGTGTATGGATGAAGAAGCTACTGTGAGAACAAGTTATAAAGTGCTCCGACCAAGCCAAAGCACACCTGCAATAAATAAGAGCAGGACTAAAACTGAAATGCGGTTCGCCAAAACCCTGTCTATGGGGATGAAACTACCACCGCTCCTGATGTTCACTCCCGGAGTCCCATACTTCGATAGTGGTGAATCACATCCAAAATACTGCCTCTATCATCGAAAGGTCGCTCAACCCATCGAGGAGTGTAACACTTTCAAGAAGTGGTGGCAAGAATATGTTGCCCATCGAAAACACTTCAAGAAGGTGAAGCGCAAAGCTCGCGATCGTCGACATGAGAATAGCAAGACAAATACGCATAAAGAAACAACTGGCAACTGTCATATGGTTGGTACAGTTCGAAAAGGGGAAAACCCCAAGTTCTCACATTCGGGAGCGATTCCGATGATAAAATACCCCTCGATTCTATCTTTGAAAACTCCCCCTTGGAGGAACAAGAAGAGGGGAAGGATTGCGAGAACATTCAGCCGCGCAACCGTATGCTACCTGAGAAGAACCTCAGACCTACAAACAAAGGTTCGAACAAAAAAGACAAAAGGAAAGGAAAAATTCCCGAAAAAATCGCCCTCGATGAAGAAGTGGTAAAAGAACTCGCCGCAAATGACCCGCCTAAGAAAAACAAGGTGGATTACAATGTCCTAGCATATATGAGGAAAATACCCTCGCGGCTAAGCATATTGGATACTCTCCTCTTATCCAAAGAGGCACGAGATTCCCGGATCAAGGCCTTACAAGAGCCCGATCAGTTCCAAGCTTTTCTCACAGAAGAAAAGATGAAAGATGAACTGACAGAGGTCCACACGGCTGATATTACATTCAGTGATGAAGATCTATTGCTCGGTACGTGTGAACATAATCGACCGCCATACGTCACCGGGTACCGCCACGACATCAAGATAGGGAAAATCCTTGTCGAAAACGGATCCTCCGTTAATTTTTTCAACGTAAGAGTGCTGAAAGAAATTTGTATGAATGTTCAACATCTTGCCAGAGATAAAATTACCATCTCTGGGTTTGAATCACAGTCATCACGGACACTTGGGTCCGTAATACTGACGCTATGCTTCTGGCTGCTCGTCACTGACACCAAATTTCATGTCATTGACGTCAAGACTTGCTATAACGCTTTACTCGGTAGGCCTTAGTTACACGAGTATAACATTATCTCTTCTATACAACATCAGTGTATGAAGTATTTCAAGGATGGATCAGAGTACACCATTAAGGGAGAAATCAATCTGTTCTCGGTAAATGAAGTGCGGAAGTATGAAGATGTGAAGTACTTTCTGCCAGATTTCGAGGATATTGAAAGGTGCCACAAGCCGGAGAATAAGAAAAAATCCATGGTCACCATCCCGATCTTTGGAAGAGAAACCGAGGAAGTTGAACAAATAGTTTACTCGGGGCAACCTTAAAGGAAAAACAATAAGCCCTGACCATTTACTCCTATTTTAGTCTTTGGCAGCGACTCCTAGGACGAGATCAATGCAGTGTTCTTCGTCAGCCCATCAATACAGACTCTTGCCAAAGAGGATCAGAGTCTATAAATCATGATGGCTCCGCCTTGACACTACAGGAAACTTTATGCGCTCGATATATATAGCGTACAAGAACTGCAGACTTTCTACGTGCCTCCTAGGCGAAGAGGTGAAAAGGCGATTCTCTTCTATAATTGTATGGAGACCAAGCTAGAAAAAGAAGTCTGACATGGTATCAACCCCGCTCTTGATAGGTTCCATCCCATCCGTATACCAAGAAATTATGCGGAGGGATTAAAGAAACTGTTAAAGCGTCAAGGCGTAACTCTCGAACAAACGGTTTGGCAGACCCAATTCTACAAAAAAATTGGGATATTCTCGGAACTCAGCGAAAGAAGCCCAACGGGAAGATGGAAATGACTGGGCTAGGATACGTTCTGTTAGGTTTACCTAGCACCCTATGAGAGGTTTGGAAGCATCACATGTCACAAAGATCAAATTTTTATGGTGTTAAGTAAGCATACAAAGGATCTATCCTAGAAAATTAGGGTTTCAAAACTTTAACCAACATCATATGTAACAAAGGCTAGGTTTTTGAGAGTACAACCTTTGTAGCTCCCTTTTGTAGACTTCTTGGCTACTTGAGAGTTGGAAAACGATTAGCTTGAAGTCTTCTAACGTCCACGGCGATCCACCCGAAGCTCCTTTGTCCAAGCTAGCAACTTCACTTTAACAAGAGGATGAAATGAAGCTAACACTCTAAACAAGTGGGCTAGACTTGTGCAGAATGGTGTTGTGGTTCCCTTTCTCACTTCAAAATCCTATCATTTTAAGTATTTTTCTCACTTGAAAAGTCTAGAGAGCAAGAGATCAAGGTTGAAGAAGATGATGGCTTTTTTAAGAAGAAGAGAAGATAAACTCTTGAAAAGAAAAAGAAAATATATGTATATATATTTATTTCTTCTCATCTCAAACCATGGTTAAATCATAAAGATATTATTTAATTTGAGTTAAAACATGAAAGGAAAGTTTAATCCATGGTTAAGAGTAGGTGAGCATGGTTAGGTCAAAGAAGAGACTAGAAACAAACCAAGAATTATCCTTTCCTTTTTCATTTTGTTTTAAAACAAATATAAGTAATAATCCATATAAATAACCAAGGTGTGAGTCTTATATTGCCACCATTTTCTATGTATAAGCAACCATGATAGAATGATGTATGTATGCATGTGTGCATGCACATCCATATGTGCATGAACAAGAATGAATGCATACATGCATGCATACATCCAAAAGAAACAAGATAGGATTTCTAGTGAGAAGCTAATGGTTAAATGATAAATCAACACTTGATTTATCAACCCGGTCATATCACATATGACCCGACCAAAAGCAATCCGCCCAATTAATATACGGTATCTCATACGCGCATTTTAACCGGGTCCATGCGCATATCGCATACGAGCACCACAACATTTCGCCTAGACTAGGTAACTTCTTTGTGGGACTCTAAGACTCACCAATACGCCGGCAGTGGGTGATGATCATATCAAGCACCCGCAAACCGCAAGCGGTCAGCTAAACGTAACGGCCACCCGGGTATTGAGCGATCAGAAGAAAACAAGCAAACCTGCTACAACTCCCGTCGAGCCAACAGGCAACACTATCGTACAGTCCGGTCTCTTCGTCAGATATGCTGCATATCGAGTCTAGGGATGGTAACGTCGACCCCAATAACTCAATAAGTCGTGCCGGTGAATGGTCTATAACAGATCGAGAATTTACTGATAACACTTATCAGTAAATCTCAGCAGCCCTGGCCAGGGACTTACTGATATAACCAGTCGAGCACAGCACAACATCAACTCCCAATACCGGGAGAGACGAAATCCCTCCTATCGCTCATCGCCTTCGTGTATCTCGGGACTGTACCCAACGGCCACCTGTTTGCACGACTCAGTAGAGCCGTGGTAGGGTGGTAATCAAAGTACAGTGGGAGAGCACACAAGACTCTATGACGATCTCGGGTCTACAGACTAAGCTGTACCAGTGTCACCTGAGAACTGCTATCCGACGATAGATATAATTCCATGTAGGAGTTCTCGGTGAGTCCGTCCAGTGTACCCAGTCTCCACTGAGCACCCGTATATGATCTTGATGTCAAACATCGATGAATGTGGGAACATCCATCGCCCATCACATGGGTCTCGTATCATATACGCTAGTCTACCCTGGTATATCGATGCCCCGTCTCGATACACCTCCGACTAGGGACATTTCAGGATATGCTTATAAACTACAGATGTCCCACTAGTATGATCTCTATCATAATCAATGTAGTCAAGCCAATATCCTCAGGGCTTTATCAACATGTATGAATGAGTAAAAGCATGATCAAATCAACATGTCAGATAAAGAAGAACCAGATAGCATACTATCATGTCGAGCAAGAATGTATACTGAATATATATATATATATATATATATATATAAACATGTACAGATACATCCACTATCATATAATGGCCTCTAGGGCATACATATATCCAACACGTTCGGTCTAAGAAACAGAAGCAAATCTACAGCTGCCACGTTATAAACAGCTCGAGTGAAGAGAAAACACTCTTCCAAATAGCCATGACGTCGAATTGGAGCGAGATCCCACTCTAAAAACGTTAAGTCCGTCACTCGAAGAAAAAATTGACAAGTTAATCAAAGAAGCCTGTCAAGCGAGCCGGGACAACCATAGCTGCAAATGGCCATATACGAAAAGGCCAAGACGCAGCGGCTCAATCAACAATCAATATGAGTAGTAGGCCGTAATGCCCTTCATCTACAGCCCGTTGAGTACTTTCGCAAAGAGAGAAAATTCCGAAGCGGAGGTAAAAATAAGGCGAAGAACGCAAAAAATGTTTAAGGACGACAAAACAGACCCAAAACGTCGTTCAATCGAGAAAATTTCGGTTGGAGCCCATCATTTATAAAGAAGATGGGGTAGAAATATTCGTTTCCTCGAGACAAGACAAAGAAAATATTCAACCTTGTCATGAAGCACCAAATGATGACGCTTTCAGTATCTCGGCACCTCGAACAAGTAAACGAGGTCCATCACCCGGATTATTCCTCTTATCACCGAGCAATAGAACATCCCCTTAAGGACCACTTCACATTCAATGACTGGGTGGAGAACCAATACCGGAAAGGCAAGTTTATATTATCTGACAGTTGGAAGATAAGCCCGCCACAAAAACACAAGCTAAAGAAGACCTATACTGTCAGGATAGGACCAGCTCGACCATGAATATGGTAGCGGACTCATACCTGCCATATGATGACTCTCTCAAGGGAGGGAAGGCGCGAGAATATGATTGGCCTCTTCGGATGCTTCACAAATGAAGATGATGACGATGAGATATCAAAATTTCTACCAGCGCCAAAAGAGCTGGAGGACGGGATACACACTATGGCAGACAACTTAACGAAAATCAACTTAGGAACAAAGGACGATCCGAGGCTGACGTTTGTCAATGAGCTATTATCTGAAGAACAGGTAGCCACGTTAAAAGACGTGCTCATGCAATACAAAGACTACTTTGCATGGAATTATTCCGAAATGCTAGGTCTAGATCCAGAAGTAGCGGTACATAAGCTGGCCATATCGCCAAACATAAAGCCAATCAAACATGCATCAAGAAGGATACGGCTCGAACTTGAGATGAGTATCAACGCTGAAGTCAAGAAACTAATCGACTCCGACTTCATCCGAAAGGTTCAATATTCTGACTGGATCACTAATATCGTTCCGGTGATAAGGAAAAATGGGACAGTTCGCATTTGCATGGACTTTCGGGACCTCAACAAAGAATGCCTGAAATATGACTTCCTAGTACCCATTACCGAACTGATGTTCGATAACACATCCACTCACGAGGTTTTCTTCTTCATGGATGGATCTTCAGGATACAACCAAATAAAAATGGATCCTGAGGATCAGAAGCATACCGCCTTTTGGATCCCGTTAAGCGTATTCTGCTACAAGGTGATGCCTTTTGCTTTGAAGAATACCGGTGCTACCTACCAAAGGGCCATGACAAAGATCTTCGATGACCTCATACATGAGATCGTCGAATGCTATATCGACGACCTTGTGGTGAAGAAAAAATCTCATAAGGAACATTGGGAACATCTAAAAATTGTGTTCCAACGTCTTCGGAAGTATAATCTGAAGATGAACCCTCTTAAATGTGCATTTGGAGTTTCCTCAAGAAAATTTCAGGGATTCATCATACGCCACCGAGGCATCGAAATCGATCCCTAAAAAATCAAGGCGATTATGGAAATGCCCTCGCCAAGAACCCTCAAACAATTGCGGTCACTCTAAGGAAAGCTCGCATATATCCGGCGGTTCATAGCCAACCTCTCCGGAAAATATCGTCCTTATAGCCATCTGATGAAGAAGGAGACCCTGTTCGTCTGGGATCAGAAGTGCCAAAACGCACTAGACGAAATCAAACAATTCCTTCAAAATCCGCCGGTATTAGTCGCTTCAGTTAAGGGAAAACCCTTATCCTATATACAACGGCTCTTGAAGGTTCTCTAGGTGCATTATGGACACAAAAGAACGATCAAGGAAAGGAAAGAGCTTTGTATTATCTAAGTTGAGTTCTCCTGGAGGCAGAAAGCAACTACTCCCCCATTGAAAAGCACTGCTTCACGCTGATCTTCGCAATAACGAAGCTCAGACATTATGCCTTGGCACATGAGGTCCACCTCATATCAAAGGTGGATCCCCTCAAATATCTGATGTCAAAGGCCATACTGAAGG
Source organism: Agapanthus africanus (assembly GCA_030015575.1). Classification (NCBI taxonomy): domain Eukaryota; kingdom Viridiplantae; phylum Streptophyta; class Magnoliopsida; order Asparagales; family Amaryllidaceae; genus Agapanthus; species Agapanthus africanus. The sequence continues at coordinate 507,876,656 of CM057350.1, forward strand.
GAAGGTTTGCCAAATGGGCCCTCCTACTGATGGAATTCTCGATAACGTATCGACTCTTTAAGGCGGTGAAAGGACAAGCCATCGCCGAATTTCTCACGGAACATCCGATATCGGCTGACTCCCCCTTAAATTGTGAGTTGCTGGATGAACACGCGTTTGACGCACTCGAAGAAGAGAAAGAAGAAAATGAGTCCCAATAGGAACTCTGTTTCGATGGAGCATCTTCCATGAAGTGGCGAAAGAAGAACACTCTCATAATCAAAACCGGAGTGGGTCTTATATTCGTGACCCCGCAAGGAGGAATATTGCCTTACACCCTCTCCTTGACAGATGCTAGGATTAATAATGAAGTGGAATATGAAGTTTTGATAGCCGGTCTTGAGATCGCTATCGACATGGGAATCAAGGATCTCCTCATATATGGAGATTTCCAGCTGATCGTTAGTCAAGTAAACGACGATTATCAAACATGCAAGACAAAGCTGATAAAGTATCGCGAAAGAGTGCGGCAACTGCTAACACAAATCTCTTTCTATACCTTAGAAAGCATACCGCGAGTGTAAAACAACAAAGTGGACGCCTTGGACAAATTGGGTAAAGAATTGGCCGATGAAGACCTCGACGTAAGGATCATTGTTCAAAGTCGCAGAATCCTCATGCCGACAGATACATTTTCGGAAGACCTGATACAGCCACCTAAAGGAAAAGAAACAACCGAACAAGTAGTCCTTCAACTAGAGGATGAAGAAGAGGTCAAGGACCGGAGGGAAGTCTTCATAGACTACTTCAGGTCCCAACGAACACCCGAAGATGCGTCGTCTAGACATCAGCTCATGAAACGAGCTTTGTCATTGGCCTTCGTCAATGATACTCTATATAAGAGATCATTCGACTGCCTATGGCTATGATGCCTAGGGCCGAAGGAAGTAAAGAAAATCGTCTAAGAAATACACGACGGACTTTGCGGTTCCTATCAAGTTGGGCCAAAGATGAAGCTGAATATAAAAAGAATGGGTTACTATTGGCCCACGATGATTCAGAACCGTCTCGAATATGTGAAGCGGTTTCACTTGTGCCAAATTCAAGGGGGCTTCATACATCAGCACCCAAATTTGCTGCACTCGACAGTGGCCAGCTGGCCGTTCGAAATGCGAGGAATTGATATAATTGGCCCTATCGAACCGGCATCATCCAAAGGACAACGGTTCATACTAGCAACAGCTGATTACTTCTCTAAATGGGCAGAAGCAGTACCGCTAAGGGAGGTGAAGACGGAGAATATCCTCAATTTCTTCTATATACTGGTTCGAAACTCCGCGACGGATAATCTCGGATAATGGGCCAGCTTATAGAAGCCACAAAATAAGTCGCTTCGCATAGCAGCACAAAATAAACTGAAGATACTCTTCAATCTATAATTCTCGGGTCAATGGTCTAGATGAAGCATTTAACAAGACCTTGACCAAGATTATAAAAAAGACAGTGTCCAGAAACAAAAAAGATTGGCACAAAAGGCTGCATGAAGCCCTTTGTGCGTACCGAACAACGTTCAAGATGGCAAAAAATACAACACCATACGCATTGGTGTTTGGTGCTGAAACGGTGCTCCCATTGGAGATAGAACTCCCATCTTTATGAGTAGCATTTCAATACGAGCTAACAGATGAAGAAAATACTCATCTTAGGTTTGAGGAGCTCGACGCCCTCGACGAAACCCGCCTTATAGCACAGCAAAATCTGGAGGCTTATAAGGCAAGGATGGTTCGGTCATATGAAAGACTGATCAGGCTGAGAACATTCCGCCAAGACGAACTCGTGTTGGTTGTCAAAAGACCGATGATTCCCAATCGTGAAAAGCGGGGAAAGTTCGAGCCATATTATGAAGGCCCGTACATTATAAACAAAGTCTACCAAAGTGGAGCTTACCTGTTCATGGATATGCATGAAGAAAGACCATTCTGGCCAATAAACGGTCGATTCCTCAAAAAATACTATGCTTGAAGATTCATGACTTTGGTAAATGATAGATGACGACGCTTGTGTCTGCTCGCTATCTTCCTGAATTAGAACTCTGAAAGTAGTACCAAAAGAAAAAAAACTTCGTCGCCCCAAACAAGGCGATAATGGACCGAGACGTCCATAAACTAGTGCATTCCTCCAAACACGGGAATATTTGACCGAAATGTCCCTAAACTGATTATGGACCGAGAAGTCCTTAAACTAATAATGGACCACTACGTCCTTAAACTGGATTTGGACCGAAACGTCCTTAAACTAAATACTCGTCCCAAAATATGGCGATAATAGACCAAGAAGTTCTTAAACTAATAATGGACCACTACGTCCTTAAACTGGATTTAGACCGAGAAGTCCTTAAACTAAAGTTTCGTCCCTAAACATAGGAATGTTGGACCACTACGTCCCTAAACTAATAACGGACCAAAATTTCCTTAAACTAACATGTTTAGCTCTATGGTGGATCCCTATATTGATCGCCGTATACAATCCACGGGTATAAACAATTCATAACTCTCTTAGGTCCTATATAATTTGATCCTTCGAAAAATATCGGAGCCTACAGCTGATGGTGAGTTACATTGCAGGCCGCCTAAAAAAATGGTATGTCCACAAGAGAAATGGGCACGGATGAAAACCCTAAAGGGCCCCGTGAGTAAAAACAACAGGACTACTGGCGAGCTAGTAAAAACCCGAAAGGGCACAGACTCATTAAAAGAAAATAAAAGATGCACTTATAAAGTCCTCACGAATTTGTAAGGAGAAAACACCTGCGTGAGATCCTTATGACTCACAAAGGAGCAATACACTTAGAAATCCATACGATCTCTAAGAAGAAAATGCACCTACGAGATCCTCACGACTCGTAAGGAGAATATACCCTCTATAAGACCCTCACGGCTTATAGAATTCAAAAGCCTTAAGTTATAGAGATCGAAACCTGTTGTTAAGCTATCATAACCTCACAAATTTATGCCCTACAGGCAGTCTAATATTGACCCTTGTATACAATCCACGGGCATAAATAAATATATTCCCCATCAAGTCCTATCAATGGCGAGAAATATCCTCATATGGTGAACAACCACTTGTATGTCCTCTCAACTTACAAGGAGAAAATGCTCTTGTAAAATCCTTACGACTTACAAGAGAAAACACACTTAGAAATCCCTATGATTCGTAAGGAGAAAACACATCTATGAGATCTTCACAACTCATAGGGAGAAATATCTTTATGAAACCCTTATGGCTCGTAAAGTCGAATGCCTTGGTCGACAGGATCCTAACCCTGTTTGCTAAGCCTCTTTTGTTCAAATCAACAAAGGCAAATGGTGATTTGCTCATGACAACATTCCAGTTGTAACGATGCTGATGCCAAAATTGGTATCAGATTCTAAATTCTCAACTCGCAATAAAAACTAGCGAGTAAAAAACAAAAAATGACAGCCGAAATTATTGGGCACCGCGAAAAATAGCTAAAATGATCGGGAAATCGCAACTTTCACGATATGAAAAGCTAAAAAGATAGAGCATTGCGGAAATAAATAATAAATAATAAAATAAAAAATTTCTGCCCTGCAAGTAGGTCCATACCGACTCTTGTATACAATCCATAGGCAAAAATGAAAGAAATGGAACCATAATTTCCTACCATACTTCGTCAAAAGAAGAACTAGATCTTGATGGCACATTTACAGCCTAGAGACTATTTGGGCATCTTTCCTACTCTGGCAATGTACATACACGACGTCAACAAGGACCTAAGGGTCAAATAAAAGTGGAGTGATGGCAAAATCCTAGCTTTAGATCTTGATGGTAACATCTACAGCCTAGAGATCATCTCGACGTTCCTCCTCATTCCAGCAAGGTGCGGACACAACTATCAAATGAAATTGGAGCAATGACATATTCCTAACTCCAGGCCTCCATTGCGATACATACAGTATAGAGATCACACAGATGTCTACCTTACTTCAGCAAAGAATTGGTATAACACCAAAACAAAAAAATGAAGTGACGGTATATTCCTAGCTTCGGGTCTTGACGACAAGCCTAGAGATCATTGGAGATCATCCTACCCCAGAAGGGTGCTGTTATGACTCATCGGGACTTCAAATTAAGCCTAACTTCAAGTAAAAAGCACCACGACAAATATCTAACGCTTGATCTTCCGACGGTAATACGGATATTCCGACCTAAGAAGGTTACTTAAAGAAGTCTTGTGTAGCCTCAGAAAGGATCAGAGACATGACAGTCGCGGGGCTACTCGAGCAGCAACCTAAGAGACTACATATTGAGAAATACATCAGCCAACGCGACGGTAAGATGGACTTAAACCTAGTACCTCAAACCTAACGGACCCTTGTCATAAAAGAGTAGGGGTTATCTATATCCAACGTTAGGGTGGGTTTGCCTGGAAACCTAAGAGAGGTAAACTAAAAACACTCTGAAATGAGTGCATAAACTAAACACTCCGAAATGAGTACGTAAACTAAAAACTCCAAAATGAGTGAATAAACTAGTCCCTGCTAGATCAAGACAATCAAGAAAAGAAAAATGCAGATATGAAAAGGAAAAAGGCTTGTCATTCATACTTCAGAAAAGATTACACAGTGATGATGAGAATGACTAAATAAACGCTACTACATCATCTAAGGTCTACAATGGCAAGATGCTAAATTCCGGACATGGATTCTCAAACTTAAAGGCAAGTTTGAGTGAAGCGCTTCTAACTTCATTGACCATCTTCTTATGCATTTTCTCCCGAATGCAAGCTTCGGAATCACCGCTGATGTCTTCCATCCTCTGGTACGAGAATATTATCACTTTCTGTTGGAAGACACGATGCAAAATAGTGACGAGGTCATCTCTCTGTTTCTTCGAAATCAGGCCCATCAGATATACTGAATGCATCTTGTCTTCATCATCATCGAGTGCCTGGAGCTGCATAGCCTTATCAAGCTCAGGAAGATCTTCCCAGATTGATCCAACGATGATCTTCAAAAGGGCAGAATGGCGGGGGAGCAATCGACCGTTGTAATCATCGAAGCGACACATCACCTCGTCGCACTGGGACGCAGTGTATTCTTGGCCTTGAAGGCAACCTTAGATACGAATCTCCTCATAAGAGACAATCTCTCCGCGATCGTACAAATGACCAGCCATGATACCTAAAAAGAAACCAGGTGAAGAGTTAGCAATAAAAAAAATGCTAGAATCACTTAGTTTAAAAAGCTAGTGGGCTCCACAAAATCAAGATGGCGGCTCATTAATGATTGGAACATGTTTCCAATAGAGAAATCTAAAATGATTCTCTAAGGCTGGTTTTAATAATAATAAAATTTTCAGAGCCAAGCTCTGTTTTATAAAAATGGTAAAAAATAAATTCCCTCAAAGGGATTTGATATTAAAATTGTCAAAGCAAACCTCTGTTAAAATAAAATTTCCAGAAAATCTCTAAGGGGAGAAAATCTAAAGACCAGAACAAAGTTTTGTGATAAATTGTCAGAGCAAGGCTCAGTTAAAATCCCCAAGAGAGAGGAGAGCTAAAATTAAATTGAGAACTAAGTTCTATGATAAATTGTCAGAGCAAAACTCTGTTAAATTAAATCTTCAAGAAGATCCCCAAAGGAGAGAAGATTTTCAGTCAAAAATCAGAATCAAGTTCTGTAACCATAAATTCCCAAAGAGAATATACTAGACCTAAGCTCTGCAATCAAAATGGAGTAATCTTCCAAGAATAAGTTTAAGGTTCTAAAAGCCTCTGCTGAAGAAGACACTTATCAAGAAAATTTTGGTATAGTGGGTCTACAATGTAGATCTGAGAAGAGTGAAGAACTAAGTTTCAAAAAAATAGAGCTAAACTCTAATGAAGAATAAAATTCTCAAAGAAGAAGAGATGAAAACACAGCAGTCACCTAGAGTTTGAAGCCCTATTTAAAGGGATAGGGATCGGTTCATATTTCCCGTATCCCAAGACGGATCGGATGACTCAAAACTGCACACCGTTGCACTCACGTGCAAGCCACGTAAGAACAACGGTGGGGGGCATTTGTTCCCTTATAAAAAATTACCTTTTGTTTAAATAAAATCAGGCGGCGCCTCACGTGCAAGGTACGCGAACGTCGGCGCCAGTCTCTGATAGGATTAAATCCTATAGTAGCGCCTCACGTGAAACATACGTGAGCGCTGGCATGCAAAGTACGTGGACGCTTGATTAAATCCTATGGCAGCACCTCACGTGATACACATGTGAGCGCCGGCGTGAAAAGCACATGAATGCCTGTTCATATAAGAATTAAATTCTTGAGAGGCACCCACGTGCATAACACGTGAGCGTCGACGCCCAAATCAAAGCGGGTAGAATTAAATTCTACATGAGAAATATTTCCCTAAAATCTGGGGATATTCTTTTTTAAACAGAGCCGTTGGATTGAAAATCCAATGGTGATTAAAAATCATATGATGAGAATTAAATTCTATTAGGGGAAAATATCTTCATGATCTTTCTAAAAGAGAAAAATATTTTCTGTTAAACAGAGAGCTGTTGGATCAAGGATCTAATGATGGAAATAAATTCTATTTTGGGAATATATTTCCTCGATCTTTCTAAATAATAAAGATATGCTCTGTTAAACAGAGAACCCCTGAATTAAAAATCCAATGGTGTTTAAAAATCACCGTTTGAATCAAGAAATAGAATAAAATTCTATATATGGGAAAATATTTCCCTAATCTTGTTAAAAACAAGAAAATATATTCTATAAAACAGAAATCACTGGATCAAAGATCCAACAGTGGATAAAATTCTCCAAATAATTTTTAAGATCAATTAAATCAATTAGTATCTCTCAAATGAGAGATTTTCTCAAAACCGATCAATAGTTTGCCTTACCTATATAAAAGACATGAGACTTCAAGTCTCATAAAGAGAGAACTCTCCCATAAGCTTCTACAAATAAAAAAATAGAAGTTGCAACTGAGAATTTAATTCTCTCGCTGAAGAAAGCTTCGTTCTCCTTTTAAACTCTAGGTAAAGAAAAAGAAGAGACTAAAAATATCTCCTTTGTCTAGTACATATAAAATATAAGGGTTTAACCCTTCAAAAAGACCTTAATTCTTTCTCTAAATCTAAGATCCACACGACAAATCTCCCATAAGTTGAGAATTTAATTCTCATCGGGAATATTTTGTTCTTCAGAACTCAGCATCTAGGGGAAAAAACTAGGTCTGAAGAAAGAAATTAAAAGAAGAAGAAGAAGAAAATAGAAAAGATGGAAGTTACATTCCGAGAATTTAATTCCTTTGAAGACATGGTTTAACCCTATAAAGAACTTAGTTCTTATAATAAAAAACATAAGAACTTAGTTCTCAAAAACTTGATCTCAGATCTTCAAAACATATATCTTGATGATCATCAACAGTCAAAACGCCATTAACAAAAGTTAAATTTCTTTTCAAAGGATAAACAGAGAGTAAATCTCAAAAATATAAACTCAGCACCTCACGTGCTTCCCACGTGAGCGCCTAAAAATATAAACTCAGCGCCTCACGTGCTTCCTACACGAGTGCCCAAAAATATGAACTCAGTTTTTCACGTGTTTCACATGTGAGCGCCCAAAAACAAATGCTTAGCGTCTCACGTGAGCGCTGTACAAAGTGCTTAGCACTATATCTAGTCAAAACGACTAATTGTTTAGCACTGATAGGGAAAAGCCCAGATCTAAGCGCTTCATATGCTTTCCACGTGAGTGCCAGAGCAACAAATAAGTGCTTAGCACTTCTTGGAAAAGAAAGCCCAAGACCTAGTCCAAATTGGCTAAGTCTCTAAAGTTGTCTTGCAGCTGAACCCAAATGCTCTGTTGTTGGATCTTAACTAAATTTAATGATCCTTAAAATATTTTTAAGTTGATCTTAGTCTCAAAACAAGACTAACGTATCCTTAAGTTAAAATAAATTGAGCCCAAATGCTCATATATTGATCTTAATCTAAAAACAGATTAACGGTCCTTAAATGAAACAAAATATCCTTGAACTGAGGGAATACTTACAACCTAAGTTCAAACCCAAAAATATATACACGGATTTGGACTAATCCGCGCCTTACGGGCGACGACATAAACTAGTCTCCGTATACAATCCACAGGCAACCAAAATAAACAAAATAACATACGATACAAAGTGAATTACTGGAGCAGGAGAAAGTGGTTATCGCAACGCGATAACGTAATTAACTGCAGGGGCTTGCGTCTGCAGGGAAGAGCGTCCCCACAATCAAAAACCCCTCGCAAATGTGGGGTAATCTGATGAAGTCTGCTTCATCGGTCGCATCTATCCAAACCTCCGATATACGGTACCATAAATCAACTTGGTATCTTCGGAGAGGTGGATGGATATGTCCAAATAGTATCTGCCCCCAATTTCAGACTAGATTTCTCAACGTCTAAGTCTAGTCTTCGGCGGTAAACAACATCTATATCGATCCCCCACATATATATAATATATATATCTCAGTGCAGAGCATCTATATCGATCTCTCACATATGTATCCGTAGAGATATCATGTGTCAACTACCCTCAATTACTCATGGATTGATCACACATATATCACCGGGCTACATCATGTCTCTCCCTACCTTAATCTCTTATGGATTGATCACATAAAAATATATCTCATGGATCCCCGGCTATATCCACCGTGTCTGAATCATGTTTATCTTGTTTTATTCTTATATATATATATATATATATATATTCAATCTCTTAGGATTGATATCATATCACCTCATATCCAAAGTAATATAAATCTCGTCAAACTCGTACCCTTTTAGTCTGTGTGAGCTAGGTATAGAACAGATGGGTAACATATCATAGCATAAGCCAGTAATATAAGTGTAGCGATATATATATATATATATATATATATATATATATATATATATATATATATCATTGTCCCATACCACTAAGATATAACATCAACAATATATAACGCGTAATGGAAATTATAAAGCGTAACGTGATTAAAAAGATAAATAAAGCGCGAGCGAATGACATATAAAGTAAGCATAGCGTAAAAGGAGAGTGAATAGGCAATTCATTCTAATATTCCCACTTATATGTTTTTAAAGTAGAATGAAACGTTTTTTTTGAAAATAAGGAGGCTACGATATTTTTAAAACACACATATATATACCCCTTTGAAATCCACGCAGCACATCCGTTCATTATCACTTTTTAAAAATATGAAACGAATCATTGTTTTTAGAAAGTGGGTAATACCGACATATCTGCATAATCTCCCAAATGGGTAAAATAGTAAGACTCTGCGAGTCAAGTAAAATAGGGCCATATCCGGCTAATCATCATTATCTATCATGATCATATCATCCCTACGGAATCTTGCCTCGTACGATAACCATCAAATATTCCATTATCCCATATCACAATAATGATCGGTACGGATATCTAATCTACGTACCCAAACACATAGTATAAATAGTACGACCATCAAGTCTACGTACACACGTAGCAATGGAATATCAATAGTACGGTCATCTAGTCCCGTACAAACATAGCACCGGTGTAGACATCTCGTTAACACACCCGCTCCACGGTCGGTTCAGACACCTCGTGTCACGTACACGCACGGCGACTAGTACGGACTCCAAGTCTCGTACGCACATCCAATATGAATTGTATATACATCGTCCTGCTATAACGTTGATATTACTACGATATGTAAGCATGGAAAGTTCTACGTGACATGGCGGTACTAATAATGTGTAGTGTACATGCGAGTCTGTGATCGTGCAATATGGCAATCATTAGTACTTGTGTTAGTGTTCTACTAAGTGTATCTACAATAAGCCTACTAAGCGATATTAACGTAATTCACTAATTAACGAATAAGCCTAAATATTCTTGGCATTCATCTCTAACACATTCAATGATAAAATAAACAATATGTTTCATGGGGGTGCTATACGCCATCCATCCGATTCCTCACTCGTAGATAAAATCTACTCGCTGTTTGCGATCTTGCTAGTCGTATCCTACGACCGTCTCGTGCTCCATCGCTGCCTAGGAGGTTTCCTCAATCGAACCTAGCATTCACATAACCACACACACATATAAGAATTCAAATTGATATCGATATTATGAACAAATACTCATAGGTTAGAACTTATAACCAAGGTGAGCCATCCATGTGCTAACTACTATGAATTAATCCCGGACTCTCTGGTCGAACACAAAAGACCGCATCAAGACTTCAAAATACGGATTATCAAGTTCAAAAACCTTAAAATATCGTCCAAAAGCTAAGTAAAACAACTCTAGATTTTGACTCGAGAAATCTGGGACAATTTAGCATATATAAAGGGCTCATATATCAACGCATCAAGAAGTGGACCAGAACCCAAACCCTAATTCAAACTTTGGACCGTCAAAAAAATCGTTTTTCCCGCGATTTGTGGTCTGAAAATGGACTTAGAGGTTTGTGCTTCTGGTGGGGTCTTTTAGTGGTCTAAATAGGTCAAATCTCTACTCCAAATATTTTGCAGAGATCCCAAACTACTCCATATTTCGTTTGAACACAAAAAATCATAGAAAAAACAAAATTTCAAAAGCTTAAATCATATTTTGAAGTTGTCACACTTTGCAAATCAAGAATTCTTGCACCAAATGCCCACTTCTAATCAAAATGGGTTGTATCATCAAGAAAACTTTGCTAAAACCTTGCTACTACAGGTAACCATACACAAAAACTTATCTTTTTAACATCTAACTCATAAAAACATGGTTTTTATGCAAACCATATACTTTTCATGGCCATAATTTAAAATTTGAGATCAAAGGGAAATACGTCTTGATGAAGATAGTTCAAGAGGAGCTCTAAACTTGTAGGATGCCACATGAAGAGCTTGTTGACTTGAAAACTTGATGACTTGATGGCTTCAAGTTGAAAAGGTGATTTGTTTGTGTTTGGAGTTGTGATTGAAACGATTTCCGATTGTGTAGTTGGAAAAATGTATAGAAATCACAACCAAAAATATTTTGACCACAATCAATAACGGTGTCGAATATAGCGCGTTAGTAAGTGCGGATCGTCCACAGGGAAAGTGTAATCGTTCGTGTTTCGATTTAGATGAGTTGAAACTTTAAAGAAAAGAAAAGAAACAATTCATGATTTGTAAATTGAATTTCAAGAATTAGAAAAATCTAGATCTAATAACAAGAAAACATTAAAATCAAGAATTGAGATGTGATGATTTCCAAATCAAATATCAAGAATCGAAGTGAGGCTCGTAGGAATCGATCGGATCTATAGATGTGATGAAATCTAGCGATTACGTATTCTTATCCATCGATGAATTGATACTAGATCGATGATGATCAACGAGAATTAGGGATTTCTTGCTTGTTCCTTCGTCGATATCATTCACATTCTAGCATCTAGTAAATTCAAGAATCGATCGTGGATCCCTAATTTCGAGCGATCACAATCAAGAAAGTATCGCAACGAAACTAGGTCGTCGATTCTTCAATTTGCTAGGGTTTACAAAACTCGTAGGACTTAAGAATCGTTTTAAGATTTGTTACATCATCATTCTATTGATCGTCTCGACTCCTTTACGAGCGGAGTTTTACTCAAACATCACAACAAGAACCACAATCACAAATTGAGATCGAATCAGGATGCAAGAATTTAAAGAAAGCAAGATTAAAGAATTTCACCTTTTATTTATCAACAATTCCGTTACAAATCGCTCAAGAACTACAAGAGGAAGAACTCGATCGTCGATTTGGCTTCGTTCGTCTCCTTGAGTCGCGGATCGGCTTGGATCACTTGCTCGATTGAAGATCGGTTCCGCTCCTAAAAGGTTGAAGGCTTCTCGCTTGAATGGTACTCGGGATCTTGAATTTGGCTTTGGATTTTGGATTTAGGGCTACAAGTTGTGTCACTCAACTTGTAGGTGGATTTGGGGGAGATGAAGAACAACCATTAACCCTAGATCTAGGCTCCTTTTTATAGACTTTCAAAATCCTAGATCTAGGATTTCAAATTTGAATTTCCCTCCAAAAGTTTGTTAAAGAGAGCCTTCTAGAAATAGTTTGTTAGGCCGAGCCTTCTAGATGAAGCCACGTGGAGTTTCTGCAGTGTTCTGGAAGCTTTAGCCGTTATGGGAAGCACGTGCAAAAAATATGACCTGCTGATGTCACTGCCTTGCCGCGGATCCGCGGCGCCAAGGGGGCTCGGGCCGCGGATCCGCGGCCATTTATGGGCCTTGGTGCTTGATCTTTCTTCTGCTGCTTTGTCCTGACTTTGGGGTATTTATCTGATATGTTGAATTGTATAATTCCCTCTGTATTAATGCCAGATCAAACATCTTAGACTTGGCGTAATTTTTTATCAGCACTTTTGACAATTTGGCTCTGTTCCTGGAATTCCCTGCACAGACTTCGAAACAAGTGTTGCGCAATATAGGGATGATGCAATGCCATGATAAACAGTCAATTTCCATAAAAATGCCGGTTTTAGAGTACAGCACAGGTAATTCGGTATTTTATAGTTAATTTGCTAATATATGCAATATGAATACCGAACACCTCTAGATGAATGCTAATGATAGGGAAATTGACGTATTAAAATGCAGTATTTTTGACTGATCAAATTCCCCCAAACTTATTTTCGGTCGTCTCGAGCGAACTGTTTTATTAAAAAGAGAAGGAGAAAATAAAGAAAGAGAAAAACTATCTAGCACACTTTCGTAGGCAACACGATTGCACTGAGCACGTGCAACAAGCCTTTAAACCTCTAGGTGTCCCTAGTAGGAGGAGTGTTGTCTCCTGAAGGTTTTCAGCGGATTGCACCCACAAAATCCAATAATAAACGGATGACCGTGAATATTACATTTAAAGAAAATAATTGTAAAAGAAAAGCTTTGAAAATTAGGGTTTCCAACTAAGCTAGCTTTTCGGTTGTCATGAGCCCTATCTTAATAGTCATGAAAAAATGTTAGAAATCACATCCTCCCTCAATAAAACATCGTCTTTATTCTTCATTCCTATCTTTCTTCCAAACATCGATCATATAACCCTACGTGTGTGTAAAGAACATCCCTACACTCGGAGAATTCAATTCAAGCCATCATACTCTTGTCCATCAGCCTCAGTACTTTTTAATTAATGAATATTTAGATGAATTTGCTCACACACTTTCATGCGACCGTTAATACTTCTTGAGGTACTAACCGACCGATTACTCATGTGCTTGCTTATTTGGTGTTTTTCCTCGTCTTGCACCACCTAAGGCTTAGCAATGACTCCCAGACCAGTTGGCTTTAGGGCACTAGGTGAAGAGGCACCCTCGCTATATTTTTTTATTGCTGCCTTGGCGATAAAAAAACCAGTGTCCATTTTTCTCATCATTTTATATTTTCTTCATTTTTTTTATTTCCTTCATACTTTGGCTTTTAGACAAGAGCATTTCAAGGTATCCTCTACTATCCCGAGTTTCAAGACGTGTGTAAATGCGAATAGTAGGGTATCAACGTTCAAAATGTTTGGCTTCCAGAATAGAAACTATTTTTCAGACTGATTTTTATCCTCAGATTAGTGACTTTCTTCATCTTACTAATCCTTGGGACAACGGCTCATAACTACTTATTACTAGTTCGTTTAAGAAAACTTCTAATTTTCTTGGTTTTCTTAAATTTTTCTAATCTTTTGGATGTAATTTTTCACTATCTAATCTTTTATTATCTTATTTATGTACAAAAAAATTTATTTTTCGATTTTTTTTTTTTTGAAAATGTTTAAATTTTTTATGGGTTTTCAAAATGTTTTGTGCTTATGCAAAGTATGATGCAAATGATGCGAAAATAAGCACAAACCTCCCCCAAACTTGTTTTCAACAGTGTCCTCACTGTTGCTATCCGCTATATCACAAAAACCTGTAAGCCTGGGAGTAATTTATTAGTGGGGGCAAAATATTTAAGTGAAGACCCTCCCCCAAACTTATTTTTGGCTTATCATTTTGTGTAAAAAAATTTCTTTTCGAGAGCCAGATTATACCCCCCCAAACTTGAATTAAGCAATGTTCATATTTGAAAATCACATGAGGGGGTCAAGAATCAGTGGTCGATGCCAAGCTTTGCAAAGACCGAAAGTTAACACCAACCATTCAAAAATTTTATCAATGCAGTGCTCGGGTTGGTGGAAGAAGAAGTGGGGAAAGGGTAAGTGGTGAAATAGAATGTGTGTGCGTCTCATTTTGGAGAGACGATGCAGTGAATGTGATGGATTACTCGCATTCTTTTTACAGTTCAGAAGAAGGGGTGGAGGTTCAATTTCATTGATTGGGACATGATTCATCTCAACACCCGTGTCATTCAAAAATGCGAGTTCATCAGCGATCTCTTCAAAAGTTCCATCAATACCCCGATGAATAATGTCATCACAAAGTATGGGGTGATCTTCAGACTCCAGAAACAGTTCATAATCGGTGTTAGTTGTTGACCCGGACATCTCGGTGGAAGAGTTCGTATGTGTATGATACATAGTTGGGTCAAACAATAACGTATGAAAAGAGTCAAGATCAGTATCAAGAGGATCATCAAATTCGCTGCTGTCGACATCCATTAAATCGACAGAACAGACCTGAGCAGTAAGTTCGGAGGGTACACTTCCCAACTTGTAAATGTTCAGCTCTATTAACTTATTCCCGAAGGATAGGGTCATAGAGCCATTATGACAATTGATGATAGCATTGGAAGTGGCAAAAAAAGGGCGATCTAAAATCACCGGAATTTGATTCCGTGGGTTCGCTACAGGCTGTGTATCAAGTATAACAAAATCCACAGGGAATAAGAATTCCCCGATTTTTATTAACACATCCTCCAGTTCACCCCTAGGTTTGGTGATTGATCAGTCAGCCATCTGGAGAGTTATGCTCGAGGGCTTTAACACTTCGATACCTAACTGCTCGTAAACCGAGTATGGAAGCAAGTTAACACTAGCGCCAAGGTCTAGTAGAGCACGGTTGATGTGTTTTTCCCTAAAAGAAATAGAAATAGTAGGACAGCCAGGGTCCTTACGTTTCCGTGGTACTTGTTGGGGGAAAGCCGTGTCTACAGTCTTTGCCATGAATATCTTCTTGGGCACTTGAGTCTTCCTCTTCCTAGTGCACAAGTTCTTAAGAGTTTTCGCATAGGACGGAACTTGTTGGATGGCATCTAGGAGAGGGATGTTGATGTTAACTTGCTTAAACATGTCCATAATCTTCTCCATATGTGGACTCAATTTGTTAGCCCTTAACCGATTAAGATAAGGT
This sequence comes from Agapanthus africanus, assembly GCA_030015575.1. NCBI lineage: Eukaryota > Viridiplantae > Streptophyta > Magnoliopsida > Asparagales > Amaryllidaceae > Agapanthus > Agapanthus africanus. The sequence continues at coordinate 507,892,008 of CM057350.1, forward strand.
GCTTTAGCAATAAGCGCTGAGTCCATCATAGGAGAAGGAAGTGTGTGTGGACCCGATCCCAGAATAGAAATGGGGATCGTCTGAAGAGAACTAGAAGAGATGGGCTGAGGTGGCGAGCCTTGTGGGAAACGATGAATAGGCTCGCAAGAAGGTGGTGGGGTAAAAGAACTGGGGTCAGAATTAGAAGTAGAAGTGGAAGGAAAGGTCTCAGCCGGGGTATCATTGATAGATTTTTCAGTGTCATCAATCTCTTCCCCAACGTGATTGTCAAGCACTCTTCCAGATCTCAACGTGGTGATTGCATCCACATGATGTGAATAGCCAGGATTGGGTAAAGGTTGAGCTGGAAGTTTCCCTTTCTCTTTTGCACTCATTTCGGCTTTTAATCGTGAAATTTCTGCTTCCATCGATTTAATACTCTCAGCTTGGGACGCTGAGTTTTTCTTTATATCATCGACAGAAGTCTTTATTTCAGCCGATACTTGCATGATATTTGTTAGAAGCAAGTTTATGAATGAAGAGGATTCATCAGTCCCGGTCAACTGTAAAGGACTAGATGGTGCGGGTGTGTTGACCGGATTTTGGAAGTTTTGTGCTTGGAAGGGGTGCTGACTCAATTGTGGTTGCTGTTGTGGTGGAGGGACCCTTCGGAAATTGTGTTGGTTTGGAACCGTATTTTGATTTTGTGATTGGTTCCAAGCAAAGTTCGGGTGATTCCTCCAACCCTGATTGTACGTGGAAGAATAAGGATCGTTCCTAGGTCTTTGAAATGCGGCATTGGTATGCTCGTGACCTTGAAACGGAGAATTTCGTGGACATTCTTCCGTCAAATGAGAAGGATCAGAACAACATCCACATACAGTTTTGGAGAGTGACATTTGATTTAGGGTGGCAGCTAAAAATTTGTTTTCCATATTGTCGAATTTCTTGTGTAAAGATGAAATTTCAGCTCTAACTCCTATGGAAATATCATTGACATCCCTAGAAGATTGACTCACACCCTCCCACTGTAACGATTTTTCAGCGAAATCTTCTAGAAATTTCCAGGCTTCCCCATCATCTTTAGTCATGAAGTTGCCTTGACACATGGATTCAAGGGTCTGTCTTGTGTTAGGATTAATGCCCTCATATATGATTCTACACAGATCCCATCTAGGGATTCCGTGATGTGGACATTGGACTAATAGATCCTTGAAGCGTTTTTAAGATATTTTGAAAATGGTTCATTTGGAAGCCGGGTGAATTGATTTATTTCGCTACAGACTCGAGCTGTTTTATGATGTGGGTAGAATTTCTTAAGGAATACTTTGAAGAATTCTTCCCAATTTGAAATGGAATGTGCGGTAGTGTTATACAACCACTTCTCGGCTATATCGCACAAAGTAAATGGGAGAAGACGTAGACGCATAGCATCCATAAAAAGAAAGCGTCTTTAGTCGGCCAATAAGATTGACATAACCCAAATGTCTTGGACCCACCTGATCTCCTTAATTATGATTACTGGAAGTCATGCATCAAATCTGACCTACAAGGTAAAGATTTGGGGGATGTAGCAAGAAGGAGATTTTAGCCAAACAAACCGGACTTCCCTTTCGGGCATAGCATTAGAACCACCAGCAGTGTTCTTCAGTTCAAATCAATGAGAACCCGAGGCCGGAAAATAAATGATATTGATATTAAATGCATCATATAATAATAATCGAAAGTCGATTTCGACCCATCATTGCGCATACATTTTCAAATTTGGTGATAAAGGCATATGCGTATTCATACTCGAGACCGTGAAATTTTGGTAGAAGGTTGATGTATTGGGGTTTAATTTCAAAATTTTCCCCGTTGGCTGGTGGAATGGAAAGACAGGTGGAAAGAGGACTTCGTGTAGGATAGCACCTCTCTTGGAGAGAGATGCGGGGTGTATTCTGCGCACCAACGGACGGCGGCAGAGTAGTGGTAAAGAAATTCGATGGAGACGGATCCATCAATGTGGGTGTGGTGATGGGTAAAGAAAAAGTAAATGTAGAAATACCGACTTTTGGGTCGATCAGTGAAACGCGGCTAAACGGGCACTAGAAACCCGTGTCCAGCCTATCTTGCACTAAAAAGGGTTAGTACAAGTGGCAGCGTGACTTATAATTAGGGGAAATGAATGAATGCGGTGTTTGTTTTGAAAAATGATACGGATTTTTGAAAAAATGATGCGATCACAACAAATGCAACAAGCAAAACCCTAAAATCTAGTGGTCACCTAGGTCAAAGCTCTAGACCGCTCCTAACTGCCAAAAGGCAAGTCACAGGATCAATCCTCCACTGCCTCTTTATCTCTCCTGTGGCCAGGTAAGTGCCAGGTAAGTGGGAGGTTCTCCACTACGTAAGTAGTGGGCCTAATTAAGTAACCACTAGCCTTCGACACACTTGCCTTAGACACCACAAAAGAAACGCGGATAAGCAATGAATTACCCACGGCCTTCTCTTGTCCTAAGTGAGCGCGACGGTCCTTAGAGTCATCTCTAGATATTTTTTAGTTAATGAAGGTAATGCGGATGCAAGTTTGTGAATTTTGGGGCTTAGGAAGGGTAATGAACTCCCTACCTAATCTGGATTTGGCCATGCCCCTTAATTTTCGTATTAATATGCAAACAACCAAGATCAAACACGCACAATTTTTATTGCTTTTGCGGCGCTGTGAATTATTTGTAAAGAAACCTGCAACAAATTGTTAATTGGAGCAGATGAGGAAGGAGATAAGAAAGTCAAAGATCACCTGAGAAAAGTTTGTACATTGAAGCCCTAAAAGAGCCGCGGAAACGCGGTGGAAGCTAGCTTTATGCCGCGGAAACGCGGTGGGCTTACTTGATCTCTGCACAAAAAATTTTGGTACTGTTCCTGATTGTCTCCTGAGCTCTCTGGATTATTCAGAAATTTTTTTCCACAGCTCCACAAATTCCAGATTTCCTCGCAACAAAACACAACAACACGTTTAGGGTTTGTGCAAATTTAGATTAAAAAATATGGACGGAATAAACTTTTCAACTCAAATTTCAAAATACGAACAACTAGCGCACTATCCCCGGCAACGGCGCCATTTGATTGAAACGATTTCCGATTGTGTAGTTGGAAAAATGTATAGAAATCACAACCAAAAATATTTTGACCGCAATCAATAACGGTGTCGAATGTAGCGCGTTAGCAAGTGCGGATCGTCCACAGGGAAAGTGTAATCGTTCGTGTTTCGATTTAGATGAGTTGAAACTTTAAAGAAAAGAAAAGAAACAATTCATGATTTGTAAATTGAATTTCAAGAATTAGAAAAATCTAGATCTAATAACAAGAAAACATTAAAATCAAGAATTGAGATGTGATGATTTCCAAATCAAATATCAAGAATCGAAGTGAGGCTCGTAGGAATCGATCGGATCTATAGATGTAATGAAATCTAGCGATTACGTATTCTTATCTATCGATGAATTGATACTAGATCGATGATGATCAACGAGAATTAAGGATTTCTTGTGAAACTAGGGTTTCAACATCTATCCCTTGTTCCTTCGTCGATATCATTCACATTCTAGCCTCTAGTAAATTCAAGAATTGATCGTGGATCCCTAATTTCGAGCGATCACAATCAAGAAAGCATCGCAATGAAACTAGGTCGTCGATTCTTCAATTTGCTAGGGTTTACAAAACTCGTAGGACTTAAGAATCGTTTTAAGATTTGTTACATCATCATTCTATTGATCGTCTCGACTCCTTTACGAGCGGAGTTTTACTCAAACATCACAACAAGAACCACAATCACAAATTGAGATCGAATCATGATGCAAGAATTTAAAGAAAGCAAGATTAAAGAATTTCACCTTTTATTTATCAACAATTCCGTTACAAATCGCTCAAGAACTATAAGAGGAAGAACTCGATCGTCGATTTGGCTTCGCTCGTCTCCTTGAGTCGCGGATCGGCTCGGCTTGGATCACATGCTCGATTGAAGATCGGCTCCGCTCCTAAAAGGTTGAAGGCTTCTCGCTTGAATGGTACTCGGGATCTTGAATTTGGCTTTGGATTTTGGATTTAGGGCTACAAGTTGTGTCACTCAACTTGTAGGTGGATTTGGGGGAGATGAAGAACAACCATTAACCGTAGATCTAGGCTCCTTTTTATAGACTTTCAAAACCCTAGATCTAGAATTTCAAATTTGAATTTCCCTCCAAAAGTTTGTTAAAGAGAGCCTTCTAGAAATAGTTTGTTAGGCCGAGCCTTCTAGATGAAGCCACGTGGAGTTTCTGCAATGTTCTGGAAGCTTTAGCCGTTATGGGAAGCACGTGCAAAAAATATGACCTGCTGATGTCACTGCCTTGCCGCGGATCCGCGGCGCCAAGGGGGTTCGTGCCGCGGATCCGCGGCCATTTATGGGCCTTGGTGCTTGATCTTTCTTCTGCTGCTTTGTACTGACTTTGGGGTATTTATCTGATATATTGAATTGTATAATTCCCTCTGTATTAATGCTAGATCAAACATCTTAGACTTGGCGTAATTTTTGATCAGCACTTTTGACAATTTGGCTCTGTTCCTGGAATTCCCTGCACAGACTTCGAAACAAGTGTTGCGCAATATAGGGATGAGCAATGCCATGATAAACAGTCAATTTCCATAAAAATGCCGGTTTTAGAGTACAGCACAGGTAATTCGGTATTTTACAGTTAACTTGCTAATATGTGCAATATGAATACCGAACACCTCTAGATGAATGCAAATGATAGGGAAATTGACGTGTTAAAAATGCAGTATTTTCGACTGATCAAGTTGGAAAAATTATGAGGGAGTGTGAGGATTAGCCATGAGATTGTGAGAGAGCTATGAGAGTGTTTGAGATGAAAAGATGTGAGGAGAGATGAGAGGGTAAGAGGAATGAGTGAGGGGAAGAGAGTGGTGAATGGTATGGGTATAAAGCCATACCCAATTTTAAATTCCCCTCACATACTTCTTTTCTCTCTCTCTTTTCTAAACAAATAAAAACAAAGGAGGCATCCATGAAATAATATTTAAAATAAAACCCTAATAAAAATTTTAAGTGAAGACATTAACATAACTACATACTTGTCATGCCAAAAATTAAGTGTTAACATTAATATAAGAATTTTGGTTTTACCATTTTAATTATACCAAATCTTGATAACCAAATTTAATAATCGGTATTATTTTAATAAAACATATTGTATTATTATTTAAATTCTAAGATAATATTTATTATTTTCTGAAATGTTACACTAGTGTATATGTTTCTTGACTCCGACGAGGGGTGATGGCCGGTCTCACAGCCATTGGTGTCAGTCATCCACAAAAAATTGTATACATGTGCTAATTGGATTATGAGTTACACTGGACGGACTCGCCGGGAATATGCTAGATGGTATTATACCTATTGTTAGATAGCAGTTCCCAGGTGGAATTAGTACAGTGTAGTCGGTCGACCCGAAATCGTCATTTTTCTCTAGTGTGTTCCCACTGTACTTTGATTGCTATCCTACCACGGCTTTAAAGAGTCATACAAACATGTAGCTTTTGGGTGCAGTCCCGAAGCACTTGGAGGTAGTGAGCGATTGAGAGGATTCGTTTATTCCGATATCAGGAGTTGATGTTGTGCAGTGTACGGTTGGCCATCACCACAAGACCTAGGCCTAGGCGGATGGGATTTATTGATTGCGATCAACAATTTCTTGATTGGTGGTAGGGTTTAACACTGGCATGACTTATCAGGTTATTAGGGGTCTGACGTTATCCGCCCCGTAAACCAGATATGCGATACTCTCAGACGAATAGACCAGATTGTATGGTACATGTCGCTAATAGGCTCAGTAGGGTTTCAGATGAGCTTGTTTTTCGATCTCTTTTTCGACAATACATGGGTAGCCATTATATACAGCTAGTGATACTGACGTGCTTGTCGTTAAACCCACTGCCAGTGTATTGTCGAGTCTTTAGAGTCCCGCACAGAGAGTTTCCGGTTTTAGCGAAATGTTTTAGTTGCGGTACATTGGTACGTGTTTGGGCTCGATTAAAACTAGTGTATTTTATACACTGATGGCAATCAGACGATTGTAATACTAGCCGATCTTTTTAGAAAGACGGATATTAAATCGAGTGCCGATTTAATATATTAATATATATTTTTATTGTATGTATTTACCAGTGTTATATCACTATTAATTAATCTCTCTTTTATGTATTTTAAATACCTTGGATAACAAATACAAGTATATGTATTTAGTAAGTTTTATTACACACACACACATATATTCAGTTTTTGTTTATTCTTTTTCCTTTTATTTTCCTAATCTTATATTTTTCCTTGGGCATAACATATTCTCACCATATTGTAGTATGGTGACATGTGTAATTAAGAGGAGATTGTGGACATTTGGATGGTTGGTTTAATCCAAGGGCTTGGATTGTTTTGGAGGAAATATATTAGTAACCATTTCTAAAGAAATGGTTAAGGGTTTATTTCATTCCCACTCTCTTTTTCATGAGAGCTCCCGTCTCCTTCTTCCTCCTCTCTTTACACTAAGGAAACGAAAAAGAAAAAGAAAATAAAAAGAGAGAAAACTAATAGTGAGCTTTTATTACAACCCTAACTGGTTAGCTTAGCACACTAGCTACTTAGATTAGCTCACTTGAGCTTGGAGCTTAAGTTCTTAAGCCTTCGAGGTGGATCATCTTCGATGGCGAAGGTGGGCTTGCAAGCATGTTACATGGAGATTCAAGAAGCTTACAATAGAGTCCAACACAATTTGGGAGCATTTGAAAATGTTACAAAGGTTGTGGTTTCAACCTAGTAGGCTAATTGCGCTTTTTATCTTGTTTCAAGTTATAATCTTTAATAAATATCTTTATGATTGAACTAAGCTATCATTTTTTAAAACCCTAAGCTATCATTTTTTAAAACTGCTATTTAGAGTGCATTAGTTTTTTCAAGTGGTATCAGAGCCTAACTGAAATTATTTGGATGACTTTAGAATTATCAAAACCCATTTTAGCAAAAACTTGTTTTGAAAATTTGCATGAAATGCTCTCATTTTCGCTTGTGCTGGAGCCACCGGATTATTGGTTTGGAACAAGATTTCTAGTAGACTAATGCACATCCAAATCCACCCCATTTGTGCTCGGTTCGGTCCCGAAATGGGGCCTAACCGAGGCTGTTTCAGCCCCGTATTGGGGGCTGAATCAGCCACTGGATCAGCCCCGTTTCAGGGTTATTCTAGGGCTGATTCAGCCCTGATGCGTGGACGATTCGGCCCGTGTTTCGGCTCAAATAATGTGGGGTTTTGGGTGGGTTAACCGGGTTCATTTTCGTGCAAAAATGATGGGGGTTTCGTTGTCGGGGGCGCTTGAATTTCAATGTTTGAAAATTTTGAGTGACCGCCTCGCGGGTTTTGTGATTCTAGTTGTCATTGTTTTGGTTTCTTCTGTGACTGTGAGTATCATAGCGTTTGGTAAAATATCGTCTAATTACTATAGGTATTAATTAGACGGGGTTACAAAATTGATACTCCCATTGATATTCTATGATGTTGCTTGATTATAGTTTTGTTGGATTGTCGTGATGGATAGCCCGGTGTAAGTAGTATTAGAAGCTCTATGATGATATAATGTATATTCATATTGTATTACGAGCGTCCGACATATAGACTGTCGTCATTATGGCTTGTATTAAATTCTTAGGGGTGCGTCCTGGTTGCGAACGTAGTCGCCTTGTATTATATTTCATTACATGCATTAGGATTATCCCATGGCGAAGTGTTCGAGTAGCCGAGTTCTAAAGGGCAGTGGGCCACATCTTATGGTGCTAAGACCGGGATACCTTAGTCTAGAATTGGCGGGCTATTCGCCACACTCGTAGGGGTATAGGATTGACCCATGGAGGGGTGCCCAAGTCTCCGGATTTTGGAAGTGCTGGGTGGCCCACCCACTTCGTTGATTGTGGCCGCCTCGCTTCTAGAATTGTCGGGTGACTTGCCGCACTCATAGGGGTAATACTACGTGTTGTCCACAAGGCCGGGAAAAATTACATTTCATATAAGGCTCCATTGAAATGTATTTTTCCTAGTTTATCTGCATGTCCATATTGTGATTGCTTCTGCTGTGATACTTGTGTTATTTCATGCCTCTGAGATGAATGATATATATATATAGCAGACGCTATATTTGTTTTGCATCCGCGCTAGTCCTGACCCTACCCTATCGTAAGTTAAGGAACCTTACGGTGAAGACCCAGGTCCCTGTGGCGAATGCGGATGGCATATATGTGCGTGGTTATTTTCGTTTCTTCAAGTGTGATATTATTAATTGATGGGACCACATTAATCCTTATTAATGAAAGAAAACAAACTTGATAAAATGAGGTTGTCCGAATCTCAGTTTCAAAAACAATAGTCGTAATCTTTTACTTTGCATAGCGGTATTCGTTTAGAAATATCTCACACCTCATTCGATGAAGAAAGAGCCTGGATCCCTTCACAGGGAATGATCTCTTTATCAAAAGTTTGTGGTACTATTATCCCCTTAGTTTTCTTCAAAACCAGCATTTTAACTGCAAAGCCTAAACCACTCCTTTTTCAAAACTACACGGTTCTTTCAACAAGACCAAGTTCATTACGTTAAAGGTTTTTCGCCAAAAACCAGTCGTAGCCCTCCGTCATTTCCTATGAGTAGTACTTAGTATTCGTGCTGCGTATGTTGGCTTTGTCAAGGCATAGTGAACGGTAGCTGAGTATTGCTCATTTATAACATTAGATGTGATTGGTTAGGATAGTCGTACGGTCATTTTGGCTTTATCAAGGGCTCGTACGGGTGGGTTTAATGTAATCAAGATAATGACGGATTGAACTTGACTAAGACCCTTTGATATGTTGGCTTTGTCAAGATCACTTAGGTCATAAGGGCAAAAAACATATCAGGAGTTTAAAATATAAACGAAACTTGCCAAGTATGCGCATACCTTCTGGAGTGTAGCGACTTGAGTGGATTCCATCAAGTTGCTGCGCGGTGAGAGCGAGATCTCGATTCCCACTGATAAGTAGGAATTACTTCTCAGATTATCCCGATTAGTTCTCTTTTCAGGATTTGAAGGAGAATTCGAGAAAATAGTGGGATCCATCTGTTCATCACAGAAAACTGCATTTTAATACCACTCATTCGTTATCTATTCTGTTATTTATCAGTACTATTAACCAGTGTCTACTCAGTAAATACAGATTATAGGCATTCGTGACAAAATACTGGAAATACACTCAAATTCACGGATATGACATTTGTAAGCCGACGCTGCAATCAGAACAGAAATCTGATCGATATCCAAAGAATTCTTTTGCAACAAATAAAGTGTACACAATTTTGGTCCAACACAATACAAGTGTGCACATAACTCTTTGATGCTTGAACCTAGGTGGGGGCTACCCAAAGAACAAGTGAGTGTGATATGTATTAAATACTAAAAGATGTGATGTGATTTAAAGTATCAAGATTTCCCTCCAAAAACTACTAAGAAACCCATGTTGTTATCAAGAAATCAAGCATCACCAGTGGACTTGTTGAGTGCACTAGAGACCACCACACCAACTCGAGTCCTATTGCTCGAACCTAGACAGGCGAGACCTTCCCAAAAACCGGCACCACCGGTTTTTCTAAGTCTAAATGACCCCATTTTTCTTCTGGTTGTTTATTTGGGTCACATCATCTTATTTTTATTGCTTTTTTATTCTGGAATGAGTCCTATAAATACCAGATCAATGGGCAAGGGGAAAGGAATACTTTTGCTTTAGTTTTTTCTTTAGAACACTTGTAATTTGTAACTTGCTTTTTCTTTGAACTCTTAAGCTCTTGCCCCTTTGTCTTGACCTTGCAACTTTTTCATTGAACTTGCAAACTTAAGATTTAGGTTCTTGAATTCAAGATTAGTTGTATCTTGTTTGAAATTCAATAAAAGTTCTCATTTCATTACATATGTCTTTCTTTCTACATACTTTGAACTTGTGAAATCCTTGCTTTACTTTGATCTTGCAACCTCTTAAGTGAGCTTGCAAGTTTAAAGTTTGGTATTTTGATTTCACATTGGTACGGGATTAAAGAACAGTTGAAGGAATTTACACGTTTGATTTATCGGTTCTCTCTTTGTCTTTTCTTTTCTTGCAATTTTTTTGTTATGTTGCCTTACTCTTTTCTTTTTTCTTTTGGTATTTTAAATATGTGTGAGTAATTGATTTACTTGTTAAAGGTAGAATATGGTTAGTTTGTGTTAGGAGATGTGTTTGCTAAAACCTTAAAAACCTTAAATTTGCAATTGAAATTTCGAGCAAACCACTCGCAATACCGCTCCGTTAGGCACCCTATCCTACCACGGTAGCGGTGAATCCTAATCGTGACCGGATTGCGAATGGTTTGCCGAAGGCTAAGGTCAAGAGACAACAACGGAAGGACAAAGAACAAGGAATACATATTTAGCTCAAAATCGCAAATACCGTATTTCTAGTTCCCTAATCCATGTTGTTGCCTATTTTCTTAGTGTCAATATCAGAATTAAGGTCTATAAAGAAGCGGCAAACATCATCCTAACACAAGCTAACCTAAAACTACCCCTAACAAGTCTTTTTATTAAACATATCATTATTACGACACTTAGTATAAACAACAACCCAAGTTACGGTATTAACTCGTTAAAACAAGTTAAAAGACTTACGATCTTCCTGCGGACAACCCGTACTCATCGCGGCTAGTTACACGCGACGCCGTCTTTGATTGCGGTTATTTCAAATTCTTTCTAAATACGACACGGTGAAAACATATCAATCAAATGGCGTTGTTGCCGAGGAAACGGTAATGCTTTTACACTTGTAGTCTTGGGTTAATTTGTGAATATTTTGTACAAAACTAACCTTCTAACAGATTCAACGGATAAAACACATTCTTTTTAAACCGACACGAGAACTAAAAACAATGATGTTCTCTGGATTTTTGATCTGCTAACACACTGTGTTTTAACTTGGAAATCAAAGTATAAGAGTGGAATACCATTGTTACATAGAGGAAACACACAAAATTTGAGCACCAAACTTCCAAATTCGACCGGCGAGAACTTGAAAATTCCTGATGTCGCCGGTTTTGTGTTGAGGTTTTGAAATTTTTTTTGTGTTGCCTCCAGTGTTCTGTTAGTATCCTATTTTTATTGTTTGATTTTCTTAATTATTTGTGTTTAGAACTTTGGCTATCTATATCGCTTTCTAGCTCAAATATCCGTATTTTTCCGACATTTGCAGATTTGACGGATTGACGAGCAACGATCGTGCAGAGCAAGGGGGCGTTTTCAAGCATAAGGGGATTGAACACTTTGTGCCAAAGACCCAGGTAGTTTGACCCCCATAAGAGAACCATTCAAACACTCGGAGACAATATCAACACAAGTTTCTTAAACTCAACACTTTTGGTACGTATTCTTCTGAACTTCCTCTTCTCAAATCTGACGCTCCAATATTCTTGTCTTTGCAGGATTCTTCGCAACATCGCCGCAATAGCCTAAGAAAAACTAATCGTATTTGTTGCAGCGCCATATTTAAAGTAAAAAAAATTGATTGATTGTTTGATAACAAAACCTTGTTGATTTACGCATTACAGCATTAATACGGACTTAAGGGGCTATAATACCAATTCAGATTGGGTAGGGATTTCATCACCCTTCCTAAGACCCCGGAAATCACTAATTGCATAAGTGTCACCTCAAGCTTAATAAAAATATCTAGACTCAGCCAACTAAGGACTTGTCGTACTCAATAGGACAAAGGAAGATTGTGGGCATTCGGTCGTTTATCTAAACATGAATTTTGTAGTGCCTAGGCTAGACAAGTGAGGAGGTAACTTTAAAAGGCCCGTCTCACGGTGATTCGTGGGCGGAACTCTCTTTACCTCACTTGTGCTTACCTGGCCACAACTGGCTGTGAAGAGGCGATTTGAGGGTTATCTCACAATTTTTCACTTTGGAACAGTTAGGAGCAGATCTAGTGGACTTAGAGGACCCTAGTCTAGGTATTGATTATGCATTTGTGACTGTGCATTTGTGATTGTGTTTGTTGAAATGTCATTTCATTTTCACATTCTTGCGAAACAAACAAAAATTTGCCACTTTTACCACTTTCACCCAATTTTTTCTCCACTTTCGCTTTCTTACCCTCACATTCTACGCTTTGACTACACTAAACTCGTTTAGTGTATGTCCGCTTAGACTAGAGACCCTAGTGCCCATTTAGTCCGCGTTTCGTTAGTCGCTACGGACTACGCAGTCGAAACTCCTTCCACGCCTCTTTCACCTTTACCCTTACCGGTCAACTCCGACGTTGACCGTGATTTTGTCCATACTTCTTCACCTTCACTTTCACAAGACTCTTCTTCCGAGATGTCGGGATTTTCTCTTAACATCCCTTTACCTCCCCCGGGAATTATTCCACCTCCATTAGGTGCGAATAACCCGCGACCACCTCTTGTTGAAGCGCCACAATGAATTGCGCTCTAAGATCAATTCTATCCTACCCGCGCCGCACTCCCTACCTGTCTTTCACTTCCACCGGCCAATGGGGATAATTTTGAAATTAAGCCCCACTTCATCAACATGTTGCCCAAATTTCACGGGCTTCAATCCGAAGATGCATATATCTTCATCAATAAATTCCAGAACGTTTGTGCGATGATGAAGACAACCCAGCTGTCTGGCGATGCTATATGGCTATGAGTTATTCCTTTCACTTTGTGCGATCTTACTGAAAAGTGGTTGTATAGTACCGCATCTCATTCGATAACCAGTTGGAATGAGTTTGTGAAAGCATTTTTAAAGAAATTCTACCCAAATCATAAGACCGCACGGATTCGAAACGAAATTAACCAATTCACCCAGCTTCCTATTGAACCTTTCTGGAAGTGCTTTGACTGGTACAAGGACCTCCTTGTTCATTGTCCTCATCACGGTATAGAGAAATGACAACTTTGCCAAACTCTGTACGAGGGCCTGAATCCAGCAACCGGACAGTTGATGGAGACCATCTGTCAGGGCCTCTTCCTGTCCAAATCTGACGAGGAGGCTTGGCAATTCTTTGACGATCTTGCGGAGCAAACGCTGCAGTGGGAGAGCACCCGACCGAATACCTCAACTTCTTATTCTTCTTCAGGTCTCTCTAGGGCATGAGTTCATCAACTCGACATCTCAATTGCAATGAAGGCCGAGATGGCTACAATCACGCGGAAACTGGAAGCAATTGAGAGTAAATTCTCATCTCCTTCTCCTGCCCCTGTTCTTCCCCCTCGTACCATTTGCGCTTGTTGTTCGGATCCATCTCATTTGACCGAAGAGTGTCCTTACAATCCACCATATCAAGGATATGATCAGGTTAATGATGCATTTCAGCAAAGACTAAGAAATGATCCATACTCTTCTACATACAATCCCGGTTGGAGGAACCATCCCAATTTCATCTGGAATCAGAAACAACATCAATTCCAAAGGCCTCCTCCTCCTCAACAACAAGCTCAACAACAAACTCAACAACAATTTCAGCAGCCTTTCCAACCCCAACCTTTTCAGAATCCGACGAACAACTTTGCACCCTGCAACAATTCTTTTCCTCAAAACAACTTTGTTCCGTCAAATAACGATAAGGTTTCCTCGCTAGAACGGAGTATAGAGGCTTTTGTAAAGCAATCGACTCAATCCACCCCCAACATCCAGTCTTCTATTCAATCTTTGGTGCAACACATCGCTGCAGACGGCTAAAGCATCAATACCATTGAAGCCCATATTTCACAGCTAAACGTGGCTTTAAGCGAGCGAGAGAAAGGAAGGCTTCCATCTTAGCCACTCCGAAATCCTGGTCACGTACATAATGTACATAATGCTCTTGAACAACAGAACCATAATGTGAATGTCGTAACTACGTTGAGATATGGAAGAATGCTGAACAAAAACATCGGTACACGAATTGATGATGAAGACACCCCGGCCATTTCTTCTACTCCTTCTTCTTCTTCTGAGTCTATTCTCCATTCTTCAAAAGGCTCTTCTTCTTCATCAATTGCTGCTCCGAACGGATCCACATCTCACTCCACTCAAACTCCAGTTTTTGGATCCGTTTCAACTCCACAATCTCCTCCACAAGCATTGGACTCAACCAATTTCAAAAACATTCCATTTCCAAACCGGTTGAGGTCCAATAAACAAAATCCACAAATGGAGAAGATTCTGAAGTTGTTCAAACATGTTAACATCAACATTCCCCTCTTAGATGCAATCCAACAAGTCCCCTCCTATGCAAAAATCTTGAAAGACTTGTGCACTAAGAAGAGTAAATCTCAGGTACCAAAGAAAGTTTTCCTAGCTAGTAACGTGAGTGATGCTCTTACCCAAAATTTACCACAAAAACGGAAGGACCTTGGCTGTCCTACGATTTCAATAACCATTGGGGATAAGAACATCAACCGCGCTCTTTTGAATCTTGGTACCAGTGTTAACCTGCTTCCTTATTCTGTATATGAGCAACCAGGTGTAGGAGAACTGAAACCTACACATTGTACTCTTCAAATGGCCGACTGATCTGTCACCCATCCTAGGGGTGAGCTAGAGGATGTGTTAATAAAGGTTGGGGGCTTCATATTCCCCGTGTACTTCATTATTTTAGATACACAACCTATAGCTAACCCCCGAAATCAAATTCCGGTGATACTCGGTTACCCATTCCTTGCAACCTCAAATGCTGTGATCAATTGTCGAAATGGTTCGATGAACATATCTTTTGGCAATATGACAATTGAACTCAACATTTTTAGGTTAGGAAATCATCCATCTGAACCAAATGCTCATATACTAGATATTTGTTCCATCCATGAGATCGCCCCAGAGGACTTTGAATTTGAGGAATTCTTGTTTGATCACAGTAATCTTGACGCCACTAGTGCGTTCCTTTTTGAACCTGCCGCTGCTTCCGCTTCCAACAACGATTACGAGTGCTTCACGTTTTCGAACGATCTTGGCTTGTCGCCTGTTCATATCAGATTTTTGCATTTTTATTCCGCCCATTCTCAATCATATTGCATATAAGTAGGTACTTTTGATCCATGTCTGCTAAATAGTTGCAGGTGATTGAATTGAAATTGATTTCCGATTGTGTAGTTGGTTTTTTTAGAAAATTGTATTTAGAAATCACAATCAAAAATATTTGACCGCAATCAATAACGGTGTTGGATGTAGCGCATTAGTAAGTGCGGATCGTCCACAGGGAAAGTGAGATCCGTTCAATTTTCGAGTTAGATGAGTTGAAAATTTAAGGCAAAGAAAAGAAAACAATTCATGATTTGCATTTGAAGATCAAGAAATAAGAAAAATCTAGGTCTAAAAGAAACATTAAAAACAAGAATTGATATGAGAGATAATTTCCAATCAACACTCAAGATTATAAGTATGGCTCGTAGGAGTAGATCGGATCTATAGATGTGATGATATCTAATGATTACTCATTCTTATCCATTAACGAATTGATACTAGATCGATGCAAATTCATCGAGGTTTAATGATCTTGCGAGGAAATTAGGGATTTCGCAACTCATCCTTTGTCCTTTCAATGGATCGCATTCAAATTCTAGCTTCTAGTTAATCAAATGTTTAATAGTTGTTCCCTAGTTTCGAGTGAACACGATCAAGAAAGCATCATCTCGAAACTAAGTTATTAATCATTTGATTCACTAGAATTTCCAAACATTATAGGATTTAAGAATTGTAAAAATATCTAAATCATCATCATCTAAAGATCGTCACAACTCCTACACGAGCGGAGATTACTCAAACATCATGATCACAAACACAATCACAAATTGAAATCTAATCATTATGCTTGAATTAAAAGATAAGCAAGAATATAGAAAATTCACCTTTATTTATCGACAAATTTCGTTACAACTCTCTTGAATTTACAAAAGGAAGGAACTAGATCGTCGATTTCGGCTTCGCTCGGCTCCTTGAGTCGTGGATCGGCGTGGATCTCTTGCTCCGTTGAAAATCCGGCGTTGCCTCTAAAGGTTGAGGGAATTCTTGCTTGAATTGATCTCGGGATTTTGATCTTGAAGTTGAATTGGAATTTGGCACAAGTTTTGTCACTAAACTTGTGGAGGGAAGAAGATGGTGGTGATTCTTGAACAATTGGCACCCTAGATCTAGGCTCCTTTTTATAGACCTCTAGATCTAGAATTGAAATTTGAATTCCCTCCACAAGTTAGTTAACCAAAAGATTTAAATTTCCCTCCAAAAAGTTAGTTAAGCCCAAAATTTGAATTTCCCTCCAAGAGTTTGTTAAGCCGAGCCTTCTAGATGTGCCACGTGGAGCTTCTGGGGTCTTCTGGAAGCTTTTGCCGTTAGAAATAGGCATGTGACAAAATTGGGTGGTTTGATCTCTTCAAATGGCCGCGGATCGGCGGCGCCAAGGGGATTTGGGCCGCGGATCCGCGGCCCTTTGGTGGCCTTGATTCTTCCTTTTTACATGGTAATTCTTGGGCTGAGTTTTGGGCCTCTTTCTGATGTGTGGAATTTTATTTGGATTTCTGTAATATTACCAGATCTTCAGCCTTTGAGTTGGCGTATTTTATCTGCACTGTTTTCTCAATTTTGGGCTTTGCTTCCGGAATTTCCTGCATAGACTCCAAGACAAGAGTTGCGCTATACAAGAATGATGCGATGCCATGATAAACACACAATTTCCCTAAAAGTGCTGGTTTTAGTATACAGTACAAGTAATCCAGTATTTTACATGTGTTTTGCTAATATGTGCGATATGAATACCGGATACCTATACATGAATGCAAAAGGTAGGGAAATTACCGTGTTAGAAATGCAATATTTTCGACTGATCAGCAGGTTACAGATTCTCAGCTCTTTACAGTGAAATTCATGAAAAATCGCAACAAATGTGGAACTACGACCAACAAATAGAGAAATACGCGTTTCCGCACACTATCCGTATAATGCCGCCTACCAGTTCAAGGAACAAATGGAAAATCATTGGGCATTTTAATGCACAAAGCACAAGGGCAGCACAAGATCCAAGACTTTAACGCGTAGCTTAAAGCAAAAGTCCACTGCTGAATATCTGGAAAAGAACTGAAGAGCTTTTGAGAAACCAAGTGTGCTAAACAGAAGAAAAAAATAATATGAAGAAGCCCTGGAAAAATGAACCACCAAGACCATCAAATGGCTGCGGAACCGCGGCCAAACAGGCACATTGGCCGCGGTTCCGCAGCCGTGCTTTGCACGTGTCGGTGCTTTGACTCGGTTTTTGGGGTTGTTTTGTAATTTCATGTATGGATCAGAATGTAAACATAGGGTTTTCCTATCTATAAATAGGAAGGTTCAAAGCCAAATGAAGGCATGCCTCTCTCTATTTTTATGTCTCTTTTTAATTTCTAGATCTAAATTCCATTGTAATGCGTTTTTGAGAGGTCATCAATAAAGTAAGTCTTTTTTATTTATCTCGCATTCTTTTTATCGTATTTTAAATACCTGCAATTTTAATTTGTTAAATTTAGTAATAGAAATCTATCTGCTTTTTCCTTATAATGAATTTTATTGTTATCTCTCTAATGAGTGAGAAATTCCTCACTTGTTAGGGAAGGAGAGGGAAAATTTGAGAGAAGGAAATCTCTCTCACTCCTTTCTTTGCTCAAATAATTTTAAATACGGACTCCCTTTAATTCAACCATAATCCGCTCACTACGGCACCCTATCCTATATGATAGCGGTGATTCCCTAGTTAGACCGGTTGTGGTTGAATTAACCGGAGGTTAGGGCTAAGAGCAAAGAACGGATGGACAAGGACCAAAAGGAATAAACTAAGTTTCTTCCCAGTCGTGCTAATCCCCGTTATTTCCGATTACCCTAACACCTTTATTCACAACTAAGGTATTGAAAGAAGTGAGAAGATCCCTATTTCGAACTAATCTAATTTTAACCCTAGCAAGCTTTTTATCAACTTATTCTTATTCATAGATCTTAAAACAAAACCCAACTTAATTGTACTTAAATCGTTAGAACATAAAGAAAAGGATTCCTTCTCCCTGTGGATCGACCCGTACTCAACCGGTTAGGTACCAAGCGACACCGTCTTGAATTGCGGTAAATTTAAACACAGAAAATTTCTAACAATCAAATGGCGCCGTTGCCGGGGAGACGGTAGTTTAATTCTTTGTGTAATTTCGGGTTAATTTAAAAAATTGAAAAATTAAAAAATTGAAAAAATTTAAAAAAAAAATCATCTTGTTATTTTTTATTGGATTTTTTGCGAGTGTGCAGACTTGGAGCAAATTCTGATTCAGATCTGGAGCAAACTCAATGAACAAATCCAGAATCAGGGGATCTAAACAGGAAGAGGAGAACCAACTCAGCATAGAGAAAAATTCTGAAAATCCAAATTTACTGATCCGCCGCGGAACCGCGGCAGAATCGACGGTTTGACCGCGGAACCATGGTCAAAGGGTGACGTCAGCACCCCATTTTCTCTGAGTATCTTTTTTCTTCTCTTTTACCCCATGAACTCCACTGACAAATTTTCCTGCAGGTATTCTTTGCATAGATTCTCTTTCTCCTATCCAATAAATTATTTTTGTGCAGGATTCTTTGCGCTGCCAAATAAAAAAATTTTGCAAGTGTTTTAGATTTTTGGTGTGTTACTGCTTTGTATAATTAATACGGAATCTAAGGGGCTATAACACCAATCAAGATTTGGTGGGGATTTCATCACCCTTCCTAAGACCCCAAAAATCACTAAAATCATATGCATCACCCTTGAGTTAATTAAAAAATATCTAGACTCAGCCAACTAAGGACTGTCGTGCTCATTAGGAAAGAGGAAGGTTGTGGGCATTCAATCGTTTATCTAAACTTGACTTTGTGGGGCCTAGGCTAAACAAGTGAGAAAGGTAAGTTTAAAAGGCCCGTCTCACGGTGATTCATTAGCGGAACCCTCCTTTCTTCATTTGTGCTTACCTGGCCACAATTAGCAGTGAAGAGACGATTTGAGGCTTATCTCACAACTTGTCACTTTGGAACAGTTAGGAGCAGTCTAGTGGACTTAGAAGACCATAGCTCTACGTTTGATTGTGCATGTTTTAAACTGTGATTGTTTGAAATTTTGCCATAAGTCCGTACACATTCTTGCAAAAACACTTTCTAAAAAAAACACTTTCAAAAATTTCAAAAACTCCAAAAACAAACATTTTTTTTTAAAAATATAAATAAAAAAATTTAAAAAAAAAATAAATCACATTCTTTTTCTTCTCCTTTCTCTCGTCACATCATGGATACCCCACCTCGCAAAACTCTTGCCGAACTTTGGTACCCACAATCAGACATTACTTCCTACGGTTCTTGTTTTGGTCGAATTTCGAACGACCCCTCCATGCCCAAAATTTCTTTGAAAGATCGGATAGACGCGTTTAGGACAACCAATTGGACTCCGCAATCCACCTTGTATCAACCATTTCAACCTTCACCAACTTCTTACGTTGATACTCCTTTTTCGAGTCCTGTTGTAACTCCGAAACCCATGTCTATTGCTGAACATATTGAACAATCTCGTAACCGATCTTTCACTCCTTTCACCACTGCGAATTCTTTGGATCAACAATTCCATTCACCTTATTATCCGTATGTTGATCCTACCCCTGTCCAACCATTCTATTCCTATCCATCCTACCTAACTTTTACACCTTCCCTGGACATTGCTTCTACACAGCCATTTAGGAGTTTTCAGTATCCAAAAAATTTTGAATTTTTTACTGAAACTCCTTCACAACCCATGTCTAGTCTGGAACAGTCGTTGGAAGACTTTAGGGTAGCATCATGCCAACAGATGATGGATCTGAATGTGTCCATGGCCGTCCTCATACAACCTAGTGACCCGGTAGCTGGTTTCCAACTATCTCCAAATTTTCGAATGTATGATGAGGCGGTTGGACAGATTGAGAACTTGAGTGGTGAGAGTGAGCTGTACATCCTTCCAAATCAAACCTACCCATCCCTAATTAAATCCCACAACTACGGTTTTGAATGTCTATCAAGTGTTCCAAATGATGCACCAGTTGAAGATAAAACGTTTAATGAGTTGTGCGACTTTGTAGTATTTGATTTACCTGATTGTGAAGGGTCCCTTTCGAGTGAACCCACACCCAATCCTTTTGACCTCTACACCTCCACTCTAGAACATGAATTAATTGATACCCATGCTTTTGTTGAGGTGTCTGAGAAACTTGATTTTCACTTGATCAAGGATATTGACGCAGGGAATATTTTGGATGATGAACCAGCAATTTTGGATGAGTTTTTCTTTCCAATTCATCATCCCGAGAAATTAAATGTTTCTCCCGAACTTTATATGCGTCTTGATTTTGATGAGAATTATATGGATAAGATAAATTTTAAGGAAAGTATTGAGAAAATTATTGAGGATGAAGCAGTTTTACTTGAGGAGTCGGATTTTCCAATTCATTCTATCCCTTTCATTGACTGCGCACACCCTCCTGAATCTTTAACCGATACCCTTCCTCAATCAATTCCCTCCATCCTTGTTCTGAGTTTGCAAGAAACCGTTATACTTTCATTTTCAATATCTGGTTTACCAAGTTCGACGTACCCATGTTTTCTCACGAATCTTGAGGGATTTGACCTCATTTCTTAGTGGGTTGATAGATTATGTCACGCCCCGCTTCCAAGAGTACGCTAAGATGGGCACGTGACATAGCCAACCATGCTACCTGTGGATAGGAAACATCCTTCCACAGTCACATTACGGCTGTAGGGATATCAAGAACAGAAAAGTAAAGCTAACTATCTAGTACATGTCCATAAGCCAGAGTGAAAGAGTCTAGAAATAACAATATGCGGAAGCCAAAAGATACAATAAAAGAAACACCTGGAAGTGAAGCTACATACCGACAGGAACTTCACCGCTCGTCTAACAGCGGCAATACTCCTGATCAGTCTGCAACAAGGTAGAAGAATCTGGGCCATGCAAAACCCAGACGTCAGCGCGTCACGTCATCAAGCAATAAAATGTAAACAGGGTAACAGGCAATGCAATTATAAACATGAATGAAAAGCAGGTGTAACAGTGATATAAGTAAGGACAGTAGGGTAACGTGCAGTGAGTAATTTAAGCTGGTCTATCAGGTTAACTACTCTCAAGTCTTTGAAATCAAATTGATGAATCATCGATGTAAATCAATAGTATCCCGTGCATACCTGGGACCACGGTCCAGATTCTCGGGCTGAAACCGAGACATGCCGCTAGGCACTAAAACATGAATATGTACAGATGAATAATGTCAGCAGCATCATTCCAAGGCTGGCCTAGCCTCTAAAACTGATCAGAACAAGTATCGAACTGTTGAGTTACAAGTCAGGTTTCACCATTGATTTCCCCATACCCCCAAGTTGTATGTGTTCAAGTCAGGTATTCAGTAATCAAGAACTAATGCCAACACAGGATCAAGTAAGAGCAGGTTTGTCTGGATAGACAACATGAACGGTCCGTGAGGACTACATGTCAGGTTTGTTGGCATTAGGCACAAGATCAGGTAACGGGTCGAGCCATGGTACATCAGGTCAAGCCAGATAATGTGTAAAGGTGTCGTGTCATGTCAGGAGTGTACGTTACCATGTCGTATCAAGTAATAGTCGTAGCAGGTTATGTCAGGGTGTACAAGATATCATGTGGGTGCTCAAAATCAAACTAGCATAAGCATGGCATACAGAACAAGCATGTGTACTAATAAAATCAACAAACTGGAATTTATAGTGTGAAATACAATCGGGTACAGATTAAGGTATGTAGATGCACAGTTATCAGTTTGTATTCAACCGATGGTTTCAACGTTACATGAATACAGTAAAATACATATGGATGTTAAAATCATGTTAATACGTGCCAAATACTCTAGAGATGCAATGATATATAAAAATACGTTCGGTGGATGCAACTGGGTATTCGGGTAAAAACTATTTAAAAGTGTAGGAATTGTGCAGTTAATTAGTAAGCAATTTAAACACGGAGGTGGGTATACGATATGGTGCTCTACATGCAACAAATTATAATTTAAGATCTGAGTCTACCATGATATATTCTGACATCGAAATGCAATAATGAAGATTACCAGCCTTAGATTCCATTTACAGTCTTAAACATGAAATAAATATATATAGATGTTATAGTAGCATGTGGCAAAATTAACTTGCCTGAACGGATCAAGAAACGGGTATGTACGGCACGTCCCACGTCAGCGAAATGTCGTGACGCGCTCACGGTATACGGAACAGATCCAAATAACGCACGAGGGTGATCACACAGGTAAGGTACATCGTCTGGGTCATCAGGAGTGGCAGCTACGTCACGGCTCCGGTAATCTATGAAAATCCAGATCCAAGAAATAAAGAAAAAGAAAAGAAACTCTTGTGATGAGGCTGCGGGTTACAAAGCTCGGGCAAGGGTTGCAAGTTAGGGTTGCTCGGATGTTGAAGGAGAAGGAGGTGGCGATGATGCTCGGTTGTGGGCTGTCGAGGATGGGCTGCGGCGAGGAAGATGGTCGGCTGGAGATAAGCTTCAAGGATATCGTGATGGTGATAGATTCAAAGCCGAGGATGGTGAAGAGGTGGCCTGCTCGATAGGGGACTGTAGTCGGCAACGGTATGAAGTCGAGGGAGATCGGACTTAGGCTCTGAATAGGGTGCTCTGCGACGAAGGGATGCAGGCGAGGGGTTTCCACGAGATGAGGTGAAGATGGGTGATGGGTTCTTGGTGTGCGCAGGGGCTCGGGGATGAAGAGGATGAAGATGGAGACAAAGAGGAGGAGAAGAGGAGAAGAAAGAGATGAGGGAGATGAGGAGGGCAGGAGGTATTGGCGACGGCGATGCGATCGGCGGCGATGGAGGTGGGTATGGTGATGGGTTCTGGCTACAAGCTCGGGAAAGGAAGAGTGAGAGAGAGATGACGAGGACGGAGAGATGAGAAGAGGAGAGAAAGGTGGAGGAGATGGTGGTCACGGGTGTGAGGCGACGAGGCTAGGGTTAGGGTGCAGTCGTAGGTATGGGTTAACATGGGCTCGGGGTTACCTGAAGAGAAGAAGAAAGAAAATGTAAGAGGGAGGTGACGCGATGCAGGAGCGGTGAGCGGAATCGAGAAGAGCACAGTGCTCATGAGAGGGGAGAAAGAGAGCGCGAGAGGAGAGAGGAAGAAGAGAGAGAGAGAGAGAGAGAGAGAAGGCTGCGTTGCCAAGGGAGAAAGAGAAAGGGAAAAGGAGAGAGAGAATCCGTGGGGCCCAGCGAAGGAAAGAGAAGGGTCCTGATTGGTTCGTGGAGAGGAATTTAAGTTGGAAAGATTCAGCAAAGTTTTTAATTCTTTTAAAGAATGATTTCATTGGAAGAAAGAGAGAGATATGGGGCCCAGGGGTTTAGAAGGGAAGATGGTGATTGGTGGAGGTAAAAGATTTATAGAAAGATTGTTCATGCAAACTGTTGGGGAAAAGTTATAAAGGATTTATGCGTTTATAAAAGATTTTTCCGTTGGTTAAAATTTTCAGAAGCTGAAGAAAAATATTTTTAAAACAGATTTAAGTAATTTTGAAATAAATAGAATTTGGCGGAAAACAAAATATTTCAGAATTGCGCCCGGGTCGGGCCCAAGAATTTGAATTTGAAATATGAAAAATATAGGCAGGTTCCAAAATTTGAAATAAAGGATTCTGTAATTAAAAGCATACCCCGAAGAACGGACGCATGCAAGCTCGTGTAGCCGTCCAAACACGTCCGTTTCACTGAACGGGACGAGAACACGATACAAGGACGCTACCACAAGGTCAGGGGTGTCAAGCAGGCCATGTCAAGTATTTTTAATTTATTTTAGATGACTTAACTTGTTATATGCAAAAGATGCGATATAGGATAAAATACCAGTATGTACTAAATTATGAAATGCACTAGTCCACGCAACATGTCAAGGCAATCTATAATAAGAGTCAAACAGGTTCAAGCAAGCGGGTCAGGTCGACTGCCCAGTAACATGTAAAGTACTATTCGCACCCAAACACGCCAAATCAAAAATGACCTCGGATAAATAAATACAGAACTAGAATTGGTATAAGCGAACTCGGGTGTTACATTATACCCAACTACAAAAGAATTTCGTCCTCGAAATTCCAAGAATAAGAAAGGATAATCAAGCAAGAAACTATAAAGATAGATGAGAAAAATTTCTGTCGGACTTCAACTACTCGTTCCCAAGTTGATTCTCCAATTGAGCGATTACTTCAAGAAAACAAGTACAACAGTGATAACCTTGTTCTTAAGAACCCTTTTCTCTTCGATCCATAGTTGACATCGGTCGCTTCTCAAAGGTTAAATCTTCTCGTACCGTCATCTCCGAAAGATCCAATATACGTACTTCATCTCGAGCATACCTACGGGTTGATATACAAGAAACTCGTCATGAACGTTCTCCAAAGATTGCGGTAACATCCAAACAATGCGCCACTTCTCCAATACGCCCCAAAATCTTAAAGGTCCAACGAATCGAGGACTAACCTTTCCTCGACTTCTGTAACGGATCACCCCTCTAGTCGGTGACATCTTCAAGAATACTAAATCACCATCAGCGAACTCTAGAGGTCTTCTCGACGTATCTGCCCAACTCTTTGTCGGCCTCGTGCTGCTTTAATATGATTCCAAAATCTATTAACCTTTCCAACTGTCTGCACAACCAAATCTGGTCCAAATAATCTTCGTCCACCAATATCGTCCCAACAAACAGGTGGACGACACTTGTGCCCATACAAAGCTTCAAATGGGGCCATCTGATTAGTTGCCTAAAAACTGCTGTTGTAAGAAAACTCCACCAAGTGTAGATGATCCTCCTATGAACCTTTGAAGTCTATCATGTAAGATCTCAACATGTCTTCGAGAATGTGGATTGCTTTCTCCGACTGGCTATCTGTTAGAGGGCGATAAGCTGTGCTAAACTTCCATCGAGTCCCCAAACTTCCCTGTAAGCTCCTCCAAAGGTGTGCTAAGAAACGAGTGTCACGGTCGGACACGATGCTCCCCGGTACTCCGTGCAATCTTCCAATCTCTTGCATTGTACCGTTCTGCCAAACCTTCTGTTGATTGACCAACCCGAGAGGGAAAGGAATAAACTGCCTTGGTCAAACGATCGACAATCACCCATACCGTATTGTTGCCCTTTGGACTCCGCGGTAAAGCTGTCACGAAATCCATGGTTATATGTTCCCACTTCTACTGAGGAATCGGAAGTGGTTGCAATAAACCAGCAACCCTTTGATGTTCAGCCTTAACTTGCTGACACACCCAGCTCTTTGCCACAAACAGGCAATCTCCTGTTTCATGCCTTCCTACCAAAACGCTGTCGTATATCTCAGTACATCTTCGTGCCTCCTGGATGTTCGGGATACGTGCAACTGTGCGCCTCCTTCATAACTTCTTCGCGAATACATCCATTGGCACACACAAACAACTATCACAACGAACCATCTTCATGAGTCACTAAGCCCGTTCGAAGTCCAACTTCAACTTATTCTTGAAACTTCTGCAATCATGGGTTCTGCAATTGCACTGCTTCAATATCCTTGATCAACGACGACAGTACTTGCAGTTGCATCATCTATCCCAAAGAACGCGGTAGCACGATCTCCAACTCGAATCTCCGAAAGTCTTCAATAAGTTCCCTTGGTGCAGTCAACATCAGAATTGCTGGCAACCGACTAAGCGCTTCCGACACAACATTAACTTTTCCGGATGGCACTCAAGATCCAGATCGTAGTCAGCCATCAGCTTTAACCATCTTCGTTGTCTCACAATTAGCTCCTTCTGAGCGAACACGTACTTTACGCTTTTGTGATCGGTGAATACTTCGACCCCTTTCGCCCAATAAGTAGTGTTACAAAATTTCAAGCGAAAAGTTCCAGCTGCTAACTCCAAGTCATGAGTTGGGTAATTCTTCTCATGGGTCTTCAACTGTCTCGATGCGTAAGTTGTAACCTTCCCATGCTGCACCAAAACATATCCCAATTCTTTCTCCGGTGTGACGCTGTGAATCACCAATTCTCCGGAACCGTCTGCTATGGTCAAAATAAGAGCGGTTATCAATCTCTGTTTCAACGTCTCGAAAGCTGACGCACACCAACCAGTCCCCACAAATGGTACTTCCTTGCGCGTAAGCTTGGTCAAAGGCTCTGCCAGACGAGCAAATTTCTCCATGAACCTCCTGTAATACCCGGCAAGTCCAAGAAAGCTTCTTATCTCTGCAACATTCTTCGGAATGGCCGGTCTTGAACTGCTGCAATCTTCCCTGAGTAAATGGCGATTCCATCTCCAGCTACGATATGTCCCAAAACTCTACTTCTTTAAGCCAAAACTTGCACTTGCTCATCTCTGCATATAATCTTTCTTGCCGCAATGTCTGTAGTGCGATCATCAAGTGTGCCGCACGCTCTCTAGTACTCCCTGAGTAGACCAGAATATCTTTAATGAACACCACCATAAACTGATCCAAGAATGGCGAAAAGATTCGGTTCATCAAGTCCATAAATATTGCCGGTGTATTCGTTCCTCCGAAGGGCATCACTAATACTCGTAATGTCCATACTGAGTTCGGAATGCAGTCTTGCAAATATCTTCTGATTCAACTCGGACTTGATGATATCCGAACTGCAAATCCAGCTTCGAGAATACCCTCGCGCCACTAAGCTGCTCAAACACTTTGCCAATGCGAGGGATCGGGTACTTGTACATGATAGTCATCCGGTATTCTCGATAATCAACGCACATCCTCCTTGTGCCATCTTCTTCCTTACTAGAAGAACTGGAGCTTCCCAAGTTAAATTGCTGCTGCGAATCCAACCCTTCTCTAGCAATTTGGCAACCTGCTTCTTGACTTCTTCCAACTCCACTGGTGCCATCGGATAGTACGCCTTTGAGCTTGGCGCTGCACCAGGAACAAGATCGATCACGAACTCCACGTCTCGCTTCGGCGGTAAACCCGATATGTCTCCAAACACGTCCATGAAACTCTCAAATATAGTCGGCGCTTCTTCCTTAACCACTGCCATTGACGAACGAACATTGTTTGTCGGCCTAGCCCTAAACTCGACTGGCCCGACAGAACTACTTCCTCCAGCAAAACAACCTCCGAACGTCCAGGAATCTGGAGAATCACCTTCCCTTCCTTACAATCAGTATGAGCGTGAAAAGTGCCGCGGAAAAACAAATCCATTACCAAGATAACAACAAACAAAGGAACGCACTAGGATTGAATAGTCCTAAAGCGGGAAAAACAAGAACGAGTAAGATACCGAGGTGACTTCATCCGAAGTCAAAATACTGAAGAGGATTAAGCACGATAACCATGATTCATGTTGGCGATAAAATAAGAACTGGTAAGTAATGAAACCGAGAGAAGCAAGGTAATATAACGATCATGGAATACGGAAGTGAATCAAGACCAGGACTCCAAGTTACTTAAATAGAGTACCGCATTGTAACCATGCTGCAGTTCATGGGCACAATTATATAACTCCACCCAAGTCGCCTAAGCCCTAGAGATAACAAGGAATCAGGTTTTCGAGTCGATGTGCAAAGGAAGTTTGCATATCATACAAGATATAATCAGGAAGAACTTGATTAAAAAACGGTAAAACGGCAAGGTGGTAGGACATGTTTCCTAAATACGGGTATTCTGATTCGTGTATTGGGTATAATACCCAACTACAAAAGAATCAACCCTACTAACATATGGCTCTGATACCAAAAGAACCATGTCATGCCCTGCTTCCCAGAGTACGCTAAGATGGGCACATGACATAGCCAACCATGCTACCTGTGGATAGGAAACATCCTTCCACAGTCACATTACGGCTGTAGGGATATCAAGAACTGGAAAGTAAAGCTAACTATCTAGTATATGTCCATAAGCCAGAGTGAAAGAGTCAAGAAATAACAATATGCGGAAGCCAAAAGATACAATAAAAGAAACACCTGGAAGTGAAACTACATACCGACAGGAACTTCACCGCTCGTCTAACAGCGGCAATACTCCTGATCAGTCTGCAACAAGGTAGAAGAATCTGGGCTATGCAAAACCCAGACGTCAGCGCGTCACGTCATCAAGCAATAAAATGTAAACAGGGTAACAGGCAATGCAATTATAAACATGAATGAAAAGCAGGTGTAACAGTGATATAAGTAAGGACAGTAGGGTAACGTGTAGTGAGTAATTTAAGCTGGTCTATCAGGTTAACTACTGTCAAGTCTTTGAAATCATTGATGAATCATCGATGTAACTCAATAGTATCCCGTGCATACCCGGGACCACGGTCCAGATTCTCGGGCTGAAACCGAGACATACCGCTAGGCACTAAAACAGGAATATGTACAGATGAATGATGTCAGCAGCATCATTCCAAGGCTGGCCTAACCTCTAAAACTGATCAGAACAAGTATCGAACTGTTGAGTTATAATTCAGATTTCACCATTGATTTCCCCATACCCCCAAGTTGTATGTGTTCAAGTCAGGTATTCAGTAATCAAGAACTAATTCCAACACAGGATCAGGTAAGAGCAGGTTTGTCTGGATAGACAACATGAACGGTCCGTGAGGACTACATGTCAGGTTTGTTGGCATTAGGCATAAGATCAGGTAACAGGTCGAGCCATGGTACATCAGGTCAAGCCAGATAATATGTAAAGGTGTCGTGTCATGTCAGGAGTGTACGTTACCATGTCGTATCAAGTAATAGTCGTAGCAGGTTATGTCAGGGTGTACAAGATATCATGTGGGTGCTCAAAATCAAACTAGCATAAGCATGGCATACAGAACAAGCACGTGTACTAATAAAATCAACAAGCTGGAATTTATAGTGTGAAATGCAATCGGGTACAGATTAAGGTATGTAGATGCACAGTTATCAGTTTGTATTTAACCGATGGTTTCAACGTTACATGAATACTGTAAAACACATATGGATGTTAAAATCATGTTAATATGTGCCAAATACTCTAGAGATGCAATGATATATAAAAATACGTTCGGTGGATGCAACTGGGTATTCGGGTAGAAACTATTTAAAAGTGCTAGGAATTGTGCAGTTAATTAGTAAGCAATTTAAACACGGAGGTGGGTATACGATATGGTGCTCTACATGCAACAAATTATAATTTAAGATCTGAGTTTACCATGATATATTCTGACATCGAAATGCAATAATGAAGATTACCAGCCTTAGATTCCATTTACAGTCTTAAACATGAAATAAATATATATAGATGTTATAGTAGCATGTGGCAAGATTAACTTGCCTGAACGGATCAAGAAACGGGAATGTACGGCACGTCCCACGTCGCCGAAATGTCGTGACGCGCGCACGGTACACGGAACAGATCCAAATAACGCACGAGGGTGATCACGCAGGTAAGGTACATCGTCTGGGTCATCAGGAGTGGCAGCTACGTCACGGCTCCGGTAATCTATGAAAATCCAGATCCAAGAAATAAAGAAAAAGAAAAGAAACTCTTGTGATGAGGCTGCGGGTTACAAAGCTCGGGCAAGGGTTGCAAGTTAGGGTTGCTCGGATGTTGAAGGAGAAGGAGGTGGCGATGATGCTCGGTTGTGGGCTGTCGAGGATGGGCTGCGGCGAGGAAGATGGTCGGCTGGAGATAAGCTTCAAGGATATCGTGATGGTGATAGATTCAAAGCCGAGGATGGTGAAGAGGTGGCTTGCTCGATAGGGGACTGTAGTCGGCAACGGTATGAAGTCAAGGGAGATCGGACTTAGGCTCTGAATAGGGTGCTCTGCGACGAAGGGATGCAGGCGAGGGGTTTCCACGAGATGAGGTGAAGATGGGTGATGGGTTCTTGGTGTGCGCAGGGGCTCGGGGATGAAGAGGATGAAGATGGAGACAAAGAGGAGGAGAAGAGGAGAAGAAAGAGATGAGGGAGATGAGGAGGGAAGGAGGTATAGGCGACGGCGATGCGATCGGCGGTGATGGAGGTGGGTATGGTGATGGGTTCTGGCTACAGGCTCGGGAAAGGAAGAGTGAGAGAGAGATGACGAGGAGGGAGAGATGAGAAGAGGAGAGAAAAGTGGAGGAGATGGTGGTCGCGGGTGTGAGGCAACGAGGCTAGGGTTAGGGTGCATTCGTAGGTATGGGTTAACGTGGGCTCGGGGTTACCTGAAGAGAAGAAGAAAGAAAATGTAAGAGGGAGGTGACGCGACGCAAGAGCGGTGTGTGGAATCGAGAAGAGCACAGTGCTCACGAGTGGGGAGAGAGAGAGAGAGCGAGAGGAGAGAGGAAGAAGAGAGAGAGAGAATCCGTAGGGCCCAGCAAAGTAAAGAGGAGGGTCCTGATTGGTTCGTGGAGAGGAATTTAAGTTGGAAAGATTCAGCAAAGTTTTTAATTCTTTTAAAGAATGATTTCATTCGAAGAAAGAGAGAGATATGGGGCCCAGGGGTTTAGAAGGGATGATGGTGATTGGTGGAGGTAAAAGATTTGTAGAAAGATTGTTCATGCAAACTGTTGGGGAAAAGTTATAAAGGATTTATGGGTTTATAAAAGATTTTTCCATTGGTTAAAATTTTCAGAAGCTGAAGAAAAATATTTTTAAAACAGATTTAAGTAATTTTGAAATAAATAGAATTTGGCGGAAAACAAAATATTTCAGAATTGCGCCCGGGTCGGGCCCAAGAATTTGAATTTGAAATATGAAAAATATAGGCAGGTTCCAAAATTTGAAATGAAGGATTCTGTAATTAAAAAGCATACCCCCAAGAACGGACGCACGCACGCGCGTGTAGCCGTCCAAACACGTCCGTTTCACTGAACGGGACGAGAACACGATGCAAGGATGCTACCACAAGGTCAGGGGTGTCAAACAGGCCATGTCAAGTATTTTTAATATATTTTAGATGACTTAACTTGTTATATGCAAAAGTTGCGATATAGGATAAAATACCAATATGTACTAAATTATGAAATGCACTAGTCCACGCAACAGGTCAAGGCAATCTATAATAAGAGCCAAACAGATTCAAGCAAGCGGGTCGGGTCGACTGCCCAGTAACATGTAAAGTACTATTCGCACCCAAACACGCCAAATCAAAAAGGACCTCGGATAAATAAATACGGAACTGGAATTGGTATAAGCGAACTCGGGTGTTACAGATTAGCACAATCGCTTTTTACAAATCGGTCATTACAAATTATGCTAATTTATACATTCTATCTCCACCCTTAAGTTCGTATTCAACTTCTTTCTCCCACTTTCACTAGTTCTTCTTCTAATCTTCCTTTAATGATAGCAAGTGTTAATGAATCACAATCTGATATTTTGAGTTCGATAATTCTAGAAAAACAACTTGATTTAGACTCTTTTGAGAATAAGGTAGATGAGCCTTACGAGTCTCCTACCTCCATAATTTTTGAAAAATCAAATGTGTTGAATTCTGGCACGACACCGATTGACATTGAAACGTTCAATCGGACCATCGATAGAAGTTTCGAAGATATTTTCTCCGACGAACTCGCATTCCTAAACGACACGGGTTTTGTGATTAATCAACCTCCACCTGAAGAAGTCGAACCACCACCATTTCTTCTTATCCCATATGAGAATGTGACTATTTTTCCCATTCCTAATCATCCACATTCTCGTTTCTGTTCACCATTATTGTTTCGTCTCTACAAATCGAGACGTAAACCTTTTCTTTTACACCACTTATCTTTACCCCATTTCTTCCTGACTCTATACAACATGTTCTTCCACCAACCGGTGCGCTTCACTGATAAATTCTTTGAATGGTTGGTGCTAACCTTTGGCCTGTATAAGGCCTTGTATAGCTTGATACTGTGTTTCCCCCCTAACTCTGAACTTTAACGCTTAAACAGTGGAAACACTGTTTCACTTAAATTTGGAGGGACCTTTTTGTGTATATATATTTTGTTTTCTTTTTTTGTTAATAATAAATTAATAAATAAATCAATAAATAAATAAATAATAAACAAACAGAGGAGTACCGGCAGTTTTAACCCTCTTGGTGTAGCCTGACAGTGAGGGCACTGTCAAGTTTAAGTTTGGGGGTGTGCTCGGTAAGCTTTCTTCCTTCGCATTCATGTGTATATTTTTGCATTTGCATACTTATTTTAAAACCCATAAAAATCAAAAATTAAAAAAATTGAAAATTTCAATTTTGGCTATATTTGACTTAAGTTCAACATGACGGTTGACCAGTTAGGAAAAACTAGATCCTAAACTTAGTAAATTAAAAACCCTAAAAATAACTTTTCTTAAAATTTAACTGTAGAAAAGATATGTCCTTATAGTTTATTTAGAAATAAACAAATTTTAAGTTCAGTTCTTGGGCTAAATCGAAATAAGGGAAGAGTATTGAAAGCTTTATTTGAAGTATAAGTCTGAAAAAATAATTCTGAACCTTAAGTCCAAATTCTGAAAATATATACCCTACTTTACGCACTCACACACATCTTAAAACTTGGGATAGTAGAGGATACCTTGATGCTCTTGTCTAAAATCCTTAGTATGAAGGAAAATAATATAAAAGTATAAGTGGTGAATAAAGAGATAAAAAAAATGAACACTGATTTTGTAATTACTTAAGGCGGTATAAATAAAAAATATAGCGAGGGTGCTTTATCACCTAGTGCCTTAGACCAACTGGCTTGGGAGTCACTGCTAAGCCTTAGGTATTGTAAGACGAGGAATTACGCCTAAATGCGCAAGCACATTTTGTAATCGGTCGTTTAGTACCTCAAGAAGTATTAACGGTCGCATGAAGGATGTGTGGGCAATTTCATCTAAAATTCACCAACTAAAAGTATTTTGGAAGATGGACAAAAGTATGATAGCTTGAATTGAATTTCCAAGTGTAGGGGTGATAATTACACACACGTAGGGGTATATAATCGGAGTTTGGAGGACGGATAGGAATAAAAGATAGGGCTTATATCTTCAGTAGAGATGATAAAAATTCCTGAGTTAGGATTGCACCTTAGAAGGAAAACTTAGGAGATGCTGAAAGCTTTATAAACTTGCAAAACGTATATGATCTTAAGATAAATGAAAAGGAAGTGTGAAAAATATGGGTTGATGATTTCTAAGTTGAAGATAATAGATTTTCTTGCTAGAATACTGAATTGAAAAATTAGAGTGAATGGCCAAATTGATCGGATTTTATGGGTAGTATCCGCTGAAAACCCTCAGGAGACAACACTCCTCCTACTAGGTACACCTAGAGGTTTAACAGCTTTTCGTACGAGCTCAGTGCAATCGCGTTCCCTGCGAAAGTGAGGTTAGAACTTTTTGAGAATAAAATTGGCTTTGCTCGGGACGAGAAAAAGATAAGTTTGGGGGTGTTTGTTCATATCAAATTTTTGCATTTTTATACCGCCCATTCTCAATCACATTGTATATAAGTAGGTACTTTTGATCCATGTCTGCTAAATAGTTGCAAGTTACAGGTTCTCAGCTCTTTACAGTGAAATTCATGAAAAGTCGCAACAAATGTGGAACTACGACCAACAAACAGAGAAATACGCGTTTTCGCACACTATCCGTATAATGCCGCCTACCAGTTCAAGGAACAAATGAAAAATCATTGTGCATTTTAATGCACAAAGCACAAGGGCAGCACAAGATCCAAGACTTTAACACGGAGCTCAAAGCAAAAGTCCACTGCTGAATATCTGGAAAAGAACTGAAGAGCTTTTGAGAAACCAAGTGTGCCAAACAGAAGACAAAAATAACATGAAGAAGCCCTGGAAAAATGAACCACCAAGACCATCAAATGGCCGCGGAACCGCGGCCAAACAGGCACATCTGCCGCGGTTCCGTGGCCGTGCTATGCACGTGTCGGTGGCAGTGTTGGTGCTTTGACTCTGTTTTTGGGGTTGTTTTGTAATTTCATGTATGGATCAGAATGTAAACCTAGGGTTTTCCTATCTATAAATAGGAGGGTTCAAAGCCAAATGAAGGCATGCCTCTCTCTATTTTTATGTCTCTTTTTAATTTCTAGATCTAAATTCTATTGTAATGCGTTTTTGAGAGATCATCAATAAAGTAAGTCTTTTTTATTTATCTCGCATTCTTTTTATCGTATTTTAAATACCTGCAATTTTAATTTGTTAAATTTAGTAATAGAAATCTATCTGCTTTTTCCTTATAATGAATTTTATTGTTATCTCTTTAATGAGTGAGTAATTCCTCACTTGTTAGGGAAGGAGAGGGAAAATTTGAGAGAAGGAAATCTCTCTCACTCCTTTCTTTGCCCAAATAATTTTAAATATGGACTCCCTTTAATTCAACCATAATCCGCTCACTACGGCACCCTATCCTATATGATAGCGGTGATTCCCTAGTTAGACAGGTTGTGGTTGAATTAACCGGAGGTTAGGGCTAAGAGCGAAGAACGGACGGACAAGGACCAAAAGGAAGAAACTAAGTTTCTTCCCAGTCGTGCTAATCCCCGTTATTGCCGATTACCCTAACACCTTTATTCACAACTAAGGCATTGAAAGAAGTGAGAAGATCCCTATTTCGAACTAACCTAATCGAAACCCTAGCAAGCTTTTTATCAACTTATTCTCATTCATAGATCTTAAAACAAAACCCAATTTAATTGGACTTAACTCGTTAGAACATAAAGAAAATGATTCCTTCTCCCTGTGGATCGACCCGTACTCAACCGGCTAGCTACCAAGTGACACCGTCTTGATTGCGGTAAATTTAAACACAGAAAATCTCTAACAATCATCGCCGCCCAAGTTTGAATCTTTCGAATTTTCGGATGCGTTAGTTGAGCCATCCGACTCGGTCGCATACACTCACTTTGAGCCCGTGTTGGAATCTTTTGAGTTCGAGACATTTTCTCCAATCTTGCATTCAGTCATTTCACCTCCTACGCTCGAACTCTAGCCTCTGTCGTCTCATATCAATTATGCTTACTTAGGTGAGAACGAGACCCTCCCAGTCATCATCTCGGCTTCTCTAGCTATAGAGCAAGAGAAATCCCTTCTCATGGTCTTGCAATCCAATCGGCAAGCATTCGGCTAGACGATGGCGGACATCAAGGGGATTAGTCCCCTGATCGTTGAACATCACATTCACCTGATGGATGATGCCAAACCAGCTAGGGATCCACAAAGGCGATTAAATCTAGTCATGAAGGAGGCTGTGAAAAAGGAAATCGTCAAATGTCTGGATAGTGGTATCATTTACCCTGTTTCAGATAGCCAATGGGTCAGTCCTATACACGTTGTCCCTAAGAAGTTGGGTATTACGATCATCACAAACGAGGCGAATGAGCTGATCCCTACTCGCACCCAGACCGGGTGGCGAGTATGCATTGATTATCGAAAACTCAACGCCGCAACGCGGAAAGATCACTTTCCGCTGCCATTTATTGACCAAATGCTCGAAAGATTAGCTGGACATGAGTATTACTGTTATCTGGACGGTTACTCAGGCTACAACCAGATTCCCATCGCCGAGAAAGACCAGGACAAAACCACTTTCACTTGTCCTTTCGGCACGTTCGCATATTGCCGCATGCCCTTTGGGCTATGCAACGCTCCCGCTACCTTCCAGCGGTGTATGATGGGAATTTTCTCTAACATGGTTGAGAAATTTTTGGAGATATTCATGGATGATTTCTCCATATTTGGCGATTCTTTCGACGAGTGTCTGCAACATCTTGACGCTGTCCTTACCCGGTGTAAGGATAAAAATCTCACTTTAAACTAAGAAAAATGCCACTTCATGGTACGTGAAGGTATTGTCTTAGGACATATCATTTCACAAAATGGTATTGAGGTTGATAAAGCAAAGATTGATGTCATTTCCAACCTTCCTCCTCCCAAATGCGTCAGAGATATCCAATACTTCCTTGGCCATGCCAGTTTTTACAGACGGTTTATCAAGGACTTTAGCAAGATTGCTAGACTCTTGACTCTTCTTCTGGCCAAGGATACCACGTTCAACTTCGACTCGAGCTGTTTGACTGCTTTCGAATCACTGAGAAGCTCACTCACCATTGCTCCCGTTCTTTCTTCACCCGACTGGACGCATCCTTTCGAGATTATGTGCGATGCATCCGACTTTGCTATCGGTGCGGTCTTAGGACAGCACATCGATAAGATGCCACACATAATCTACTACGCGAGCCGGACCCTGAATGACGCCCAAATGAATTACACAACAACCGAGAAAGAGTTTTTGGCTGTTGTGTTTGCTTTAGAAAAATTCAGGCCCTATGAGATCGGCTCCCCAGTTGTTGACTACACCGATCATTCAAATCTGCGACATCTTTTGCGAAAAAGGATGCAAAATCTCGGTTAATACGTTGGATTCTCTTACTTCAAGAATTTGACCTTGTCATTAAGGACAAAAGAGGATGTGAAAATGTAGTAGCCGATCATCTTTCACGACTTATTTTTTCGCCGACGCTCCCTCTCCCAATCAACGATACTTTCCTTGATGAACAACTCTTGACAATATCTTGCGAACCCTGGTTCACAGATCCTGTGAACTACTTGGCGACTGGACTCATACCTAACGATTGGTCGAGTTATGACAGACTTAGATTTTTATCCCAAGTAAAACACCTTTAATAGGACGAACCCTACCTGTTCAAGTACTGTCCAGACCGAATCATCCGTCGGTGTGTTCCGGAAAACGAATTCAAGAGTGTGTTGAATTTTTGCCACGATCAAGAATGTGGTGGGCATTTTGGCCCGAGAAAGACAGCTGAGAAAGTCTTGCAATGTGGCTTTTACTGGCCAAAACTTTTCAAAGATGCGCATGAGTACTGCAAGACTTCCTCTCAGTGCCAACATTTGGGCCGGATTTCCAGGTGAAATGAGATGCCGCTCCAACCAATCTTGGTTGTTGAGATGTTCGATGTTTGGGGGATAGATTTCATGGGCCCGTTTCCCAGCTCTTTTGGGAACCTGTATATTCTCTTAGCTGTTGATAATGTCTCTAAATGGGTCGAGGCAGTGCCAAGCCAGACTAACGACAACAAGGTTGTCGTTAAATTCCTGAAAGAAAACATCTTTTCCTGGTTTGGGCACCCTCGCGCTATCATTAGCGACAATGGGACACATTTCTGCAATAGGTCTTTCGAGGCCTTGATGTGGAAATACTCAATTAATCATAAGCTATCCACGTCCTACCACCCCCAAACATGTGGGCAAGCCGAAGTTTTGAATTGGTAGATCAAGCAGATTTTAGAGAAAACAGTTTCCAAGAACCGTAAAGATTGGTCTTTGAAATTAACCGATGCCCTTTGAGCATTTTGAACTGCATATAAGACTGATCTTGGCATGTCTCCCTATCGGCTTGTGTACGGAAAAGCTTGCCACCTCCCTGTAGAAATCGGACATCGTGCTATTTGGGCGATCAAGGAGCCGAATCTCAATCTTGAAGATGTGGGCAGCTATCAGAAGCTGCAACTTAAAAAACTGAACAAGCTTCGGGATGAGGCTTACGACAATGCGGTTGTTATAAAGAACCGAATGAAGGTGTTTCATGATAAACACCTTACACGCAAAACCTTCACTCCTAGACAACAGGTACTTCTTTATGACACCCGACTCCATTTCCATCCCGGTAAACTTCGATCTCGCTGGAAGGGACCTTTTCTTGTGCGGTGTGTGTACCCGCATGGCAGGGTGGATTTGGAGAATCCAAAGGACGGTTCATTTTTCAAAGTAAACAGACACAGATTGAAACTGTTCCTTAGCGCAGAACCATCAGAGGAGCTCCTGATATTGCAGGAGCCGGTTTACCCCGCATAATCTTCCTCTGTTTACCACCAAACTTCGGTTATCCAGCCATAAACAGTGGAGACGTTGTTTTAAATAAGTTTGGGGGTATGTATATACTATTCTTGGTATATATATGTGGATATTCTTTTCCTGTGCATATCCATTTTTCTTTTTGATGAGAAATCTTGTCTGGTGATGCTCGGTCTTTGTTCATAAAAAAAACCAACGATTTTGACCCTTGAACAATTCCCCCCCCCCCTTGATGTACAATGACTGTGAGGGCACTGTCCGGTTTAAGTTTGGGGGATGTGCTCGGTGAGCTTTCTCCCTTCACATTTATTTGTATATTCTGCATTTGCATACATATTCAAAACCCCATAAAAATCAGAAAATTTTCTAAAAACATAAAAACTTTGTCGTCAAGTTAGCTAAGGGAAGAACTTAGATTCGATATTTCCACGGTTTTGTTCGATAAGCTAGGAACAACTAAATCGTAATTTTAGATTTTGAAAACCTGAAAAGATAACCCTCCTTTGAGTTTAACTGTAGCTAATATATGTCTTTACATCACACTACTCGTGTCGTGAGTTTTGAAAATTATATGACAAGTCTAAAATGTCTGAAAACTTTTAAATTGATAAACTATTTTTGAGGATCAAATAAGTTTGTTCTGAAATAAGTAATATCAAGAATGGTTTCGAAAGTGAAGTGGATTTGAAGGGATATTATAGATGCCTTACTAGGAACTAAGTCTGAAGAATAACCCATCTGGAACTTGATTGGAGTGATTACACACCTGATCCACTAAACACGTCTTTTATCCTAAAAATAATTGAACAAATGGTTATATCTCCGTTCGCATTACATCGTTATAATTTTCACGCTAAAATAAGTCTTTTTGTTTTAGGGCCTAAGTAACTTGAGCAATTAATTCCGCCGGGGTGTCTCTATACCTAATGCCCTAAAACCAACTGATTTGGGAGTATTGACCCAAAGCTCGCTAAGAAGCCTAGAAAGTCCAAATTAAAACAAAGTCAAGCAAGTGTTCTCTCTGAGTTAAAATTTCTAACGGTTCTTTGTGTGAGAATAATCTTGACAAAAGACAGGTTTTTATAAAAATATTTTTTAACGGAGATATGAAGGTTTTATCCTATGATGAAGACTATTGCACGTTCACGAAGGTGTGTATGAAACGGAAACAAGTAAAAGGTGAAGTGAAAAATAAGACCTAGTTTCCTATTAAGGAAGATAGAAATTCTGAATTTGAAACCTAACTGGAAAACGAAACTTGAAAAATACTTTACTCTTTATAAAACTTGTGTGATCCTTTTTAAGTTTTTATCTGGGCTTTATTTTGTGACATGATGACTTTAATCGATCCTTTTGAAACTTAACGACACTATTTGCACCGCACATGATGACAGATAGGATCTTAAGTTAAATAAGAAGTGAGGTGTGAAAAATAAAGGTTCGATATTTCTAACTTAGGATAATAGAATTTCTAGCTTTAAAACTAAACCTCAGGGTTAGAATCAATAGTTATTTCGCGAAACTAGCTTGATGGGATTTTATGGGTGAAATCCGCTGAAAACCCTCTGGAGACAACACTCTTCCTACTAGGGACACCTAGAGGTTTAACGGCTTGTTGTACGAGCTCGGTGCAACCTCGTTCCTTGCGAAAATGAGGTCAGGATTTTTTTTGTTTTGCTCGGGACAAGCAAAAGATAAGCTTGGGGGTATTTGTTCATCACAGAAAACTGCATTTTAATACCACCCATTCATTATCTATTCTGTTATTTATCGGTACTATTAACCAGTGTCTGCTCAGTAAATACAGATTATAGGTATTCGTGACAAAATACTGGAAACACACTCAAATTCACGGATATGACATTTGTAAGCCAACGCTGCAATCAGAACAGAAATCCGATCGATATCCAAAGAGTTCTTTTGCAACAAATAAAGTGTACACAATTTTGGTCTAACACAATACAAGTGTGCACATAACTCTTTGATGCTTGGACCTAGGTGGGGACTGCCCATGGCAAAAGTGAGTGTGATATGTATTAAATGCTAAAAAATGTGATGTGATTTAAAGCATCAAGATTTCCCTCCAAAAACGACTAAGCAACCCATGTTGTTATCAAGAAATCAAGCATCACAAGTGGACCTGTTGAGTGCACTAGAGACCACCACACCAACTCGAGTCCTATTGCTCGGACCTGGACCGGCAAGACCTTCCCAAAAACCGGCACCACCGGTTTTTCTAAGTCCAAATAACCCCATTTTCTTCTGGTTGTTTATTTGGGTCACATCATCTTATTTTTATTGTTTGTTTATTTTGGAATGAGGCCTATAAATACCAGATCAATGGGCAAGGCGAAAGGAATACTTTTGCTTTAGTTTTTGCTTTAGAACACTTGTAATTTGTAACTTGCTTTTCCTTTGAACTCTTGAGCTCTTGCCCCTTTGGCTTTACCTTGCAACTTCTTCATTGAAATTGCAAGCTTAAGATTTAGGTTCTTGAATTCAAGATTAGTCGTATCTTGTTTGAAATTCAATAAAAGTTCTTATTTCATTACATATGTCTTTCTTTCTACATACTTTGAACTTGTTAAATCCTTGCTTTACTTTGATCTTGCAACCTATTAAGTGAGCTTGCAGCCTTAAAGTTTGGTATTTTGATTTCACATTGGTACGGTATTAAAGAACAGTTGAAGGAATTTGAACATTTGATTTATCGGTTTTCTCTTTGTCTTTTCTTTTCTTGCAATTTTTTTGTTATGTTGCCTTACACTTTTCTTTTTTATTTTGGTATTGTAAATATGTGTGAGTAATTGATTTACTTGTTAAGGGTAGAATATGGTTAGTTTGTGTTAGGAGATGTGTTTGCTAAAACCTTAAAAACCTTAACTTTGCAATTGAAACTTCGAGCAAACCACTAGCAATTTCGTTCCGTTAGGAACCCTATCCTACCACGGTAGCGGTGAATCCTAATCGTGACCGGATTGCGAATGGTTTGCCGAAGGCTAAGGTCAAGAGACAACAACGGAAGGACAAGGAAAAAGGAATACGGATTTAGCTCAAAATCGCAAATACCGTATTTCAAGTTCCCTAATTCACGCTGTTGCCTATTGCCTTAGTGTTAATATCAGAATTAAGGTCTATAAGGAAGCGGCAAACATCATCCTAACACAAGCTAACCTAAAACTACCCCTAATAAGGCTTTTTATTAAACATATCATTGTTATGACACTTTGTAACATTTCAAAAAAATAAAATATTATTTTTGGGAATTTTTATAATTAAATAATAAAATATTGAATATTTTAATAAGGCGGTATAATTAAATACCGATAAATGGGGGGAAAATTTGGAAAATTATGAAAATTTCTAAAAGTGGGTGTTTTATGTGAATAATGCAAATTTTAAGTTTTTATGATTAATTATACGCTAATTTAGTGCTAATCGCGATTAAAAATCGCTAATCAGGCTTTAAGCGTATTTTGTGCAAAACATGCACCATATCATTTTTACACTTGTTACATTTTTTTTCATGGATTTCCTTCATGTTTTATAGCATGGTTTTTGATTTATTAGAAAAGGAAAAGAAAAGAAAAGAAAAGAAAAGGATATGATTATATTAAAGGAGTATGGGCAAGTGAGAGAAAGAGAGGGTGAGGGGTCAACCTTGTCTTGACCCATTCCCTCTCCATTCTTTCACTCATTCCTCTCCCCTCTCCTCATCATTGCTGCTGCTGCTGCCCTCCTCCTCCTCCATCTTCATCCTCTCAAAAACTCCATGAAAAACACCTCAAAACCCATCACCCATTTTATTAAAAAGATGCATGAGCTCACAAGATATACTATGGACCAAGAAAGTTTTCATTTTGGCGCTGTAGAGGGATTCATGAGTGTCTAATGAGGTAACCCTTTCATAATTATTGTAGTGTTTCAAGTGCTTAAGCCTCATTTCAAGTTTAAAATCGTTTTGGCGAAGTTTAGTGAGCTTTGAAAACTCAAGTTGGGAATTAGGGTTTGATTTGAGTAGAGATGGTGTAATTGGGCCTTAGAGATGACCTTAGACCCCCTACAATGATAAGAACCCAGACCAAATACCAAACAAAAACCTGGAACTGAAAACAGAAAACTGTGAATGTCGGTTTTGTGAGTGTTTAAGGCGTGCAGGGAAATCTGGAGTGATCTGAGACCAATACTAGAAAAGTAAACAGTACCAGTAGCCGAGATGGACCACCACGAGGCTACGCTACCAGAACGAGCCCCTAACTCCTTACCAGAACTGGCCTGGCTGGAATTTCTCTTTGTGTGGCCGGCCATCTTGGTGGGTTGGGTGCCCAGGTTGCTTCCATAGCTCATATAGACCCTATACTGCACCCTAGACTTATTGCACCCTAGACTTGTTTGCTTACCTAGTTTTCACATTATACAAAATCTGGGACTAAAAACTTAATTTGCTGTTTTGATTTGAGTTATAGTTTTCCGTATTTTAAATCCTGAATTTTGGTGTTTGTGCTTTATCTCGATCACGTGACGTTTGTACGTCTATATCGAGTAATATCGGGTTGATTTGCGAGAGCTAACCATAGGTTCTAACCTATAGGCTTTTAAGCGGGTCGTTTTGGTTTTCGTGTGTCCTTTCATTTTCGATGTGATTTTAATACGCTTTGCGATACGTTATGATGTGTAGGTACCCCACAAAGACTTCGAGACGACAAGCAAGAGCGTGGCGGCGTCGGCAACGGAAAGCGAAAGCAAGGTGAATAAATTATATCTACGGGGGAAGTCGGGTGGATGGCGTATAGCACCCCGGTAGTTCGATATTTAGTATACTATATATATATATATATATATATATATATATATATATATATATGATAGCTTTATGCGTGACATGGATATTCTAGATGTGATTAGGTGTACTATGGTTAGATTAGGGTTTAGAAGTAAACTAGTATAGTTTCCTAGTTGCGAACCCTAGAATAGGTTTACACCCATACACACACACATGCTTACTTGTTATACTTATACCTGGATGATGAGGATAGTGGATGATATTTGGAGATGGGTCGATGGGATTGGGCATAGTGCCATGAGATCGGTGATATGATGTGGTTTGTATTTGGGATACGACATGAGATTTTAGCGGGCCTTTGGACGTGTGTTTTACACACGCATTTACATTTACATAGATGGTATCGGTTTGTACTAGACTTAGATCAGTACCCCAGATCATGAGATATGATGATAAGGATACCAGATAATTGATGAGATGAATGTGATATTGACCTGTACCCAGATTTGGGATGTCGTACGATGATTTACCAAACGAGCTTTATTTGATGATAAGATCTACACTCATGACTCGAGGATGTCATATGATATTGTCTCGTACGCGGTACCATTAAGGCCGGATCACCGACTACTATATTTATATATATATATATATATCGACTCAGATTTAGGTGGTTTCCATACCACTCCCGATTAGCTTGTTAGTTAGATCTGTAGTTTGCTTAGTAGACGTTAGGCTAGACCGAGTCATACCTATTTCAAAACTAACGAATCAGGAGTATTTTAAAGACAGGCAAGGGGATTCTACGGATATTTTCAAAAGACGCACCTTTTCTTAAAAACACCGTAGCCCTTATTTTACTAAAAACCCCGATTCTTCTTATTTCAAATGGCAAAACTGTATGACATTTTTATATGGATGTAGATTCTTCACTGTTGTATTTATTAGTCGATTTCTGCATATTCTTGCTATTCGCACCGCATTGCATGTGTAAATGTGTTTATTGTTTTATTAAACCCATACTTTCAGGACACCAGCACCAATATCGATGATGCGTATGTTCCACGTACACCTGCTTGTCGGCTCACACACTTCATCATCGATAATTGCCATGTCACTATACAGTAGGATTATTGCATCAGGATATGACCCCTTGCATGGCATACTTGCGTACACACATATTGTACACCCATACTTATGTACATACATATTGTGCACCCATACTTGTGCGCATACCTATTGTACACCCATACTTGTGCGCATACCTATTGTACGCTCATACTTGTGCACATACCTATTGTACACCCATACTTGTGCACATACCTATTGTACACCCATACTTGTGTACATACATATTGTACACCCATACTTGTGCACATACCTATTGTACGCTCATACTTGCGTACACACATATTGTACACCCATTCTTGCATACATACGTATTTACACATCCATAGATGATTCTGGCTTGATTTGGAGATTTGGGAACCGCAAGATACTTTTTAAAACTGATTCATTTTAAAGGAGCGGTCTTCCCTCGATATGTGCATATTACTGTTGTATGTTGCATGATATACTGATATGCTTACATTTCTTTTATATG
This sequence comes from Agapanthus africanus, assembly GCA_030015575.1. Taxonomy (NCBI): domain Eukaryota; kingdom Viridiplantae; phylum Streptophyta; class Magnoliopsida; order Asparagales; family Amaryllidaceae; genus Agapanthus; species Agapanthus africanus. The sequence goes on from CM057350.1 coordinate 507,936,331, forward strand.
TCGCATACATCGTGCTTTATGATTATACGCATTGAGATATGTTGTTTCCATGATATTTCTGGATTTGGGAACCGTGGTTATTTCAAAATAAAGTATGTATTCTTTTAAAAACCCGGTTACCCTTGATATGATATTTCAGTGCATCCACCATGTGTTTTCTCGGTTCTGAGAGTGGCATGTGAAACCTGATTCGAGCAGCGGTAGGCACCGTCTGCGGGTACATGGTGGACCCGGTGAGGTACCCCGGTGAAAGAAGACTCGTAAATGTTGGACGGTGAGCCTGGCAGGGGAGTACTACCTACCGGTGATTGTAGTTGAGCTCGGCGGATATCCGGAGGATACCGACCGGAGTTGAGAGATGATACGGGCCGATCCGGACTGACGGAGCCCGATATATGAGGATTTACGTGCCGATTCTAGGCACAGTTTTCATGATGTTTTCAGGTGTCGATGGTAGACACCCAGGTTCCATGATTTGATGTGTCACGAGTGTTAGTTGTATGTATGCCCTAGAGGCCAGTATTGTACAGATGATGTATATTATATTGGATGCTTGGACATATATAGAGAGGACTTTCTTTCTCGATATGATAGTATGCCATCTGGTTGCTCTTTATCTTAACATGTATACTTGTCTCTTGATACTGTCTTATAGTTACATGTTGGTAAAGCCCTTAGGATGTGTACTTGACTACCAGGACTATGTTGCAGATCATACTAGTGGGGCCATGGTAGTCCATAAGTTCATCCTTTAATGTTCCTAGTCGTGGGTGTATCGAGACAGGGCATCGATATACCAGAGTAGACTAGCGTATACGCTTCTCGACCTATGAGATGGGCGATGGATGATCCCATATCCATTGGTGTTTGACATCGGAGATGGTATACGGGTGCTCAGTGGAGACTGGGTACACTGGATGGACTCGTCGAGAACTCCCAGATGGTATTATACCTCACGTCAGATGGCAGTTCTCTGGTGACACTTGTGCAGGTTAGTCTGTAGACCCGAGATCGTCATAGAGTCTTGTGTGATTCCCACTGTGCTTTGATTTCCACCTTACCACGTCCAAGAGGGCATGCAAAACGGTGGTTTTTGGGTACAGTCCCGAGTCACATGGAGGCAATGAGCGATAGGAGGGGTTTCGTCTCTCCCAGTATTGGAGGTTGATGTTGCGCTGTGCTCGATTGGCCATAACAGGGAAGTCCCTGGCCAGGCTGATTTAGAGATTTACTGGTAAGAGTTACCAGTAGTTTCTCGACACGTTATGAGCCTCACATCGGCACGACTTATCGGTTATTGGGGTCTGACGTTTACCACCCCTAGACTTGATATGCGACATATCAGACGAGGAGACCGGACTGTACGGGAAGTGTTACCATCAGGCTTTTACAGGAGTTAGAGCGGGCTTGCTTGCTGATCTTCTGATCGCTCAATACCCGGGTAGCCGTTACGTCCAGCTAGTACCGCTGACGGCTTGTGGGTTCTTGATGTGATCATCACCTACTGCCGGCGTATTGACGAGTCTTTAGAGTCCTACATAGAGGTTTTACTGGCTCAGGCAAAACGAAATAGGTGCGCATATGTGATATGTGCGGGACCGAGAATAATGCGTATATGTGATACCGTATTGTAACCCTTCGAAAATCGTTTAGGCAGTTTTTCGGTAATCGGCTAATTTTTCGGCTTTTTCCGTAAAAAGTCAAATTAGGTATTTTTCATTGTAGACCTAATTATACAAAATTTAGATAAGATATTACTATAATTTTGTCACTAAAATGTCACTTATAATTATCTAGTTAAATAAAAAAAAAATCGTAATTAATTATTTTTTTTATTATTTTAAGCCTTTTTAAATATATTAAATTAGTGATAAATACAAATTTAATTAGGTAAATTTCATAATTAGGAGTCTTTATAAGCTATAATATGGTGTTAATAAAATTATATCATGTCTTGCAAACTTTTGGTTTTTGGGTGGGAAAATTTGTGAAAAAATGAAGTAAAAATGGGTTTTTTTGTAAAAAGGTTGACATGAAAGCATTAAATGATAACATATGATGTTTATAGACCTAGAAACTTCTCCAAAAAACCCCCATTTGCCTTCCCCACCTGCTGGCCGAGCCTCAACAGCAGCTCTCCCCATTTCTTCACTTCATTCTTGCTTCAAATTCATAGCAAAATTCATTAAAAATTCACAAATTTCTTTCTCCATTCAAACCAAAACCCTAATCCAACCTTTCCCAAACCCAAATTTGTTTGAGAACTTGATGAAAGGAGGCTTCTTGGTGACTTGATCATGCTAGGATTCAATTGGTGAGGTAAAAATTCTAAACTAGTTTGCTAACTTGTAGTTTATTTGTTCTAAAATCTAATTTTGAAGTATTAATTTAGTGTAAATCCTTGTTCATGAAAAATCAAGAATGGGTTTTGATGTTGAGTTAGGGTTTGAAACATGGTTGTAAAAATTAAGTTAGGGTTTTGGTTATATAATTGATTAGAATGGTTAATTGGGTAATGATACGCTCGCTAAATCAATAAATTTCGATGTTTGCATCGAATCGGCTAGAAAATTGCTTGCTAGATTTTTACGAAAATTAGAATGCGATCAAAAAGCGTTATGTTAGCGATATAATTAGCTTCGTATAGGACTATTAGAGTGCGCGAACGCGGGGTTTCGTCTAGTCGGGTTGTAGTTTAGTCGATTTTCCCGAAATGACGATTCTAGTTAAAGGTTAGCGATTTTCGTGCGTTTTTCCGCGCACCGAGTGCATGCTATGATTAATTCGAGAGCGTTGATAATTGTTTGTTGTGACTTGCATTGTGTTAGGTTTTGTAATCTTATGCTTGATATTGTGCAAATATAGGATCGGTCGGGGAAACTTCGGACACGGCGCGAAAAGGCAAGGCGGTGGCCGGATCGGATTAGCGGGGATTTCAGGTGAGTAGATGTATTCATCTATGGGGGAATCGTCTGGATGGCACGATGCGCCCCCTAGTTAGGATTTCCTTATCTCTTGTAAGATTCATGTTGTTAGTTAGCTTACCCCTTTATTGACATTGCATACCCTTATAGTTAATAGTATGCTAGATTGCATGGATATCCATATGCTCATATGCGATAACACTTCGTAGGACACGAACACCATTACCATTGGCATCTGTTGCACGCGCACTATTCATGTGACACACACGCCTTGGGTAATTGCCATGCCACGTGCACTAGAAAACCTGTTTAACTTAATATCGCCATTTGCATTCATACATGATATATGAAATTTGCATAGCATACGTATACCTCGCATCATCATCATATTTATATAGATTTCTACCAAAACTCACATCATATACATTGATATCATAGACATTTATCATATATAACATGTGGACACTATGATTTTCTTGATGATTTCAGTTTTTCTGCGATTTCTGGATTTTTGGGGAAAACCGCAAGAATTTAACAAAACCTTATATTTATCATTTTCAAAACAAAGTTGCGGTTTTCTCGTGATGTATGTGTCGTCCACCATGAGTTTTCATGTTTTCTGTTGGATTTCGAGACCCGATTCGAGGAGTGGATGAACCGTCTCGGGTACATGGTGGGCCCGGTATGGTACCCCGGGGCAAGAAGATCGAGTTGTAGACGATGAGCCTGGCAGGGGAAGACTACCTACCGGTGATGTCTGGCGCGGCGGATATCCGGAGGATACCGACCGTTGTCGTGAGATTTATGATATGGGCCGATCCGGACTGACGGAGCCCGATATTGAGACAGATATGACTCCTATTTGGTGTCGATGCTTGACACGGGTTTTCAGATGATTTCTTGATGGTATTTAGCTATTATACAGATATTCATGTTCTAAAGTTAAGAATGCAATACCCTTAGCATTTAAAACACTTAAAGACTTAATAATGACATTGCATACCTGTGCATGCATACTAGAGATATTATATCACATATGGACATGCATGTTGTGGTGCATTGCGTGCATTCTTACGATTGCCTTATTAGATGTTATATTTACTCACGAGCTGGCAACTCACCCCCGTTGTGCCACAGTGTCTTGCAGGTCGGACCCGTCGGTCTTGTAGCGGCGGGCTATCTTATCATCAGTTCCTTTTGCTCAGACTTGCGACATCGCCCGTAGGTGGGTTGCGAGCACACTTTATTCCTTTTTGCTTTATCATTGTATCTAGTATACTCCATCTACCACTTTATATTGTATATGCGACCTAGTGATGAGACTGAGAGACTTGTATATTTGTGGTTCTTTTGGGTCGAGCTCACTTGAGCCGGCGTTGTGTTTTCGGATATTTTGCGTTTCTTTCATGCTCTTTTCTTGATATTGCTATTATATTGCATGTGGTTGTGATCCGCCTTGGGCGAAGAGCTAGCTCCCGCTTGGGGATGCCATTTTATGATTACAGGTTTATTATCTTGTTGTACCCATTTTGGGGGATAGAAAATACAGGGGAAACTCTGCCGAAATTTTCGGAAATTTTTGATGTTTTAAAAAGGGATTCTATGCAACTTAAATGATTTTAAAAACCGTTTTCATTAAAGGTTTTCCTTCACTCTCTTTTGATTTTGGTTTAGATTCTTCTGGGCTTTGGCTGATTTAGGTTACGGTACGCCTTTAGACGTCTCGTAATCTAAGTGCCAGTCGCGTTCCGTACTTTCGGGTCGTGACAAAGTTGGTATCAGAGCGTAGGTTTTACCTTCCTGAGTGTAGGACGACCTTGGTAGATGGAGTAGGTGGCTTAAGCAGAGTGGCGTAGCGTGGGTATGATCCGCGGCATACTTACGATACGGTACTCCGCCTAAGTGACCTTAGGACATAATTGCTTGTATTTCCTTTCTTGATTCCTTGCATTCCTTGATTCAATTGCAATGTCCTTATCAGTCCTGTTTCTTATTCCAGTTTCGATGCCGCCAAAGACTACGAGAGCTCAGCGGGCTGCCGCTAGGGATGAGATTCGGGCGGGCCCGTCTGAGGCGAGGATCGAGCGGGAGGATACGCCTACCCCTCAGGGTCATACTGATCCGCCTTATCCTGACCGTATCGCCAGATTAGAGGCCGGCATGCAAGAGTTGCGGCAGATGATGGGATCTTTAGTTGAGTCCAGCCGGGCACAGAGATCCGAGGACGTTCCTTCCACCGCCCAGATCACGATCGTACCTGCTGCACAGATGGTCACTCCTGCTGCTACTACGGAGACTATCCCTGTTTCACTACAGGAGTTCATGAGATTGAGACCTCCAGCTTTTACCGGTACAGATGCGACAGAGGACCCACAGGCATTTCTTGATAGGATGGCTCGGATTTGCCGTTCGTTGAGGTGTTCGGATGATAGATTGGTGGAGTTTGCGAGTTTTCATCTGGAGGGTCTTGCCTAGACATGGTACGACTCAGTAGAGAGAGGCCGAGCTGCAGGTCTGCCTTCTATGACCTGGGATGAGTTTACAACTGCATTTCTTGCCCGTTTTCTTCCGGAGAGTGTCCGAGATGCTCGAGCCCGTAGTTTTGAGTCTTTGCGCAAGACTCCTGGGATGACAGTGTCGGAGTATGATATACAGTTTACCCAGTTGTCTCGATATGCTCCGTACCTAGTCGACACAGAAGAGAAGAGAATAAAGAGGTTTGTACGAGGGCTTGATACACAGCTATTCCTTTCCATCGGCACCCAGCACTTTGATACATACGCAGCCGCGATGGACGCAGCCTTACTTTTGGAGGAGCGTATTTCTGAGACTCCGGTCGTTTCTGGGCCGAAGAGGATCCGTACTGATACGCCAGCTCAGCGGCAGATGGGCAGACATCGTGATAGATTATTTCCGGGAGATGGTGGAGGCAGAGGATTGAGACGAGGTCAGTTATTTGGTTCATATCCACAGACCCAGCAGTCGTCTCCAGGATGTTTTCGGTGTGGGAGTCAGTACCACCGTGTCAGAGACTGTACCATGGGACGCCAGGGAGCGGCGACAGTCCCGCATGTGACTTTACCACCTTCACCACCTTCTCAGAGAGCTTTACTTCCTACTCCTGATGATGCTTCACGCCAGCCAGATGCTTCTAGAGGCCGTGGGCGTGGCGGTCCGGTTCAGAGAGGACGAGGCGACAGAGGCAGAGGCAGAGGCCGAGGTAGAGGCAGAGGACAGCCAGCTATTAGTGGTGGGCAGGCCCGGGTGTTCGCATTGACTCCTCAGGATGCACAGGCATCCAATGCCGTCATGACAGGTACTCTGCCAGTATGTTCTTTTGATGCACGGGTATTATTTGATCCAGGCTCCACACATTCCTATGTTTCCACGTATTTTGCACCGAGGTTGGGCCGAGAGTCTTCTCCGTTAGATCAGCCGCTTGTCGTTATTACCCCGGTAGGCGAGTCTTTTGTTGCCCGTTTTGTGTACCGATCGTGTTTCGTTCGTATCGGGGAGAGAGATTCTTCAGTTGATTTGATTCTCCTCGATATGCTAGACTTTGACGTTTTTCTTGGTATGGACTGGCTAGCCACCTGTTATGCATCCGTAGACTGCCGTGAGAAAGCAGTCAGATTCAGTTTTCCTGGTGAGCCGGTTCTTATTATTCAGGGAGATCGTAGTGCTACCCTTCCCAGCTTGATTTCTTCTCTTCGCGCTGGTCAGCTCTTAAGGAAAGGGTGTCAGGGATTCTTAGCCTATGTTTGTGATACTAGCTCCACAGAGGTTCCGTTGGACCAGGTCCCTGTTGTGAGAGAGTTTCCTGATGTATTTCCTGACGAGCTGCCTGGTCTGCCACCAGAGCGCGAGATTGAGTTCTGTATTGACTTGATCCCCGGCACGGGGCCTATTTCTATACCTCCTTATCGGATGGCCCCGGCGGAGCTGAGAGAGCTAAAGGATCAGTTACAGGACTTGATGGACAAAGGGCTTATCAGACCGAGTGTGTCACCTTGGGGTGCTCCCGTCCTATTTGTTAAGAAGAAGGACGGAAGTATGCGTTTATGCATTGATTATCGTCAGCTGAACCGGGTTACTGTGCGGAACAGATATCCCCTACCCCGCATTGATGACTTATTTGATCAGCTCCAGGGTGCAGGGTTCTTCTCGAAGGTTGATTTACGATCAGGTTATCACCAGTTGCTGGTTCGGAGGGAGGATATTCCGAAGACCGCTTTCCGTACTCGATATGGTCATTATGAGTTCTTGGTGATGTCGTTCGGGCTCACCAATGCCCCGGCAGCTTTTATGGATTTGATGAACCGCGTATTCAGGCTGTATCTCGATCAGTTCATCATTGTGTTCATTGACGACATCTTGGTTTATTCTCGGAGCCGGGAGGAACATGAGCAGCACTTACGTATCACATTACAGACTTTGAGGGAGCATCAGCTATTCGCCAAATTCTCCAAGTGCGCATTCTGGCTAGACAGTGTCGATTTCTTGGGTCATGTGGTGACGAGAGATGGTATTTGTGTGGACCCGAAGAAGATCGAGGCAGTTCAGCGTTGGCCTAGACCAGTATCAGTTACAGAGGTTCGCAGCTTTCTAGGTCTGGCCGGCTATTATCGACGTTTCGTCCAGGATTTCTCCCGCATTGCTGCACCTTTGACCGGGTTGACCCGGAAGGGGGTTCCTTTTGATTGGACCCAGGCATGTGAGGATAGCTTCCAGCAGTTGAAGACTCGTCTGACTACTGCACCAGTGTTAGCATTGCCTTCAGGATCAGGCGGGTTCGTGGTATATTGTGATGCTTCTAGAGTGGGGCTGAGATGTGTATTGATGCAGCACGACAGAGTTATCGCGTATGCTTCTCGGCAGCTGAGGAAACACGGGCAGAACTACCCCACCCATGATTTAGAGATGGCTGCAGTGGTATTTGCACTTAAGATCTGGAGACATTACCTATACGGTGAGTCGTGCCAGATATTCACTGACCACAAGAGTTTGAAGTATATCTTCCAGCAGCGAGATTTGAACCTGAGACAGCGCCGTTGGATGGAGTTGGTGAAGGATTATGACTGCGAGATTTTATACCATCCGGGCAAGGCGAATGTGGTGGCAGATGCTTTGAGTAGGAGGCCCGGAGGTAGTTTATCTTGTTTGAGCGCAGTACAGATGCAGTCGACGGCGGATTGGCAGGTTTTATGTGATAGCAGAGTGCAGTTCGAGTTTACTCCTACAGGGGGACAGCTGGCCCATTTCAGAGCACGCCCACAGTTACTTGACCGTATCTGCGAGGCACAGTCCGGCGATGCCCGTATCTTAGAGATTATTGAGCAGATTCGGCAGGGCAGAGTTTCTGAGTTCGTGATTGATGATCAGGGGATACTCCGATTTGGGACTCGACTGTGCGTGCCAGATTCAGAGGGACCGAAGCGTGATATTCTCGAGGAGGCACATAGATCAGTATACAGTGTGCATCCGGGTTCCACCAAAATGTACCGTGATTTGAGAGAGGTTTACTGGTGGGACGGGATGAAGAAGGATATTACAGACTTTGTGTCGAGATGCCTGACTTGTCAGCAAGTCAAGGCCGAGCACCAGAGGCCAGCCGGCGAGTTACAGCCTTTGCCCATCCCTGAGTGGAAGTGGGAGCAGGTCTCCATGGACTTCGTTGTGGGTCTACCCAGGACCAGTCGAGGGTACGACTCTATTTGGGTGATTGTTGATCGACTGACGAAAGCGGCTCACTTCCTGCCAGTGAAGACCACTTTCGGATTTTCTCAGTACGCCCAGGTTTATATTGATGAGATAGTGCGACTGCATGGTGTTCCGACTTGCATCGTGTCCGACCGTGGCACCCAGTTTACCAGCCGATTGTGGCAGAAACTCCAGGAAGCTTTGGGCACCCGATTGAGTTTTAGCACAGCCTTTCATCCGCAGACTGACGGTCAGTCGGAGCGTACTATTCAGACTCTTGAGGACATGCTCAGAGCTTGTGTTTTAGATTTCGGTGGTAGCTGGGATCGTCATTTGCCTTTGATCGAGTTTTCCTACAATAATAGCTTCCAGGAGACGATTCAGATGGCACCTTTCGAGGCATTATATAGAAGGAGATGTCGATCGCCTGTATGTTGGATAGAGCTCAGGGAGAGCAGTATTTTGGGGCCTCAGATCGTACAGGAGACGACCGAGAAGATACAACTGATTCGGGACAGGATGAGAGCGGCACAGAGCAGGCAGAAATCATATGCTGACAAGCGTCGTCGCCGACTCGAGTTCGCTGTTGGCGATCATGTTTTCCTGAAGATCTCTCCGATGAAGGGTGTGATGAGATTTGGGCGGAAAGGGAAACTGAGTCCTAGATATGTTGGTCCTTTCGAGATCCTAGAGCGTGTTGGTCCAGTCGCTTATCGGTTAGCTCTTCCGCCCAGCTTCCCCGATGTTCACCCCGTATTCCATGTCTCGATGCTCCGCAAGTACCTTCATGATCCTTCCCAGGCGATTCAGCACCAGACGATCCAGCTAGAGCGTGATCTTTCTTTTACCGAGCAGCCGGTGGTCATTTTGGATCGGCAGGTGAAGAAATTGAGGTCGAAGGTTATACCGTCCGTCAAGATCCTTTGGCGTGGCCCGAACAGCGAGGAGGTCACCTGGGAGACCGAGGTCGAGATGAGGAAGAGATATCCCCATCTTTTTGAAGGTATGCGTAGTTAAATTCTAAATTCGGGGACCGAATTTCTTTAAGGGGGGAAGATTGTAACCCTTCGAAAATCGTTTAGGCAGTTTTTCGGTAATCGGCTAATTTTTCGGCTTTTTCCGTAAAAAGTCAAATTAGGTATTTTTCATTGTAGACCTAATTATACAAAATTTAGATAAGATATTACTATAATTTTGTCACTAAAATGTCACTTATAATTATCTAGTTAAATAAAAAAAATTTCGTAATTAATTATTTTTTTTATTATTTTAAGCCTTTTTAAATATATTAAATTAGTGATAAATACAAATTTAATTAGGTAAATTTCATAATTAGGAGTCTTTATAAGCTATAATATGGTGTTAATAAAATTATATCATGTCTTGCAAACTTTTGGTTTTAGGGTGGGAAAATTTGTGAAAAAATGAAGTAAAAATGGGTTTTTTTGTAAAAAGGTTGACATGAAAGCATTAAATGATAACATATGATGTTTATAGACCTAGAAACTTCTCCAAAAAACCCCCATTTGCCTTCCCCACCTGCTGGCCGAGCCTCAACAGCAGCTCTCCCCATTTCTTCACTTCATTCTTGCTTCAAATTCATAGCAAAATTCATTAAAAATTCACAAATTTCTTTCTCCATTCAAACCAAAACCATAATCCAACCTTTCCCAAACCCTAATTTGTTTGAGAACTTGATGAAAGGAGGCTTCTTGGTGACTTGATCATGCTAGGATTCAATTGGTGAGGTAAAAATTCTAAACTAGTTTGCTAACTTGTAGTTTATTTGTTCTAAAATCTAATTTTGAAGTATTAATTTAGTGTAAATCCTTGTTCATGAAAAATCAAGAATGGGTTTTGATGTTGAGTTAGGGTTTGAAACATGGTTGTAAAAATTAAGTTAGGGTTTTGGTTATATAATTGATTAGAATGGTTAATTGGGTAATGATACGCTCGCTAAATCAATAAATTTCGATGTTTGCATCGAATCGGCTAGAAAATTGCTTGCTAGATTTTTACGAAAATTAGAATGCGATCAAAATGCGTTATGTTAGCGATATAATTAGCTTCGTATAGGACTATTAGAGTGCGCGAACGCGGGGTTTCGTCTAGTCGGGTTGTAGTTTAGTCGATTTTCCCGAAATGACGATTCTAGTTAAAGGTTAGCGATTTTCGTGCGTTTTTCCGCGCACCGAGTGCATGCTATGATTAATTCGAGAGCGTTGATAATTGTTTGTTGTGACTTGCATTGTGTTAGGTTTTGTAATCTTATGCTTGATATTGTGCAAATATAGGATCGGTCGGGGAAACTTCGGACACGGCGCGAAAAGGCAAGGCGGTGGCCGGATCGGATTAGCGGGGATTTCAGGTGAGTAGATGTATTCATCTATGGGGGAATCGTCTGGATGGCGCGATGCGCCCCCTAGTTAGGATTTCCTTATCTCTTGTAAGATTCATGTTGTTAGTTAGCTTACCCCTTTATTGACATTGCATACCCTTATAGTTAATAGTATGCTAGATTGCATGGATATCCATATGCTCATATGCGATAACACTTCGTAGGACACGAACACCATTACCATTGGCATCTGTTGCACGCGCACTATTCATGTGACACACACGCCTTGGGTAATTGCCATGCCACGTGCACTAGAAAACCTGTTTAACTTAATATCGCCATTTGCATTCATACATGATATATGAAATTTGCATAGCATACGTATACCTCGCATCATCATCATATTTATATAGATTTCTACCAAAACTCACATCATATACATTGATATCATAGACATTTATCATATATAACATGTGGACACTATGATTTTCTTGATGATTTCAGTTTTTCTGCGATTTCTGGATTTTTGGGGAAAACCGCAAGAATTTAACAAAACCTTATATTTATCATTTTCAAAACAAAGTTGCGGTTTTCTCGTGATGTATGTGTCGTCCACCATGAGTTTTCATGTTTTCTGTTGGATTTCGAGACCCGATTCGAGGAGTGGATGAACCGTCTCGGGTACATGGTGGGCCCGGTATGGTACCCCGGGGCAAGAAGATCGAGTTGTAGACGATGAGCCTGGCAGGGGAAGACTACCTACCGGTGATGTCTGGCGCGGCGGATATCCGGAGGATACCGACCGTTGTCGTGAGATTTATGATATGGGCCGATCCGGACTGACGGAGCCCGATATTGAGACAGATATGACTCCTATTTGGTGTCGATGCTTGACACGGGTTTTCAGATGATTTCTTGATGGTATTTAGCTATTATACAGATATTCATGTTCTAAAGTTAAGAATGCAATACCCTTAGCATTTAAAACACTTAAAGACTTAATAATGACATTGCATACCTGTGCATGCATACTAGAGATATTATATCACATATGGACATGCATGTTGTGGTGCATTGCGTGCATTCTTACGATTGCCTTATTAGATGTTATATTTACTCATGAGCTGGCAACTCACCCCCGTTGTGCCACAGTGTCTTGCAGGTCGGACCCGTCGGTCTTGTAGCGGCGGGCTATCTTATCATCAGTTCCTTTTGCTCAGACTCGCGACATCGCCCGTAGGTGGGTTGCGAGCACACTTTATTCCTTTTTGCTTTATCATTGTATCTAGTATTCTCCATCTACCACTTTATATTGTATATGCGACCTAGTGATGAGACTGAGAGACTTGTATATTTGTGGTTCTTTTGGGTCGAGCTCACTTGAGCCGGCGTTGTGTTTTCGGATATTTTGCGTTTCTTTCATGCTCTTTTCTTGATATTGCTATTATATTGCATGTGGTTGTGATCCGCCTTGGGCGAAGAGCTAGCTCCCGCTTGGGGATGCCATTTTATGATTACAGGTTTATTATCTTGTTGTACCCATTTTGGGGGATAGAAAATACAGGGGAAACTCTGCCGAAATTTTCGGAAATTTTTGATGTTTTAAAAAGGGATTCTATGCAACTTAAATGATTTTAAAAACCGTTTTCATTAAAGGTTTTCCTTCACTCTCTTTTGATTTTGGTTTAGATTCTTCTGGGCTTTGGCTGATTTAGATTACGGTACGCCTTTAGACGTCTCGTAATCTAAGTGCCAGTCGCGTTCCGTACTTTCGGGTCGTGACACGTATTCTATTCTTGTGACTTTTTGTATCGGTCGGTTATATGTGATATAGCCGGGTTATCGAATCAAGTGTTGATTCGATAAGTCGATACATTGGATGTTAGTCGGTTATATGAGATATAACCGGATTATTAAGTCAAGTGTTGATTTAATAATTTAGTGTATAAATGTATATATGATATACTAATTTACATTAACTAACATTTGTTCACTTAAGTATTTTTCTCACATGTGCACAACTTTAATATATATGTGATATATATTAAAATGTGTTTTCATTTTGTATCATGGTTGTTGATACATCATGCTTGGGTGTGCAAGACATACACCATTCTATTTTAAATGGCGGTTAATAATTATTTAAGGTAATTACAAATTAGTGGACCTTTTGTCACAAGCATGAAGCTTGTAGAAGCTTGTGGATGCTTTGACAAAGTCCACTAACTTTGTTTTACTTTAGATTTTTATTAACCTAACCATTTAGGATTAGCCATGGTAATGTCTCTACATGAGTTAGTATATGATACTCACTCACCATGGTTAGCTCACTCACTTGATCATTATCCTCATCTTTTCTTTTGTTCATCTTCTTCTTCTTCTTTGAGCAAAAGAAAAGCTTGCTAGGGTTTCAAAAAGAGAGTGAAAGATTGTGAGAAATCAAATTCTAAAGAGAACCCACTTCCTATTTCTCCATCCTCTACTAGACTATCACTTTAGTTTAGGGTGTTTGCTTCACTAATTCTCTAGTTAGTGAAGTAGTAGCTTGAGTTGGTATTCCCTCGACGTAGATCATCTTCGGCCTCGAAGACTTCAAGCAAGGACGCTTCTTTCGTCTCGTGAAGCCATGCAAGAGCCCGGGAGAACCATGATCGCAGCGAAGGGACTACGACAAGGGGCTTTAGAAGTGAAGGACCGATCTACAAAGGTTGTATTTCGTATTCACTTAGTAGTAAATGATATTTACTAGCATGTGTAACCCTAATTATCTAGCAAAGATCTTGTTTAGGGTTATTCGGCACGGCTAAAATTTTAATCGGGCATGGTTCATGCCTTGTAGAACCTTATTAGAGTGCCTAGTAACCCTACAACGAGGGACACACGTTGATTTACATCCTCATAATTCCATGCATATACTTTATGATGTTTACATGCATGATGTTTTATGTCATTGGTTGACACGTGGACGAGATCCACATACATACAGACATTGATCACATAGTTGGATGATATCCACATATTTTAGACTTCATGACATAGTTGACATTGATTTATGTTGATTACATTGATCACATCTCATATTTATGATATGTTGCTACCTGAGGCACTGGCACGAGCACTTAGTACCACACTTATGTATAGATGTTTACTCTTGCCACCTTATCATGCTTCAGACTTATTCATATTGAGGATATATTATTACTGATCGTATTGACCTAGGATTGTGTCATACATACGATTTCTGCTCTGCGATGTTTTCTATTCACGAGTTGGAAACTCACCCCCGTTATGCCACAGTTCTTGCAGGTTTTGCCGTACAGGTTTCATTGCGGCTTTTCTGGCACATTGCTTCCTTTTTGGGTGATTGCTTTGGTAGGTGGGTTCATTCGCATCGTAACCACCCTTGTATTTATTTTAATCAGTTGTATCTAGTAATTCCATCAACCAAGCTTGTATATTGTTTCAGACTTAGAAAACCAGTTGTGTATTATTTCGGCCTTAGAGTCGCGCGTTGTGGTATTATAGTTTTCATGCTGATTTTGGGTTTCCTTATGAGTTTTGATCCTCGCCCTTCGGCGTTGTATATTATATTGCTTGCGTGGTTGTGGCCATCGATTGACGAAGAGCTAGCTCCCACTAAGGGATGCCTTTTATCATTGATGTATATAATATTCATGTTGCACCCCGTTCGGGGCCAGTATTTACAAAAGAAACTCTGCCGAAATTTTCAGAAAAGACTAGAGATTTTAAAAATGCATATTCGGCTTACTTATTTAAAAACCTTGCTTTTAAAACATGTTTTCTTTACTTCTTGAAAACTAGTTTTCCTTATTTACTCCTTAAAATGGTTTTAGATTTCTGGGCTTTTGGCTTACTTGAATTAGATGAGGTCCTATAGACTTCATATGATTCAAGGGCCAGTCACGTGCTATTTCGGGTCATGATAAAGTTGGTATCAGAGCGCTGGGTTAACCTTGGTTCGAGTCTAAGTTTGACTATGCGGAACCTAGAGTGTTTGTATATATACGGAACTTAGGCTTGACCTTACGGAACTTAGACTTAGTCGAGGGGGTATTATACCCGAACTTTCGTCGCGTAGGATGACCCTGGTTGATGGAGTAGGTGACTTAAGTAGAGTGACGTATCGTATGTATGTTCCGCAGTATATTTACGTTACGCTACTCCACTTAAGGAGCCTTAGGATGTACATTTCCTTGCACAGTATTACATTCATTCCTATGATCTATCCTCATCGATGTTGGTTATGATTTTGCTGCCACGATTACACGGGCAGAGAGAGCTATGGCTAGAGTTGCGTCAGCTTGAGCTCGTCACGGACGAGGACTGACCAGGGCGTGATTTCAGGGACGTACGATTGCATAGAGAGGCGTCGTTTTAGTGTGTTTTCGCACCATAAGCGTTTGACGGATCGCTTTTACGAGATTACTCGGATGTGCAAATTGGCACCAGAAGATCAGGCTACTGCTAGAGGCCAGCCAGAATGTGATGACCATTGATATATCACTTATTCATGATGATTGAGGCGCTTTTCAGCGTACAGATGAATGAGCCAGTTGTTGCTGCAAATGACGAGATATCGCCCAGATGTTGGAGCTACTGCACCATGAGTATATACTTAGAGATATGATAGAAGGTCGCTAGTCACCCGAGGATGAATGACTAGGACATGTGGTTCGTTCGCTGACCCCGATACGAGGTCATCAGATAGATTGATTCCAGCTAGAGAAGACTTCACGTAGATTTGTTGAGAGTCGATAGAGACGATTGAATGTTAGGAACCCATTTCCAAGTTTAAAGTATTCAGAAGACAATGCAAGTAATGCTATGGACCCTCTAGAAGAATGAAACCCTAACTCTACGTAATGACCATGGAACGCCTTTGAACCTTAGGGTTTACGGTAGTTTAGCGGTGCCATTTGTGAGGCTTGGATTTGCCCTTCTACGGTTGGTCCACAAGTGCTGTGGCATGTACTGGAATACTATTAAACTGTACTCAAGATGTTGATCTCTTGGGGGATTATGAGGTTTTAACAAATCGATCGAATGGTTCGACATCATTCGGATATCATGTGATGGGATGCATTGCTTGGGAGACTCCAAATACGAGTATAGCTGTTGGAGCGCAGTCCATGCAGCCACGAGAAGACGAGTCCGAATCAATTGACATTAGAACAAAGTGGAGTAAAGAGTTCGCACGAGATTTTGACGAGATGACGTTCCACTCCGCTGACATCAGAGATGCGATATGCATGCAGAGGCGTTGTATATGGATATACCTTCCAGAAGGAGTCGCGATGAGTATGCAGCCGTTCCGGAATAAGAAACGGATATAGTAAGGGTGGTAACTTCCGGGCAATTCGGCAGAAACGAGATTTGAGGGAGATCTCGACAGGACCTTTCTAGAATACTATACGAGAAGACTTGGACCAGGATCAGTCATGTTACGCACACCTAGGAGACCAGTAAGCTGACTAGGTTCAGATAGAGGACCTCACCCAGATGCATTGTGAGTTGATCAAGGACAGACGAGTATGGAGTATACCTCCACAGGTTGGGACGAGTTCCTGAGGACGTGTTCGGCTAGATATCTTCCACAGAGTGATGAAGATACCGAGTTCGTGATTTCGAGTCCGTGTGAGAGACTTCGGATTGACCGTAGCCGAGAACATTTGCAGTGCGCAGATAGAGACGTGACGTCGAAGTGGACGATGATACAGACAAATGAGATAAGAGGTTCGTGCGAGATGCTGATGAGCTGTTGTTACTCCCCGTTTAGATTAAAGGTCGGATATGTCTACAGAGGCGTTGGGATGCGACCAGTTTCCGAGAAAATGTTGTGCTAAGGGCGCAGATGTCTAGAGAGCGAGAAAAGATTATGCAAGAGTACCAGCCTCCGTACAGTTCGGCATAGGCGAGATCGGAAGAGAACTTGAGCGGGATTCCTTCCAGGACACTGCCGCGATAAGATTTGCACCCAGGATCAGATGTGTGGTGTGTATTCATAAGACCAGAGGTCGGCGCCAGTGACGTGCTTCTTTACGAGTGGTCGTGAGGATTGACCGAGAGATGACCAGAGAAGTGCCAGGACGGAATCATCCCCGTTAGCACACCTGACAGGGCCGATGAGCCGATGGATTGCGAGATTGGTAATCCACAGAGGAGATAAGGACCCAGAGACAGAGGACGCCAGACCATGAACAGGAGGCAAGTAGATATCTTGCTCTGCTAGCATTGGATGCACCGACACCTTCTCGACTTTGAAGTAGGACATATCGACGACAGTATTTATAATTTGTGATTTTGTGATTCGATTATCACGTATCCGTCACCTTGGATTTCGGTATTTTGGGCGATCTATTCGCATGATTTAGTCTTGGTGACTGGATTTCATGATATTTGTTTTCGTGCACCATGGTTGCACCTACTGGGTATTCATATTTGTGCACAGTTATTGCACCTGATATCGTTTTATGCATTAGCTGCACATGTTTATGACTTCATGGATTTTATATAGTTGGGTTGATTTTTTGCACATAGTATGCACATGATTTGGTTTTGCACTCGGTATATCTTATATGTGCTTGTAGTGTATTGATATGTGTTTTATGCACGCAGTTGCACACGTTTATGATTTTTTTACACCTTGGTACACTCGGTGTTGCTATTTATGCATTTGAGTTATTGTTTGGTATTTGTGCACGAGATGCACTGTATTGGGATTTGTGCACAGGATGCACTGTATTTGTATTTCTTGCACAGGATGCACCAGTTTTATATTTCGTGCGTTGTCGCACCAGATTTATATTTCGTGCGTTGTCGCACAAGATTTATGTTTCATGCATTTGTCGCACCAGATTCATGTTTCGTGCGTTTGTCGCACCGGATTTATATTTCGTGCACCACGGTTGCACCTGACTTCGGTTTGATGTCATTCGATATGTTGATTTTGATTTCATGCCTATATTATGCATGTGATTTGCCTTATGCTTTCAGCATAGTTTTCATGCACTTTTTGTATTTTGATTTGATTTGTGCATGCTGATGCACATGGTTGTAAGATTATATACCGCGGTATACCTGATTTGGATTGAGCCGTATTGTATACCGTCGATTTCGATTCGGATATTGATGTTGATTCCGTGCACTCTGTGCCTTTCTTTTGGATTCTTGCGCATATTTAGCGTGCTTGATATTGGATTTCGTGATTTCGCGCATGTTGGGCGCATGTTATGAGATGCGGTTTTGGTGCACACCAGATACACTAAATCGGGATTTTTCGCGCATGTTAGATGCATCTGATGTTGCTGTCCGGCACACCTGTTGCCCATAACAGATGTTTCGTGCACACCCGATGCACTTAGATTTGTTTTTGTGCACATGTATGGCACATATATGGATTTTGATTTCCGTGCGCACCAGACGCACATATCATTCTTATATACATTTTGGGATTGATTTCTTATGGAGAAGTACGTTTTTATGATATTTGCTATTTGTTTTCGTACTGAGAAGGACTAGTCAGAGGACAGTACCTAGATATATTTTGCATGCATTGATAGTTATCGAAGCGATTTCTAAAAAGGGAGCTATAGTCTCAGTATTTACCTACGTGTCTAATATGACACGACACGTTTAAAACAAGGGAACCCTTCTAAATTGTTTTCAAAACGGCGGAACGTACATATTAAACAAAAGATATATACATATATGGTTATTTTCTTACAATAGACGTCCGCCACTGTGCAGCGTTATGCGCATCGCACAGCGACTTAAAAACGTTTGGCATGCATTTCCTTTAGTTAAGTACATGTATAGATTTGATGTCAACATGTATAATTTTGATGTATATCATATTGGCTTGTTTTGGATTTGACATTTGTGTCTTTACCATGGCTCCGATGATTGCGGGATGCATGACGGAGTTTTAATTTTGAGTTATCTACTCATTGATCATGCGCGTGCATTGCGCTATGATGCGTTTTATGTATTGATGATTTCGGAGCCCCGACGACTTTGACTGCTTACTGAAATGTTTTAGTATTGAGGGGTTTAAATTTAAATTCAGGGACCGAATTTCTTTAAGGAGAGAAGATTGTAACATTTCAAAAAAATAAAATATTATTTTTGGGAATTTTTATAATTAAATAATAAAATATTGAATATTTTAATAAGGCGGTATAATTAAATACCGATAAATGGGGGAAAATTTGGAAAATTATGGAAATTTCTAAAAGAGGGTGTTTTATGTGAATTATGCAAATTTTAAGTTTTTATGATTAATTATACGCTAATTTAGTGCTAATTGCGATTAAAAACCGCTAATCGGGCTTTAAACGTATTTTGTGCAAAACATGCACCATATCATTTTTACACTTGTTATATTTTTTTCATGGCTTTCCTTCATGTTTTATAGCATGGTTGTTGATTTATTAGAAAAGGAAAAGAAAAGAAAAGGATATGATTATATTAAAGGAGTATGGGCAAGAGAGAGAGAAAGAGAGGGTGAGGGGTCAACCTTGTCTTGACCCATTCCCTCTCCATTCTTTCACTCATTCCTCTCCCCTCTCCTCATCATCATTGCTGCTGCTGCTGCCCTCCTCCTCCATCTTCATCCTCTCAAAAACTCCATGAAAAACACCTCAAAACCCATCACCTATTTCATTAAAAAGATGCATGAGCTCACAAGCTATACTATGGACCAAGAAAGTTTTCATTTTGGCGCTGTAGGGGGATTCATGAGTGTCTAATGAGATAACCCTTTCACAATTATTGTAGTGTTTCAAGTGCTTAAGCCTCATTTCAAGTTTAAAATTGTTTTGGCGAAATTTAGTGAGCTTTGAAAACTCAAGTTGGGAATTAGGGTTTGATTTGAGTAGAGATGGTGTAATTGGGCCTTAGAGATGACCTTAGACCCCCTAAAATGATAAGAACCCAGACGAAACACCATACAAAAACCTGGAACTGAAAACAGAAAACTGTGAATGTCGGTTTTGTGAGTGTTTAAGGCGTGCAGGGAAATCTGGAGTGATCCGAGACCAATACTAGAAAAGTAAATAGTACCAGTAGCCGAGATGGACCACCACGAGGCCACCCTACCAGAACGAGCCCCTAACTCCTTACCAGAACCGGCCTGGCCAGAATTTCTCTTTGTGTGGCCGGCCACCTTGGTGGCTTGGATGCCCAGGTTGCCTCCATAGCTCACATAGACCCTATACTTGTTTGCTTACCTAGTTTTCACCTTATACAAAATCTGGGACTAAAAACTTAATTTGCTGTTTTGATTTGAGTTATAGTTTTCCGTATTTTAAATCCTGAATTTTGGTGTTTGTGCTTTATCTCGATCACATGACGTTTGTACGTCTATATCGAGTAATATCGGGTTGATTTGCGAGAGCTAACCATAGGTTCTAACCTATAGGCTTTTAAGCGGGTCGTTTTGGTTTTCGTGTGTCCTTTCGTTTTCGATGTGATTTTAATACGCTTTGCGATACGTTATGATGTGTAGGTACCCCATGAAGATTTCGAGATGACAAGCAAGCACGTGGTGGCGTCGGCAACGGAAAGCGAAAGCAAGGTGAATAGATTATATCTACGGGGGAAGTCGGGTGGATGGCGTATAACACCCCCGCAGTTCGATATTTAGTATACTATATATATATATATATATATATATATATATATATATATATATGATAGCTTTATGCGTGAAATGGATATTCTAGATGTGATTAAGTGTACTATGGTTAGATTAGGGTTTAGAAGTAAACTAGTATAGTTTTCTAGTTGTGAACCCTAGAATAGGTTTACACCCACACGCACACACATGCTTACTTGTTATATTTATACCTGGATGATGAGGATAGTGGATGATATTTGGAGATGAGTCGATGGTTTTGGGCATAGTGCCATGAGATCGGTGATATGATGTGATTCGTATTTGGGATACGACATGAGATTTTAGCGGGCTTTTGGACGTGTGTTTTACACACGCATTTATATTTACATAGATGGTATCGGTTTGTACTAGACTTAGATCAGTACCTCTGATCATGAGATATGATGATAAGGATACCAGATAATTGATGAGATGAATGTGATATTGACCCATACCCAGATTTGGGATGCCGTACGATGATTTACCGTACGAGCTTTATTTGATGATAAGATCCGCACTCATGACTCGAGGATGTCATATGATATTGTATCGTATGCGGTACCATTGAGGAGGGATCACCGACTATTATATATATATATATATATATATATATATATATATATATATATATATATCGACTCAGATTTAGGTGGTTTCCATACCCCTCCCGATTAGCTTGTTAGTTAGATCTGTAGTTTGCTTAGTAGACGTTAGGCTAGACCGAGTCATACCTATTTCAAAACTAACGAATCGTGAGTATTTTAAAGACAGGCCAGGGGATTCTACGGGCATTTTAAAAAGACGCGCCTTTTCTTAAAAACACCGTAGCCCTTATTTTACTAAAAACCCTGATTCGTCATATTTCAAATGGCAAAACTGTATGACATTTTTATATGGATGTAGATTCTTCACTGTTGTGTTTATTAGTTGATTTCTGCATATTCTTGCTATTCGCACCGCATTGCATGTGTAAATGTGTTTATTGTTTTATTAAACCCATACTGTCAGGACACCAGCACCATTATCGATGATGTGTATGTTCCACGTACACCTGCTTGCCGGCTCACACACTTCATCATCGATAATTGCCATGTCACTACACAGTAGGATTATTGCATCAGGATATGACCCCTTGCATGGCATAATTGCGTACACACATATTATACACCCATACTTGTGTACATACATATTGTACACCCATACTTGTGCACATACTTATTGTACGCTCATACTTGTGCACATACCTATTGTACGCTCATACTTGTGCACATACCTATTATACACTCTTACTTGTGCACATACCTATTGTACACGCATACTTGTGCACATACCTATTGTACACTCATACTTGCGTACACACATATTGTACACCCATTCTTGCATACATACGTATTTGCACATCCATAGATGATTCTGGCTTGATTTGGAGATTTGGGAACCGCAAGATAGCTTTTAAAACTGATTCATTTTAAAGGAGCGGTCTTCCCTCGGTATGTGCATATTACTGTTGTATGTTGCATGATATACTGATATGCTTACATTTCTTTTATATGTCGCATACATCATGCTTTATGATTATACGCATTGAAATATGTTGTTTCCATGATATTTCTGGATTTGGGAACCGTGGTTATTTCAAAATAAAGTATGTATTGTTTTAAAAACCCGGTTACCCTTGATATGATATTTCAGTGCGTCCACCATGTGTTTTTTCGATTCTGAGAGTGGCATGTGAAACCCGATTCGAGGAGCGGTAGGCATCGTCTGTGGATACACGGTAGGCATCGTCTGTGGACCCGGTGAGGTATCTCGGGGCAAGAAGACTCGTATATGTTGGACGGTGAGCCTGGTAGAGGAGTAATACCTACCGGTGATTGTAGTTGAGCTCGGCGGATATCCGGAAGATACCGACCGGAGTTGAGAGATGATATGGGCCGATCCAGACTGACGGAGCCCGTGGGCCGATCCGGACTGACGAAGCCCGATATATGAGGATTTACGTGCCGATGCTAGGCACGGTTTTCATGATGTTTTCGGGTGTTGATGCTAGACACCCATGTTCCATGATTTGATGTGTCACGAGGGACACACGTTGATTTACATCCTCATACTTTCATGGATATGCTTTATGATGTTTACATACATGATGTTTTATGTCATTGGTTGACACGTGGACGAGATCCACATACATACAGACATTGATAACATAGTTGGATGATATCCACATATTTTAGACTTCATGACATAGTTGACATTGATTTATGTTGATTACATTGATCACACCTCATATTTATGATATGTTGCTACCTGAGGCACTGGCACGAGCACTTGGTACCACACTTATGTATAGATGTTTACTCTTGCCACCTTATCATGCTTCAGACTTATTCATATTGAGGATATATTATTACTGATCGTATTGACCTAGGATTGTGTCATACATACAATTTCTGCTCTTCGATGTTTTCTATTCACGAGTTGGCAACTCACCCCCGTTGTGCCACAGTTCTTGCAGGTTTTGCCGTACAGGTTTCATTGCGGCTTTTCTGGCACACTGCTTCCTTTCTGGGTGATTGCTTTGGTAGGTGGGTTCACTCGCATCGTGACCACCCTTGTATTTATTTTAATCAGTTGTATCTAGTAATTCCATCAACCAAACTTGTATATTTTTTCATACTTAGAAAACCAGTTGTGTATTATTTCGGCCTTAGAGTCGCGCGTTGTAGTATTTTGGTTTTCATGCTGATTTTGAGTTTCCTTTTGAGTTTTGATCCTCGCCATTCGGCGTTGTATATTATATTGCTTGCGTGGTTATGACCGTCAATTGACAAAGAGCTAGCTCCCGCTTGGGGATGCCTTTTATCATTGATGTATATATTATTCATGTTGTATCCTGTTCGGGGCCAGTATTTACATAGGAAGCTCTGCCGAAATTTTTAGAAAAGACTAGTGATTTTAAAAATGCATATTCGGCTTACTTATTTAAAAACCTTGCTTTTAAAATATGTTTTGTTTACTTCTTAAAAACTAGTTTTCCTTATTTACTCCTTAAAATGGTTTTAAATTTCTGGGATTTTGGCTTACTTGAATTAGATGAGGTCATATAGACTTCATATGATTCAAGGGCCAGTCACGTGCTATTTCGGGTCGTGACATACTTAGTATAAACAACAACCCAAGTTACGGTATTAACTCGTTAAAACAAGCTAAAAAGCCTACCATCTCCCTGTGGACGACCCGTACTCATCGCGGCTAGCTACACGCGATGCCGTCTTTGATTGCGGTTATTTCAAATTCTTTCTAAATACAACACGGTGAAAACATATCAATCACCATCCAGATTAGATAAAGTGATTAACCAATCTAATTTAGATTAGAGTACATGCTGGATGTTTCTTTTCTCTTTCTCTTGCTGCGACCATGACCCGCCTTAAACTATAACTCAACACCTAATAGACCGACCTTTTACCATCCGGTTTTGGATCGTCTAGATTCACGACAAAGTCATGTATATCCATGTCTCTCCTACTTTACCCTTAGGTTTCTCCAGATCATTTCGTATCACTACGAAGACCCTGATAGAATGGATAAAACCATCTCGTATAATTACATACGAACACGTAGAAATTTATTTCAGTTCGAGGATGGATTCCGGTTCTGGAGAAATTGAATAGGATTATTCGGTTGTCTCTATCCGTTACCTTCTCTTAGGTTGTGATAGCTCCTCATATTAGGAGAGTACACTTATTGTGCTTATTGGATAGTCTTCTTCTAAACCTTAGGAAGGTGCTGAAAGGTAGGGAAGGAAGAAAACCAATTTGTCTAAGTACGGTGTACAGAAAGTAAGAAGTAAAGACAAATGAAGGGATAGAAGTGAGGCTAATGGAAATTGCAACTGGTGTCATGGATGAGGCATTACTAGGATACCCAGCCATTGTTAGTTGTATGTATGCCCTAGAGACCATTATTGTACATGATTGTATATTATAATGGATGCTTGGACATATATAGGGAGGACTTTCTTGCTCAACGTGATAGTATGCTATCTGGTTACTCTTTATCTTAACATGTAGACTAGTATTGTGATATTGTCTTGCTCTCACATGTTGGTAAAGCCCTTAGGATGTGTACTTGACTACCAAGATTCTAATGCAGATCATACTAGTGGGGCCAGGGCAGTCCCAAGTTCATCCTTTAATTGTTCCTAGTCGTGGGTGTATCGAGACGGGGCATCGATATTCCAGAGTAGACTAGCGTATACGCTTCTTGACCCATATGATAGGCGATGAATGATCCCACATCCATTGGTGTTTGACATCAAAGATGGCATACGGGTGCTCAGTGGAGATTGGGTACACTGAACAGGACTCGCCGAGAACTCCTAGATGGTATTATACCTAGTATCAGATAGCAGTTCTCTGGTGATACTGGTACAGATCAGTCTGTAGACCCGAGATCGTCATAGAGTCTTGTGTGATTCCCACTGTGCTTTGATTTTCACCCTACCACATTCAAGAGAGCATGCAAACAGGTGGTTTTTGGGTACAATCCCGAGTCACATGGAGGCAATGAGCGATATGAGGGGTTTCGTCTCTCCCGGTATTGGGGGTTGATGTTGCGCTATGCTCGATTGGCCATAACATGAAGTCCCTGGCCAGGGCTGATGATGAGATTTACTGGTAAATGTTATCAGTAGTTTCTCGACCCGTTATGAGCCTCACATCGATATGACTTATCAAGTTATTGGGGTCTGATGTTTACCACCCCCAGACTCGATATGCAACATATCAGACGAAGAGACCGGACTGTACGGTAGTGTTACTTACTGGATTCATGGGAGTATGAACAAGCTTGCTTTTTGATCTTCTGGTCGCTCAATACCAGGATAGCCATTACGTCCAGCTAGTACCGCTGACGGCTTGTGGGTGACTGATATAATCATCACCTACTGTTGGCGTATTGACGAGTCTTTAGAGTCCTACACAGAAGTTTCCTGGCTGAAGCGAAACGAAGTAGGGCACATATGAGATATGTGCGGGACCGAGATTGATACTTGTATGCGATACAGTATTCTAATCTCGCGATATAGGTTATATGTGAAATAACCGGATTATTGAATCAAGTGTTGATTCAATAATTTGTAATATGATATTAGTCGGTTGTATATGATATGGCCGGATTATTAAATCAAGTGTTGATTTAATAATTTAATATATAATTATATATTTGATATATTAATATATATTAATTAATATTAGCTCACTTACGAATTTCTTTTCTCTAAATACATTTATATATATGTGTGTGTGTGTGATATATATTAATGTATTCTTTTTGTGTCATGCTAGATGATACATTGGACTTGGGTGTATGAGACTCATACCTAATTAAAGATAATTTGGATGATTAATTATTAAGGGAAAAACCAAAATTAGGTGGAAATTAGCATGGCTAAAGATGCTTGTAGAAGTATGGAGAAGCTTTGACTTAAGTCCACTAATTTTGTTTTACTCTAGATATTTATTAACCCAACCATTATCTTTAGCCATGGTTAAGTCTCTACAAATATCACTTGTGATATTTTCTCACCATAGTTCATTCATTCATCTTCTTTGCTTTTTAGCTTTTGAGAGAGGTGAAAAAGAAAAAGAGAAAAATAATTCTAAAGTGAGCAAAATTCCTACTTCATCAATCTATACCAAACTAGCCATTTAGTATAGGTTGTTTACATCACTAATCCATCAATTAGTGAAGAGGTAACTTGAGTTAGAGATTCTTCGATGTAGATCATCTTCGGCCTCGATAATCCTTGAGCAAGCGTGTTCCTTTCGCCTAGTGGAGCCTAAGGAGAGTCCGGGACACTACTACTTGGAGCAAAGGGGCTACTACACGGAGCTTTAGAAGTGAATGACCGGTCTACAAAGGTTGTATTCTTATTTCACTTAGTGTAAAGTTTGTTTACATGTTGTAATAACCCTAATTCTCTAGTTAGATCATTGGTCGGGCTCGCTCGGCACCCCAAAATTTTTAAATAGAATACTTGATGCGTGCCGAAACCCTTCGGGGGTGCTAAGCGAACCCAGCAGCCACCCCCTCGAATCATTCCCATGTTTCAGTTTTCCTGTGCATTAGTTATTGAAAACTGTTTTCCCAATTACATTTTGACTCTATGGCATATATATATCGGTTTAGATTTTCATATGTGTATGGCATTACAGATGATGAGTGAGAGTAGAATAATGGGAATTAGGTGATTAGATCCTCAATATCAGAGTTCATTATAATTGTTGATGTTTGAGGAAATCACCTGGATTTGCCTATTGGTGATTTGCTGGTTTTGAATATCTGTTATTATGCACCAATTTCAAACTGATATAGCTGTACGTTTATTTCATAAAGTGAGATATAAATTTTTGAAATTATGTTTACAACATTTACCTTTATCAGTTGATGATTAGGTAAGGTGCATTCAATAACGGTGATATTCTTCTTAACCAAAATACAGTTTTCAACTTACGACACACAGAGTTTGAGTTAATAAACTCAGGGGATATATACAAAGTATTGTATGTTATCCGGTGTCCATTTGGATAAAGCGTTGATACTCTTACTATATTCCGAATACCAATAACTTCTCTTATACTAGACATGCATTTTTGTTAAAATGAAAGGTCCAAAATAATGGGAAGTTTATGGGTATAAGAATAAAGTAGTGAACCATACGCTGCAAGTACCGGGATTCTTTGAGGTGGTCGAAAATGTAGATACTTATGCTAGGTATTTCGTGATAGTGTTTTATGTTAGGTTACTCATCCATAGATGCGCTCTTTGACGAGTAATGTTACTTGGCCTTCTTCCATTCAGGTGATGTGGATGGAAAACAGCTGCATACTATTTGAATCCGGTTTCATCTAAATCAGTGCTTTTGTTTCTATATTGGACATAGAATGGATTCATATCTTAACAATGTTAAGGTATATGGAGTTGTCCAGCTTATGCTCAAAAGCAGAATCCGAATAAACTCAAGGCACGTTTCAGTAATGGCAGTTTGTGGGTTATCCCGGGCATCAACGAGGGTTAACATTCTACCATTTGTAAGATCAAACGTTGTTTTGTTCTTGACTCGCCACAATTTTTAGTAAAATGGATTTTTTAGAAAACTTTAGTGGGAATATGGTAGAACTGGAAGTGATTCCAGAACAACAAACGGTTATTGAAAATTTAGTTGAACCTAAGGATTCAATTGATTTGATGATCCATTTATCCACTCCGAAGATTTAGTGGGTAATCTCAGCCACCCGAGAGCTACTTCAGTTTCCTCAAAGACGGTGACGGGGAGGTTTTGATGACCCAAGCTTATCACTACTGTTGCCCTTGACTATGAGACATGGCAGATGGATTACTATAACGTCGTTCTAAATGAACTTTAGAAGTACACAATGTGTATATGACTCCGCCAGAGAGTTGTTATAGTCAGTGGGAGCAGCGGAAGCGTGGTGGGCATATAGCTTATATCTATTTATAGACTAAAGCAGGTATAGTGAATATGGAACATTTGTTTTGATGTGACAGTCACAGTGTTTGACTTCATCAAAACAACAGATGAAAATGGTAAGAAGGTAGTAAAGAGTACTGTCCAGAGATTTGGATGACATACTCCGGATAGGAAGTGAAGTTCCTAAACTATAATCGGTCAAACTATAGATGCCACAAGTATTTCTCCGCACAGGTTCGGGATAATATTGCTCTTGCATTTAATGCAATAAGCAGATATTAATCCAATCCTGGAGAAACAATGAGAAGCAGATACCAACATAAGAGAATTTTCTTCGTATATGGTGACGGTAGCCTCCTGCAGGAGGCGGTTACCGGTTATGGCTTCCAAGGTGACTTGGGTAACATAGCGATTGTCAGAGTTATAAGTTTACCTTCTTCTGAGGGGCGGTGTGTTAGACAGGGACCCAAGTGTTGGGTTTTGGTCCCCGCACCGTTGAGGTCGTGGCCGAGACGGAAGCGAAAAGAAAAATTTACACAAGCACCAAACACCCGTAAAATCCAGGATACGATCCAAAAACCTAAACTAGCTAACTAAAAATACAAGGGTTGAGAAACTACAACCTTTGTTGTGTGTCCACCCAATTGTGGAAGACCCCTCCAAGCTCGTAGCCACCGGAATCGCGCTTGAAAATCAACCACTCTCGCCGAAAATGATCCACCCGAGGGAAACCGGAAGAAGCTCTAACCAATGATCCAAACTTGCTAGGTGTAGATGGTCGATGATGTAGGAATATTTCACTAGACTTTTCTTTCATATTCTTAAGCTCAAGTGAGCAAGAGAAAGAAGAAGGAGAAGGAGGTGAGAACGATGGTTGCTAACACTTGCAATCATGAAGCATGAAGCTCACAAGATGAAGAAAAATAATCAACTCTCAAAAGAAAAGAGAATGGCTACATATAAGCTATCATGCATCAATAGTGCACCATGAATGATCAACAATAAATGCTAAACCATACCTCCCTACATGCCCCATGCCACCATACCTCCACCTCATTTTCCCATTTAATTTTTCTAAAAAGAAAAAAAATATGAGGTGTCCTTATTCTAGAAGCATTCCCATATAAATACGGAATACTTCACCTAGTATATGTATCGCTGCATATACGCGTATCCATATAAAAAATACGGATAGTACCAAAGAAAGAAAATAAATAGTGAAAAATAATATTAAAATATATGTATCAAAATACATACATAAATTATAAAATCAAAACATGATTTAATAATCTGGCTTAATCCTAAGCCGGCTAGTATTATCAATCGTCTGATTAAAGTCCGTGTATCCCATACACGTATTTAATCGGACCCCTGCACGTACCAACGAACAGCTCCTGCATCTATTGCATGAACCGGAAAAACTCTTTGTGTGGGACTCTAAAGACTCGACAATACACTGGCAGTGGGTTTAACCACAAGCACGTCAGCGGCACTAGTTGTACGTAACGGCTACCCAGGTACTTATCGAAAGGGGGAGACAATTAAGTACGTCCTTACCCTACTGAGTCTGAATGTGATAATCTCCGTACAGTTCGGTCTTTTCGTCAAAAAGTATCGCATATCGGGTCTAGGGGTGGATAACGTCAGACCCCTACTAACCCGATAAGTCGTGTCTGAGTCAAGCTCATCACCAAAAGAGATACTACCGATCAACTATCAGTAAATCTCATCCACCGTGGCCACGGATTTCTGGTGATAGCCAACTGAACACAGCACGACATCGACTCCTGATACCAGGAAAGACGAATCCCAGACAATCGACCACTGCCTCCATGTGGCTCGGGACTGTACATAATTAAAATATGTTTACATGACTCCTTTGAGCTATGGTAGGATAGTAATCAAAGTACAGTGGGAACTCACACGAGACAAATGACGATCTAAGGTCAAAGGACTAACTTGTACTCATGCCACCTGAGAACTTCCATCTGACGATAGATATAATACCATCTAGAAGTTCTCGGCAAGTCCGTCCAGTGTACTCACTTCCAGTTAGCACCTGTATACTATCATAGATGACACAACACCAATGGCTTGTGAGACCGGCCACCGCCCCTCGTCGGGGTCTACAAACGTATACACTAGTCTATTCTGGAATATCGGTCCAGTTTCAATACTCCCACGACTAGGGATATTTAAGGATGTGCTTATGGACAACCCAGCTCCCACATATATGATCGCCATCATAATGCTGGTTGTCAAGCAACAGTGCTACGGTCTTAATCAATGATGAAGATAAACAGATAGTATATCATCTCGAGTAAGACAGTTATACCTGTATAGGTCATCCCTCAATTATCATAATCGCCTACTTGCAATTACAATAATTGCCTTGAGGGCACTATATACAACAATCTCCCACTTGCACTTACGACCAATTATTGCGGTATCTCGTACCCACAACTCGTGTGCTACCGAATACCCAACTTCTCTATAATCAGTTTCGCAAACTATGTTTGTGAAACTTAACGTGTTCGAGAAATAGCCTTAGTGGGTGGATCCACTACAATATTCCAACTTCATCTCTCTATATCTCAATTTTTTCGGAGATCAACAATCTCCCAAACTGAGCGATACCTCGCCTCAAGAATTTGTCTGGATACCTGATGAGACCAAGTTCATAAATGAACAACTCCATCCAACAAACTTCTTGGGCTGTATCCTCTGTTGAGTTATAACCAGCATCCTGTACCATGATAACCTCAATATCCATATTGGAACACTATCCAATATACCGATCCTCAGAAGTTGCTAAACTCAAAATCTTGACAGCATCCCTGTCATCCAGGTCACCTTGGAAGCCTTAACCGATAACTGCCTACCAGAAAAGGGTGTCGTTATCTTATACCAGGAACATCCTCTTATGTTTATAATAGCTTCCCTTTGTTTCTCCAGGATTGGATTAATATATGCTTATTGCAGCTAATGCAAAAGCAATATCCGGTGTTATACAAAACTTTTCATGATTGACTCAATTGCCTAAGCAAATGATATGTCACTCATGCCTGCCTCTCTCTTCATTAGTCTAAAAGACATCCATTTTTGAGGGGGTGACTCTATCACCTGTGGGTACACTACCACGCCAAGAGTCGTCCATTCTAAAATACTTTTAGAATGCTCTTCAAGTACCTGATTGGGAAACTTCCCAAATATATATCTAAAACCAGAGTCCTTGATACATTATCCATCTGATTTTGTATAAGACATTGCATGATTAACACAATTGCCTAAGCAAATGATATGGCATTCATGTCAGTCCCTTTCTTCATCAGTCTAGAAGACATATTTTTAAAGAGGATGACTCTATCACCTGCGGCTACACTACCACGCCAGGAGTCGTCCATTCTAAAATACTTTTAGAATATTGTCTAAGTACCCGATTTGGGAAACAACCCAAATCTAGATCTAGTCACCAGAATTCCTGATATATTATCCACATCCAATATGGAGAAAACACTGTGTGACAACCAAATTTTGACCGATTGTAGTATAGGAACATCACTTCCTATCTGGAGTATGTCATCCAAATCCAGGACAGTACTCTCTACATCCTTCTTACTAGGTTCATCTATTATATTGATGAAGTCAATCACCTTGAATATCACATCAAAACAGATGATTCGTCTACGCTATCCTTGCTTTAGTCTACGAAAAGACATAAGCAACTTGCACACCTTCCGCTGCTCTGGCAGAGTCATATACACGTGCACTTTCTAATTCCCATTTGGAAAGACGTTATAGTCACCCACCTGCCAGATATCATAGCCATGAACTTTATTAGAGCCAAATCATAACCATATGGACTTCAGCATAGACACTGAAGTAAAAGTCACATCACAATCCATAACGGGTATTTGATGAAAACTCTTACAACAATTCTAGCCTTATTAGGTTAATACCTTTCCACCCGCATAGATCTCGAAAGATCTACTTGCATCCAATGGGTTTCACCCCTTCAGAAGCACCCAGCAAAGTCCAAAATTCATGATTTGCTGAAGTGCGTGGAGTCCATCTTGGGTACGAAATATCTGGTCATCTGGAAGTAACCACTTCCTGTGACCTGCTGGTAACAAGTAGGGGGAATAGCAACGCCAAGCCATATCTGCATGAACTTCATCATAGACACTGAAGTAAAAGTCTTATCACAATCCACAATGGGTATTAGATGAAAACTCTTTATAAGAAGTCTAACCTTATTAGGTTTGTACCTTTCCACCTGCACAGATCTCGAAAGATCTACTTGCTCCTAATGGGTTTTACCCCTTCAGGAACACCCAGCAAAGTCTAAAATCTATGATTTGCTGAAGTCCGTAGAGTCTATCTTGGATATGAAATATCTGGTCATCTGGAAATTACAACTTCTTATGACATGCTGACAACTAGTACGACCATCATCACCATGATGTTGACCTTCCTGTCACCGTCTATGAGAAAACTGAAGTATCTCTCGGATGGCTGAGGTCACATATTTTATCTGCGGAGTGGAAAATGGTTTGTCAAGTCCAATTGAATTTTTAGGTTCTACTAAATTTTTGGTAACCGTTTGTGGTTCTGAAATCGCTTCCAATTCTACCATACTCCCACTAGTTTCGTTTGCAAAAAGATTCCTTTTATAAAATGGTGGCAAGTCAAGAACAATTTAACTATTTATCTTGAAAATGGTAGAAAACTAAATCCTAGCAAATGCTTTGGAAAATCCACAAACCGCCATTACCGAAGCGTGCTTCGAGTTTTTCCGGATTTTTCTTTTAAACAGAAACTAGATAACTTCATATCTTAACAATCTTAAGATATGTAACCATTCTATGTCCATATAGAATCAAGGCACTAATTTAGATGGAACCAGATTCAAATGTCATGCGGTTGTTTCCAGTGCATGTTACCTAATGGAAAAAGGCTAATACAACATTACTCATCAAGGAGCGCACCTACAGATGAGTAACCTGCGAGAGAATCAAGTTCTCAATACCATGATGGTATATCTAGCATAAGTATCTATATCTTTGATCATTTTTAAGAATCTTGATACTTCCAACGTATGGTTCTCTACTTTATTCTTATACCTACAAACTTCTCAAAATCTTTGGACCTTGCATTATAACGATTGCATGTCTAAAACCAGAAAACTCATAGGTAAACCTGAATGAAGTAAGAGTACCAACCCCTTATCCCGAAAGACACTGGACAATATACGTTTTTCATGTATAAGTCCTAAGAGTATACTAACTCAAATTCTGTGTTTTGTAGATTGAAAATTGTATTTTGGTCGAGAATGACTTACCCCGTTATTCAATACACCTTACCTTATCCTCAACTGATAAAGGTAAATATTTATAACACAATTTCCAAAATGTATATCTCACTTTATAAAATAAAGGTACAGATATTTCATTTAAAATTTTTATGCATAACAACGGTTATTCGAAACCAAAATTTTTCCGTCAGGCAAAGCCAAGCGATTTAATCCAATATCACCAATTGCAACGAATTCTGATATTAAGGATCAGATCGCCCATTTTCCAATATTTTACTCCCACTCATCATCTGCAACACCGTACAGATGTGAGATCCAAATCTGGTAAATACATATCCTGGAGTCAGAATTAATTGGGAAAACAGTTCTCTTTTATAAATACACAGAAATACTAAAACATGAAAATGTTTCATAGGGGGTGGCCAGGTATTCCTAATAATGCATTTTCCATTATCCAGATTCATGACAGTAGTCACAATTTCCTTTGCTCTCACTTCAATCCCTTTATATGTCTCTACATCTTACCTTCTGCACACCGTCCTTAGGCTAATTGATTTTCTTCATTCCCTACCTTTCGGCACCAGCCTGAGATTTGGAAGAAGACTATCTAATAAGCGTAATAGGTGTACTCTCCTAATACAAGGAGCTCTCGCAACCTGAGAGAAGGTAAAGGGAAGAGACAACCGAATAATCCTATTCAATTTCTCCAGAACCTGTGGCCATTTTCGACTGAAGAAACTTCTTTAAGTTCGTATGTAACTATATGATGGTCATTCTAAGCAATATGGATCATCGTAGTGATACGACGTGTTCTGAAGAAGTGCAAAGGGTAAAGTAGGAGTAGTAGGGATATATGCGAATTTGTCGAGAATTAAGACAAGCCAAAACCTAAGTGTGTAAGAAGGTTGGGTTAACTTGGTTCGTGAGTTTTTAAGGTAAGTCATAGGTCGCTGTACCAGAGAGAGAGAGAGAGAGAGAAAAGAAACACTCGGCGTGCACTCTATCAAGATTAGATTGGTTTTCACTTTATCCAATCAAGATGGCTCCCACTGTTTCCTCAAATTCTCCTTCAAACCCTAAAAGGAGAACTAATCGGGATCATTTACACTTTACAAGTTCACTAACCGTTCATCCAGGCCAGTGTTGGTACTTCGAGGGAGGTCCCCCGTGCTTTCACATGGACCCAATTAATAACCCCGTTTCCGCATAGGCGTAATCTCATTAACACTTTCTAGACACATAATAGATTAGCTAATTGTGAAGTGAAAAATCTCCCGAGAATTAATATATACTCATCAGTAGGAATCGGGACCCAACTATCATCATGTAACAACCTGACGGAATCCACTCAAGTCACCACACTCTAGAAAGTATGCGCATGCCTGGAAAATTTCCTATATGTTTGAAACTCCCGATATGGTTTTTGCCCCTAGGATCCAAGTGACCTTGATAAAGTCAACAAGTCAAAGGGTCCTAGCCAAGTTCAAACCGTCATTATTCTGATGGCATTAGATCCACCGACATAGACCCTTGACAAGGTCAATAAGGTCGAACGACTGTCCTAACCAATCTACATATCCTTGCGACAAAAAAGTATTACAGAGCTACCGCACACTACGCCTCGGCGAATAGCAACGACAAACGTAGCATGAATACTAAGTAATACTGATCTGAAATGACGGAGGGCTACGGCTGGTTTTTGGCGAAAAACCTTTAACGTAATGAACTTGATATCGTTGAAAGAACTCGAGTGACTTTGAAATGGAGTGGTTTAATCTCTGCTTTTTAAAACTAGTGACATAAACCTTTTCATAAGAGCGAACTCCGAATGAAGGGATCAAGGCTCTTCCTCATAGAATGAGATGCAGGATATTCCTAACGGAATACTTCTATGCAAAGCAAAACAATACGACTATGAGTTTTGAAGAAAATATAGTGGTTTTAAAATTGGTTCCGACAACATCATTTAGGTTTATTTTTCCTTGCATTATTTAGATAATGCGTTCCTATCATTTTAAGTTTCCAAGCCACAAATGAAACAACTAAAATAACATGCTATTTATATGCCATCCGCATTCGCCATGGGGCCCCGTCATGCACCGTTAGGTTACTTAACTAACGGCAGAGCGGGGGCAACACTAGCGTGGATGCAAAACATATAGAAGCATCTACTAAATATAATATATATATATCAATATCGCAGGCAGATAATAGTCATCACAGGTGGATAAAAATCATCACAGGCATGCGAACAACAATATGGAATAGTGGATAATTTAGGATCCCCATGTTTCATTTGAGCTATAAATGAGACACGACGTTCCCTGGTTGTGTGGATAGCCAGTGCAATGAAGAACCTAAACCCCTAAGAGTGCGGTAAGTTACCCGCTAATCCTCGAAGTGAGGCAACCCAACTCAACAAAGTGAATGGGTCACCCAACACTTCACGGAATCCGGTTACTTGAGCACCCCTCTGTGGGTCAACCTATACCCCCTACGAGTGTGGCGAATAGCCCACCAATTCTAGAGTATGGCCCTCCCGGTCTCAACGCCATGATATGCGGGCCCATTGCCCTCTAAAACTCGGCTATTCGAGCACTCCTTCGCCAGTAATCCTAGTACAGAAAAGAAAAAATATATATAGCGGTGACATCGACCTCAACCCGGTCGTGCCCCAATAAAAGAATATACAAACTGGCATAAACAGCAGTCCACATGTCGGATGCTCATCCCGAAATAATGAATATACAAATGAATCTGAAATGTATATCTAACATAAGGCTATTCATTACGACAATCCATCCATAACATTAGTGCAACACAGAACATCAACGCGAATATCATGTTCATTAACCTGTCTAATTATACATACAGCAACCAGTCGAATTATACCGTGCTATGATATTCACGGCCGCAGAAACTAACAAATGCACTGAAAACCATGAATTGAAAATTTTGATCGATTAAAACTCTCTGCATTGGCCCCAAGCACAAACCAGTACTCAAAACAAATCTGGGCCAAAACCAAATATTCTAAAAATCACATTTCCATAACCTAGAGCACCAGAAAAAATTTGGGGCACAACAGCCCAAATTGGACCGCGGAACCACGGCCAAATGGCATGATAGGCGGCGGTTCCGCGGCTATAATTTGGGCTCATATGCCTAAATTTCTTTCTACCCTCTAGTATTGCCTGCACATAATTTTAATACAACCCGAACAATTTTTTGTACAACTTTGGAATTCGAACAGCGGGCAATGAAATGGAAATGCGAATCGGAAAATTCCATCGATCGAAACTCTAAACTAGTGCAAACTAACTAGCTAAGATTTATGGAGTGTCTCTGATACCATCTTGGGTTTCGGTGCCCGCGCCGCCGAGGCCAAGGCCGAGGCGGAAGCGAAAAGAAAAATTTACCTGAGCACCAAATACCCGTAAAACCTAGGATACGATCCAAAAACCTAAACTAGCTAACTAGAAATACAAGGGTTGAGAAACTACAACCTTTGTCGTGTGTCCACCCAATTGTGGAAGACCCCTTCAAGCTCGTATCCGTCGGGATCATGATTGAAAATCAACCACCCTCGCCGAAAGACGATCCACCTGAGGGAAACAGGAAGAAGCTCTAACCGATGATCCAAACTTGCTAGGCGTGGATGGTCGGTGATGTAGAAATATTTCACTATACTTTTCTCTCATATTCTCAAGCTCATGTGAGTAAGAGAAAGAAGAAGGAGAAGGAGGTGAGGATAATGGTTGCTAACACTTGCAATCATGAAGCATGAAACTCACAAGATGAAGAAAAATCATCAACTCTCAAAAGAAAAGAAAATGGCTACATATAAGCCACCATGCATCAATAGTGCACAATGAATGATCAACAATAAATGCTAGAACCATACCTCTCTACATGCCTCATGCCACCATACCTCCATCTCATTTTCCAATTTAATTTTTCTAAAAAGAAAAACAAATATAAGGTGTCCTTCTTTTAGAAGCATTCCCGTATAAATATAGAGTACTTCACCTGGTATATGTATCGCTGCATATACACATATCCGTATAAAAAATACGGATAGCACCAAAGAGAGAAAATAAATAGTGAACAATAATACTAAAATATATGTATCAAAATACATACATAAATTATTAAATCAAAACCTGATTTAATAATTCGGCTTAATCCTAAGCTGGCTAGTATTATCAACCGTCCGATTAAAGTCCATTTATCCCATACACATATTTAATCGGACCCCTACACGTACCAACGTACGGATCCTACATTTATCGCCTGAACCGCGAAAACCCTCTGTGTAGGACTCTAAAGACTTGACAATATGCTGGTAATGGGTTTAACCACAAGCACGTCAGCGGCACTAGCTGTACGTAACGGCTACCTAAGCATTTGTCGAAAGGGAGGTCTACAATCAAGTACGTTCTTACCCTACTAAGCCTGAATGTGACAATCTCCGTACAGTCCGGTCTCTTCGTCAAAGAGTATCACATATCGGGTCTAGGGGGTGGATAACGTCAGACCCCTACTAACCTGATAAGTTGTCTGAGTCAACCTCATCACCAACAGAGATACTACTGATCAATTATCAGTAAATCTTATCCACCGTGGCTATGGATTTTTGGTGATAGACAACTGAACACAACGCGATATCGACTCTTAATACCAGGAGAGACGAATCCCTGACAATCGACCACTACCTCCATTTGGCTCGGGACTATACCCAACTAAAACCTGTTTGCATGACACCTTTGAGCCATGGTAGGGTAGTAATCAAAGTACAGTAGGAACTCACATGAGACAAATGACGATATCAGGTCAAAGGACTAACCTGTACTCATACCACCTGAGAACTTCCATCCGACGATAGATATAATACCATCTAAAAGTTCTCGGCGAGTCCATCCAGTGTACTCACCTCCAGCGAGCACCTGTATACTATCATAGGTGACACAACACCAATGGCTTGTGAGACCGGACACCGCCCCTCGTCGGGGTCTACAAACGTATATACTAGTCTATTCCAGAATATCGATGCCTAGTCTCAATACTGCCACGACTGGGGACATTTAAAGATGTGCGTATGGACAACCTAGCTACCATATATATGATCACCATCATAATGCTGGTTGTCAGGAAAAAATCCTACAGGCTTCATCAATGATGAAGATAAACCAGATAGAATTCTATCATCTCGAGTAAAACTGTTATACCTGTATAGGTCCTCGCTCAATTACCATAACCACATACTTGCAATTACAATAATTGCCTTAAGGGTACTATATCCAACACCAAGCAGATACTGAGGTAGGCATGGCGCAGGATACTGATTAAATTTGGTGGAAGATACAGTCTATGTAGTTTTTTGGATTTGGTGTTTATATTATGAACTTGGTCTCATCAGATATCCAGACAAGTTCTAAGACAGGTATCGCTCATTTCGGGAGATATTCGTTCTCCGTGAAGTTGAGATATAGAGAGATACAGATATAAACATTGGATCAGATCCACTCACTAAGGCTATTTCTCTAATACGAATGTTTCACAAACACGGTTTGCGAAACTGATTAGTAGAGAAGTTGGGTATTCGGTATCATACGGGCTGTGAGTATGCGATACCGCAATAATTAACATTAAGTGCGGGTAGGAGATTGTTGGATATAGTGCCCTCAAGGCAATTATTATAATCGTAGGAAAACGATTATGATGATTGAAGGAAGACCTACACGGGTAGAACAGTCTTACTCGGGATGATTGCATGCTATCTGGTTTGACAATCATTATGTACATGTCTTGTGTGGTATAGCATATCACTATGACATATTGATAGAGCTCATAAGATTCATGTTTGACTACCAGGGTTATGATGGCGATCACACTTGTGATAACTGGGTAGTCTATAAACACATCCTTAAATGTCCCTAGTCGTGGGAATATCGAGACCGGGCACCGATATTACAGAATAGACTAGTATATATATTTTTTAACCCTGACGAGGGGCGATGGCCGGTCTTGCAGCCATTGGTGTCAGTCAGTCACCAAAGATTGTATACAAGTGCTCATTAGGTTATGAGTTACACTAGACGGACTCACTGGGAACATGCTAGATGGTATTATACCTATTGTCGGATAGCAGTTCCCAGGTGGCATTGTATACAAGTGTTCCCACTGTATTTTGATTGCTGCCCTACTACAGTTTTAAAATGTCGTGCAAATAGGTAGCTTTTGGGTGCAGTCCCGATGCACTTGGAGGCAGTGATCGATTGAGGGAATTCATCTCTCCCGGTATTGGAAGTTGATGTCGTGTAGTGTACGGTTGGCCATCACCATAAGACCTAGGCCTAGGCGAATGGTATTTACTGATTGCGATTAGTAGTTTCTCGATTGGTGATAGGGATTGACACCGGCACGACTTATCAGGTTATTAGGGGTCTGACGTTATCCTACCCCCTAGACCAGATATGCGATATTCTAAGACGAACAGACCGGATTGTATGATACATGTCGCTGATAGGCTCAGTAGGGCTTCGGACGAGCTTGATTTTCGATCTCCTTTTCGACAATACCTGGGTAACCGTTACGTATAGCTAGTGCCGCTGACGTGGTTGTGGTTAAACTCACTGCCAGTGTATTGTCGAGTCTTTAGAATCTCACACAGAGGGTTTCCAGTTTTGGCGAAATATTGTAGTTGCGGTACAATGGTACGCTCTTGGGTTTGATTAAAACTAGTGTATTTTATACACTGACGGTAATCGGATGATTGTAATGCTAACCGATCTTTTTAGAAAGAAGGATATTAAATCGGGTGCCGATTTAATATATTAATACATATTTTTGTAGTATGTATTTACTAGTATTATGTCACTATTAATTAATCTCTCTTTTATGTATTTTAAATAGCTTGGATAACAATTACAAATATATGTATTTAGTAAGTTTTATTACACACACACATACAGTTTTTGTTTATTCTTTTTCCTTTTATTTTCGTAAGCTTATGTTATTCCTTGGGCATAATATATCCTCACCATATTGTAGTATGGTGACATGTGTAATCAATAGGAGGTTGTAGACACTTGGATGGTTAGTTTAATCCAAGGGCTTGGATTGTTTTGGAGGACATATATTAGTAACCATTTCTTAAGAAATGGTTAAGGATTTATTTCATTCTCACTATCTTTTTCATGAGAGCTCCCATCTCTTTCCTCCTCCCCTCTTTACACTACGGAAAAAAAAATTAAATACAGAGAGAGAAAAATATTAGTGAGCTTTTACTAGCTATTTAGGTTAGCTTAGCACACTAGCTATTTAGGTTAGCTTACTTGAGCTTGGAGCCAAAGTTCTTGAGCCTTCGATCTAACCAGTTAGCTTAGCACACTAGCTATTTAGGTTGTCTTACTTGAGCTTGGAGCCAAAGTTCTTGAGCCTTCGATGTGGATCATCTTTGATAGAAGAGGTGTGCTTGCAAGAATATTCCATGGAGCTTCAAGGAGCCTGCAATGAAGTCCAACACAATTTGGAAGCACTTGAAAACATTACAAAGATTGTGGTTTCAACCAAGTAGGCTAATTGCTCTCTTTATCTTGTTTCAAGTTATAATCTTTAGAAAAGATCTACATGTTTGGAACTAATTGCTCTCTTAATTTTTTTAAAACCCTAAAATATCATCTTTTAAAATTACTATTTATAGTGCATTAGTTCCTTCAAAACCAATATGTCATACTCTTTTCTTATTTAAATAATGTAGCCATCCCTTTCAACCATCCCCTCAATCATACCCAAAGCCACTGCACCCTCCACCTCATTTCCTATTGATTTTCTAAAAAGAAAATCAAATATTAAAGTATCCTCCTTCTATAAGTATTCCGTATAAAAATGGAATACAACCTCTGGTATAAGTATCGAATACATATACGTGTATCCGTATAAAAATACGAATAGTCAAGAGAGAGAAAATGAATAGTGAACATAATACTAGAATGTGTGTATGTAAATTATTAAATAAGTACTTGATTTAATAATACGGTTTAATCCTAAGCCGGCTAGTATTATCAAATGTCCGATTAAAATCCGTGTAGCCAGCACACGTATTTAATCGGACCCCTGCACGTATTAATATACGACCTCTACATCATATCACCTGAACCGGGAAAAACCCTCTATGTGTGATTCTAAAGACTCGAAAATACGCTAGAAATAAGTTACTGGATAAATCCATAACCACAAGCATGTCAGCGGTACTACCTGTACGTAATGGTTACCCAGGTATATGTCGAAAGGGAGGTCGACAATCAAGTCCGTCCATACCCTACTAAGCCTGTAAGTGACAATCTCCATACAATCTAGTATCTTCGTCTAAGAGCGTCGCATACCGGGTCTAGGGGTGGTAAACGCCATACCTCTAAATCTCATCCACCATTGCCAGGGATTTATGGTGATGGCCAACCGAACACAGTGCGACATCGACTCCCTATACCGAGAGAGACGAATCCCTGGCGATCGTTCACTGTGTTCATGTGACTCGGTACTGTATCCAACTAAAACATGTTTGCACGACTCCTTTGACCCGTGATAGGGTAGTAATATAAGTACAGTGGGAACTCACACGAGAAAAATGATGATCTCAGGTCTAAACACTAACATGTACTCTATTCCGGAATATCGATGCCCAGTCTCAATACTCCCTCGACTAGGGACATTTAAGGATGTGCTTATGGACTACCTAGCTCTCACGTATATGATCGCTATCATAATGCTGGTAGTTAAGCAAGAATCGGGCTTTATTATTATGCATTATCAACACGTAATAGCAAGTAAAACGTATACACATAAATGTTAAGGCAATCCAGATAGCATACTATTATCTCAGGCAAGACTGTTCTACTTTTATAGGTTCTTCTTCAATTATCATAATCGCCTAATTGCAATTACAATAATTGGCTTGAGGGCATTATATCCAACACTTCTTTCGCGAGGTGGAGTCAGATACTTCGTTTTCTTCATTGATGACTTTTCGAGAAAACCCTGGGTGTATGTTCCCAAGTCTAACGCCGAGACTTTCGAGAATTTTTATAGAAGTGGAAGGCGCAGGGAGAAGTAGACCAGTAGGCATGTAAAGGTTCTACGGTCTGATAAGACGGAAATTTTATTTCACGTGCATTTGTAGAGTTCTGTAAGTCAAAGGGGATTGTGTGCTATTACACCACTCCGGGTGATCCTAAGTCAAATGGTGTTGCAGAGCGGATGAATCGGATACTACTGGAGAAGACAAGATATTTGCGGCTTACAACTGGGCTTCCTAAGGAGTTTTAGGCTGAAGCCATGTCTACAGCTGTGTACTTCATCAACAGATCACCATCGGCAGCGATAAATAAGAAAATTCCTCAGGAAGTGTGGACCAAGAAAGCTGTAAATTACAAGTGTGCACTACTACAATAAGGGGTTCCCCCTACGAATAAAGGTATCCATAGGGACAACATTTTATTGCCCCTACGGATTACTCCATAGGTCCCCATGGTTGTCCCTACGGTGCCCTACATTTTAATTTAAAAATATTAAAATGTAATTTGCCTTTTGGCCCTACGGAACCGCAAACGAAGGCCCTACGGTTAAGTCCGTAGGGGCATATATATGGGTTATTAATAAAAAAAAGCACAGAAAAGTCCTCGTTACCAAAAAGTCCTCTCTCTCACTAGATCTCCCGCGGCGCGCCTCTCGTCGCCACCTCTCCCCCGCCTCGTCGCCACCACCCTCCGCCCGCGACCCGCCACCGCCCTCGATCTCCCAAAACTTCCTCGTCGACTTTCTCGTCGCCACCGCCCGCGACTCGTCGCCGATTGCGTCGTCGACCACCGGTCTCCTCCATCGTCGGCCTAGCTACATATTAGTAAATCTCAAATTTTTACTTCTAATAATGCTTTTATTTATAATTTTGATGATTAATGGGTTGCTACTTGGGCTAGGGTTCAGGGTTCGGTTAGGGTGAGGGTTAGGGTTAGTGTTCAGTTTAGGGTAGGGTTAGGGTTAGGGTTTGGGTTAGGTTCAGTTAAGGTTAGGGTTAGAGTTAGGGTTAGGGGTAGGGGTAGGGTTCGGTTCA
This sequence comes from Agapanthus africanus, assembly GCA_030015575.1. Taxonomy (NCBI): domain Eukaryota; kingdom Viridiplantae; phylum Streptophyta; class Magnoliopsida; order Asparagales; family Amaryllidaceae; genus Agapanthus; species Agapanthus africanus. The sequence continues at coordinate 507,979,889 of CM057350.1, forward strand.
GTTAGGGTTAGGGTTAATTAGTTGGGGTTGGGGTTAGGGTTAGGGTAATTAGGGTTAGGGTTAATTAGTTGGGGTTAGGGTTAGGGTTAATTAGTTGGGGTTAGGGTTAGGGTTAAGGTTAATTTGTTAGTGATTAGTTTCATTTGTTAGCGGTTTTATTTTCCTCTGATCCATAGTTGAGTGTTATTACTGTATCCCCCCTCAACCCACACCCACCCAACAACTAGAGAACTATTGATTGGGCCATGCCGATATATGATTTTATCCGCCACGTTGGAACTCACAACTAAACGTGTCTTCGCCTCCAACTACCACGCAAGTCCCCCTATGTAGCATAGGATAGGCCGGTTCGCTTGAGGAGAATCTTTTCTATGATCATCAGAATGAACTTGCTGCTACGCCCTATCCTTTCCCTACTCTAACAGATGAATCGAAAAAGGAAGGGAGCAATCAATCCAATCCAATCCGGTAGCTCGAAAACCTAAAGAAAAAAAGAAAATACAAAATAAAATCATACAAAACCAATAAATTCTATGAAGCTGCTTTATTCGATCTCATTGTTGAGTACCCTTAGTTCACATCTCTGGATCCCACGTCTCGTTTTGTTTAAGAAAGATGATTGCATTTCTTATTCTGCCTGCTTTTTTCTCTCTTTATTTTTTCAGAGGGGTGTTCAATATATATAGGGATTAAGGTCTGCACATTATTTTTTATTTACATAAGGTACGTTGGTAGGTTTTCTAGCTATGTAGTATGACTACAAAACAAAAGGCTCCGCATAGTTACAATGCCTTCTTACAGGCTTTAACCTAGTGAAAAACGCTCGACAATGTATTGTCTATATAGCCGATATAACTATGTGCAAGAGAGGGCCATGAGATCTCAAATGATGTTAATGCTCAAAATTTTAGTTTCTTGTCATTTCTAACAATTTTTTATAATAGGAGGGTCTTAAAGTAAGAATTTGTCCTGAAAAGATAGACGAGTAAGCATGTTTAATAGGATTGAATTATGATAAGGAGTGGAGTTTTTATTTTCATTTCAGTTACCCCTTATCCTTTTAGCATGTTAATTTTTTCACCATTGGTGTATTCATGTGCCCTGATGAGATTCACTATAACACCTCTCTATAATTTTTTTCATTTTAGAGTCTGAAACTATATTTTTTTTTCCGACTGGCACAAAGGTTGAATATTAAGGATGTTATGTTATAGATTGTGAAAAACTAGATGACCAAATGAGTTTCTCTCATGTTATTTAAAATTTGCAGCGTATGGGGAATGCTCCCTTTAAACTGGTGAACAGCACATAATGGGTTTTGCACTATATGTGCTTTAGTATCCTACATGCGGGTACAAATATGGGACAGGCACAGGTCGACAGACCTTCAATACACAACCTTCCAAACGTTTAGGATACGATCTGGATCTGATTGTGTTCGCTAACCTTTTATTGATTCATATCAAGAAAATAACATTGTAGCTTAATTTAAATTAACTATCAAATAATTTCACTTGAATGATTTTCCTTCTTGATGTTTTCTTTTCAGTATATTAGAATTTGAGAAACGCTAATAGATTGTTTTTGTCTGTAAAACAATAATTATCTGAACCATCGGTACCCTTAATATATCTACATTCTCTTCCAGGACTCGGTCCCTTTAATCATCTACCTTCATCTACCCTTTCTTGGTCTTCTGTAATTATTTCCTCATAACATTTCTTTTGTTTAACTGTAGACATATATCCTTCCTTTTAGAATATTTGGTCAGTCTAAGATGTCTCCTATATTTTGAATCCTTGTGCGTAGTTACTTACTCTCATTCCTGAACTCCCATCAGTTTGTGGACCATTAACAATCAGCATTGCGTGGATTTTTTTCTCTTATTTCTGATCCTTATCTGATTTATTATCTAGACTAGACTAGACTAGACAGCAAAGGTTATAACCTAAGTAGGTTTTGTTAATTGTTCCCGTGGATATGTCTAATGCATCCACGAAACGAAAAAGGTTATCAGTAATGTTATATTATTACTACACATTTTACGATCTATACATATATAGCATGCATATGTAATGATTGTCTAATGCGTCCACGAACAATTTTATCTAGATTTGATGACGATGACGGGAGCAGCGAGGGGCGGTAGGAGCTCCAGCCACGGCACCGGCAGAAGCAGAGGCAAAGTGGTTCTGCCGCCCGGAGAGCTGCGTAGGGAGCTTCAGAGGGCTGGTCTTGCACCCCAATCGGAGACCCCTTCAGATACCTCCTTCCGTATGGACTTTGCCACACCTCCAGGTATATTGCACGCATATTCATTTTGAATGTAATATTATAGATATACATGCATATTCATGTCAAAATTACTTACATAGTCAATGTTTGATTGTCTAGCTATTGGTGTATCCACATTAGGGACAAAGGCCACTCCCGCACCTCCAGGTATGTGTATATATCATATAGTGCATGTATATTGATTTAGAATGCTATATCATAAATATACATACATTCTTTTTACTTTTATGTACTTACAACTCGGGCAGAGGCCACCACCGCACCCGTGGGTATGTTTATATATCCTATAGTGTAAACATGTTGATTTAGAATGTTACATTATTGATATACTCATTCTTTTTGCAATTACTTATATAGTCAATGTTTGATTGTCTAATTATAAGTGGTGCGTCCACGTCTGGTGCAGGGGTTACTCCCGTCACTTCCATACCCTCCGCTCAGTCTGCAGGTTTGTATAAATAAATATAAAATATTTATTTATTTTACATATTCTTTAAGAATAAACATGAACTTCATGTAATTTTATCGATCTTTATTTTCTAGTTGGAGATGCGTCCACCTCCGGGTCACCGGCTGTTCCTCACCGGAGGAACTATCGCCCCGCCCGTGCTGCAGCCCGGGCCCAGGCTTGTGCTTCTGTCGCCGGAAGTATATATCACACTTCAATTTTCGTTAAATCTTGATTTCTTAATACCACTTTGTCTTAATATTGATTGTCTTGATATTTCTTATAGACGCAGGGCATCCCCATCCCGAGCGGGGGACTCGAGGCCCGAATCAGTCCCACAGGCTGAGGCCCGACAGAGTTAGGGGGGAGGCAACATTCCCCCTCTTCTTTACCCCTGATTATCGCTATACCAGCGATTATGCCGAGAGGTTCGGCCGGTATATGGGGGATGAGAGCTACCTCGTGAAGAAGTATCCACTTCACGTTGAGTGGGGCGACCAGCACCGGCGCTTATTCGCTCTCTTCTGGGATCAGGCTCGGGTATTAATATATATTTTTATTTGATTTATCCAATATATTTATTATTAACACTTGCAATTTAATAACATTGTTTTTTTGTATTTGCAGTTGGATTACGATTTTCAGCCTGTACCCGACCCTGATCAACCTGAGAGGGTGCTCGATTTTCACGCTATGCACCATGGCCTGATGAAGAACATGCAATCAAAGGTCCGATAAAATAGGAATGAGCTGAAGATCGACTGCTATTCCCTGTGGATGGCGACCCCCGAGACAGAGAGAGCGGCTTTCCTACATACTCCGGCCTTTGCGAGAGTCGACGTAGATACATGGCATCTCTTGTGCCAATATTTCGACTCTCAGCGCAAACAGGTTTGTATTTTAAATGTAATTCATTGTTTAGTATATAATTTATTTTCTTGTGTTGCTTAAATAGAAAACTAAATCTGAATGTGTTGTGCAGAAACAGGCGGATCAAAATAAAGAGAATAGGAAGTCGTCGAAGAGGGGTCGCCCCACTTATACAGGTGGCTCGAGGAATATTACTCGTGCCATGGAGGCATCGGTAAATTACAATAGATCTACTGTGATATAATGTAATATTAAGAGTTATTTTATAATATATGGAAATTTTTTGCGAATTGCAGAAATCTCAGACCCTGGCGCAGGATGGTATACCGAGCGTGCTAACCACGTATCTTGCCGTCCACGGTACCTCGACAGATCCGCCACGGGCGAGCTTCGATACCCCGACACCGCTACCTAGGAGTATTGCGTAAGTGTTAATATTTATTCAACCCCTATTTGAAATTTTTGTTTTGAAAAGATCAAATTTAAATGATATACTTATATTTTACTGGTTAATGTGGGTGTAGGAGCGAGTGGTTGAGCAGGAGAAGGCATCAGGGATCGATTTTACTGGACAGAACGATCCAATGTTGCTGACCCCAGTCCTAGACGCCGCACACGGAGGGCACCACGGAGGTTGGGAGAGAGGCCGGGGATTGGGTCCTAGCAGGGCCCATATAAGGTTGGACTCCACTCCGGCGGTTACTTCCTCTATCTCCCATGAGCGACGTCTAGAGCAAGATGTTGCCATCTTGAAGGCTGTAAGTCCACGTTGCCCACCCCGGTGCTTACGGGGAGGCGGAAACGGTATAAAAAATCGATTTTTAGAACTCAAGGCAATATGGACTAAAAGGAGGATCTTTGCTAAACAAAAACTAACAACCAAGCTAAGAGATTTAGCTACTCGGTTAAAGGGTTATACCTAAGTCTTGAACTCCTTCTCTTCTTGCTCCTTGGAGTGGGATGAACGGGTCGTCCTCGTCGCCTTCTCTTGCCGAAGAAAGATCCACCCGAGGGCCTCTATCTTTGGCTCCTACCTCAACCTAGAGGTAACTAAAGTGCTTGGTGTGCTAAACCTAGAACCTTAGGATGAGTAGAGAGTAATTTTGGTGTTTTATCTCAAAAGCAAAATGGTTCTCAACTCATGAGAGGGGAGAGCTTTGAGAGAGAGGAAGAGGATGAGAGAGAATGAGGATAATATCAACTATTCTCACATATATGTGAATTATGATAATTAAATAATTAATCAAAAATAATAGTGATGGTTAACTTGAAATGACCATTATCATTTCACATTGATGAATTTTGCAAGAATCAAAGAGCAGCTTTCATGTGAAATGATGATGGTCAATATGTCAACATAGGTCAACAAGTCAACCATAGTCAAATGGTCAATAACCCTAACCATAACATAATTATAATTAATCAATATTAATAATCATATTTCACATATACATTAGGGTTAAGAAAAAGACAACGGTCATCAACCCTAATGAAAGTCCTCTGCCTCTGCCTCAGTCAACTGTGCATACACCCCGTATCCATGTTCCGAGGAACACGAATACAATGAGATAAAACCAATCCCAAAACATATACTAGGATCTGGTTTAAACCAAAGCCCGCTAGTATCAACTGTCCGGACACCAAACGTGCACAAGTGCGCGGATGTGAACGAACCCCGTCGCAAAACCATGCGACCTCTACTCTGTTTTGCCCAAAGGCGAATAACCCTCTGTGTGGGACTCTAAAGACTCGACACTACGCTAGCAGTGGGTTTAAGCACAGGCCGCAAGCGGTACTAGCTGTACGTAACGGTCCCCAGGTAGATGCCGATAAGAAGACTGACGAGCTGAACCCATCTGAACTCCTACTGAGCCTGAATGTGACAGTCTCCATACAGTCCGGTCTGTTCGTCTGAGAATATCGCATGGCGGGCCTAGGGGGCGGTAAACGTCAGTCCCCTAATAGCGGTACAAGTCGTGTCGGAGTGTAACCCAGAACACCCTGAGATAATACTGGAAACCTACCAGTATATCTCGCTTGCCCTGGCCAGGGACTTTGTGTAATGGCTCTCCTAGACACAGCGTGATATCAACCCCCAATATCGGGAGAGACGAATCCTATCTAACCGTCACTGCCTCCAAGTGCTTCGGGACTGCACCCAACTGCTACCTGTTTGCACGACTCCATTGAGCCGTGGTAGGGTAGCAATCTAAGAACAGTGGGAACACACTCGAGGCGAAATGACAGTGTAAAGTCAACGGACTAAGTTGTACTCATGTCACCTGGGAACTGATAACTGACGATAGGTATAATACCAACCAACAGTTCCCGACGAGTCCTGTCCAGTGTACACGTAACCTAACGAGCACCCACATACTATCTCAAGTACGACATACTGACGGCTGTGGGACAGACCGTCTCCCATGCTGGGATGAGAAGCGCATACGCTAGTCTACTCTGGAGTATCGATGCCCTGTCTATTTAGTCCTACGACTAGGGACCTGCATAAGGATGTGCTTGTGGATTACCCAGCCCCCACAAGTGTGACTGCCATCACAACGCCTGTAATCAAGCAAAGATCCTAAGAGCTCCACTAATGTGTAAAGGCGATATGCTATAAGAAACACATGCACACATTAAAGTAGAAACAAACCAAGTAGCATACTACTATTTTGAGAAAGATTGTCTGTACAACCGTAAATATCCCAAGCTTCCATTAAGTAATATACAAACCAGTATGATACAGTAATGGCCTCTAGGGCATATACACTAACAATTTTCCACTTGCACTAAGGCCATGTACTGGCGTATCGAAGACCTATCATCTCGATTTTGCGCTCTTACTGAGTCTGGGGTAAGGCCTTCGTGAAAGGATCAGCAGTGTTATCTTCCGTAGCAACTCTCTGAACCTCGATCTCCTGGCGACCCACGATCTCCTTGATCAGGTGATACCGCCTCAAGATGTGTCTGGACTTCTGATGGGACCTGGGTTCCTTCGCTAAAGCTATAGCCCCGTTGTTGTCGCAATACAGAGGTATTGGATCAACAATGGACGGAACCACCTGAAGTTCTGTTAGGAACTTCCTTATCCAGACGGCTTCTTTTGCGGCATCTGCAGCAGCGATATATTCCGCTTCCATCGTCGAGTCAGCAACAGTTTCCTGTTTGGAACTCTTCCAACACACCGCCCCTCCATTGAGGGTAAAGACATAACCCGACATGGACTTGGAATCATCCTTGTCACTGTGGAAGATGGAGTCAGCAAAGGCCTCGATCTGGAGGTCTTTTCCGCCATACACCAAGAACATCTCCTTAGTCCTTCTCAGGTACTTAAGAAAGTTCTTTACCGCTATCCAGTGTTTCTTCCCAGGGTTTGACTGATACCGGCTTACCACACTCAGTGCATAAGCTACATCCGGTCTGGTACACAACATCGCATACATTATAGAGCCTATCGCAGAAGTGTAGGGTATAATAGACATGCGATCCCTTTCCAAATCAGTCTTGGGAGACATCTCTTTGGAGAGGGTGATCCCGTGACAAGCCGGTAGATTACCGCGCTTGGAATCTTCCATACTGAATCTTTTCAGTATGGTGTCGATGTACCTGAACTGTGAAAGTCCTAATATCCTCTTAGATCTGTCACGATAGATCCGGATCCCCAGAATGTAAGAGGCATCACCCAGGTCTTTCATGGAGAACCTGTGTGACAAGAACCCTTTGACAGATTGTAGTATAGGAATGTCATTTCCGATTAAGAGAATGTCATCCACGTATAAAACAAGGAATACGATAGTTCTTGCTACAAATCTACTATAGATGCATGGTTCATCTGGATTTTTGATAAAGCCAAATTCTTTGACCGTCTCATCAAAACAGATGTTCCAACTCCGCGATGCCTGCTATAGTCCATAGATGGACTTAAGCAACTTGCAGACCTTTCCGCTGCTCCCACTCTGAATGAAACCCTCTGGCTGGTCCATATAGACACGCTCCTCTAAATTTCCATTTAGAAAAGCGGTCTTTACGTCCATCTGCCAAATCTCATAATCGTGGAAGGCAGCAATGGCAAGAAGGATCCGAATGGATTTCAGCATAGCCGCTGGAGAAAAGGTTTCGTCATAGTCCAAACCAGGTCTTTGACGAAAACCCTTTGCAACAAGTCTAGCCTTATAGGTCTCAACCTGTCCATCTACACCAATCTTCCTTTTAAAGATCCACTTGCATCCTACGGGTTTTACCCCATCTGGAGCAACGTCCAACGTCCATACTTTGTTGGTGTACATGGACTCCATTTCGGTCCGCATTGCATCCAGCTATTTTACCGAGTCAACGCTCTGAATGGCCTGTTGGAAGCTAGTTGGCTCATCACTATCAATGATGCAATCCTTTCTATCCCCGTCTATGAGAAAACCGTAGTATCTCTCGGGCGGATGAGACTACCTACTACTCCTGCGGAGCGGCGCAGGAATGTCCTAATCTTTCGAACCCTCTGGTTCTACTAAGCTTTCGGTAATAGGTCGTGGTTCTGGAATTTCTTCCAGTTCTATTGCGCTCCCACTTATCTAATTTTCCAAAAACTCAGTTTCCAAGAAGTGGGCATGACGAGAAACAAAAACCTTTTGTTCCTCTTCGCAATAGAAGAAATATCCCTTGGAGTTCTTTGGATATCCCACAAACTTGCACTGTACTGAGCGTGCCTCGAGTTTGTCCGCATGCTGCTTTTTGACAAAAGCTGGACATCCCCATTTCTTAATATGCTTAAGATAGGGTTTCTTCCCACACCACATCTGATATGGTGTGGTAGGCACAGTCTTAGTTGGAACTCGGTTCAAAAGGTATGCAGCTGATTCTAGTGCATATCCCCAGAATGATCGCGGTAACTCAGCATTACTTATCATGGAACGTACCATATCCAATAGGGTCCTGTTCCGTCTCTCCGATACACCATTATGTTGCGGAGTGTATGGAGGAGTAAGCTGAGAGAGAATTCCATTCTCTTTTAGGTAATTCAGGAACTCGGCACTCAAGTATTCACCACCTCGATCAGATCTCAGTGTCTTGATACTTTTGCCGGTTTGTTTTTCTACTTCATTCTTATATTCCTGGAATTTTCCAAAGGCTTCGGATTTATGTTTCATTAAGAAGACATATCCGTACCTTGAAAAGTCATCCGTAAAAGTAATGAAATAAGAATAACCACTTCGCGCATGCGTAGACATTGGACCGCACACGTCGCTGTGTATGAGTCCCAAGAGCTCGCTCGCTCTTACTCCGTGTCCAGTGAACGGAGTCTTTGTCATCTTTCCTTTGAGACAGGATTGACAAGTTGCATATGATTGATATTCGAACGGATCCAAATATCCTTCTGTATGTAACTTCGTCAACCTTCTCTCATTGATGTGACCCAGTCTACAATGCCATAAGAAAGTCTGATTTGTTTCCGGAGACTTTCTTTTGTGTGTATTCTGGACATTGAAAATTTATGGTTGGTTTAATACGTATATACCATTGCTTAATGTACCTTACCCAATCAGAACTTGATTAAGGTGAATGTTTACAACATTGCTTACAAATGCAAATTCATAACTTTCTTTAGATATTAAAGATACAGAAATGATATTACAAGTTGCATTGGGTACAAAATAACAATCACGTAAAACCAAAACATGTCCATCTGACAATCCCAGGTGATAGTCCCCCACGGCCTCAGCATCCATGCTAGCTCCGTTTGCAACTCTGAGGGTCATATCACCTGCCTTCAAAACCCTATGCTTTCTCAGTGCCTGTAAAGAATTACAGATATGAGATCCTGATCCGGTATCCAATACCCAGGAAGTAGAGTTTATTGATAGACAGTTTTCAATAATATACACACCTGAAGCCGAAGCCGCAACTTTCTTCGGGTCCTGGTTTCTGGCCTTCCAAGCCCTGCAATCCTTTTTCCAGTGTCCACTCTTGTGACAGTAAAAGCACTCTTCCTTCCCCACAAGCTTTCCTGCTACCTTTGTTGCCTTTTCCTTTCCCTTCGTATCCACTTTACTAACACCGCCCCTTGGTTTGGTGGGGGGTTTTCTTCTTCTTTCCCTTGGCTTTCGTCTTGGACCTAGAAGAGGAAGATCCTCCTACAAACAAAGTGGATGTTTCCCTATCTTTCTGTAGGGTGTCCTCTGCACTCCTCAGCATGTTGAGGAGTTCTAAAAGTTCAACTTCTTTTTCTTGCAAGTTGAAGTTCAGGATAAACTGGGCGTAAGTGGAAGGAAGGGACTGGAGAATCAAGTCAGTATAGAGCTCGTTCTCTAACGTGGTCCCAAGGTCCGCGAGCTCTTCAATATAGCTAATCATCTTAAGCACGTGTTCCGCTACCGATGATCCGACGGCCAATCTCGCCGAAAACAGCTTTTTCGAGACTTCGTATCTGGCGATACGGGATTGCTCTCCATACAATTCTTTTGTATGGAGAAATATGGATTCGAGATCCATATTCTCGTGCCTCCTCTGATGTTCATTGTCCATAAAGGCAAGCACAAGGCACTTGGCCTTCGCACAGTCGATTTCCCAAGTCTTGCGGATTTCCTTATCCGCGACGCTGGTTTTGGGACCTGGGACAGGGGGAGCTTTGGTGGTAAGGAGATACCCCAACTTGTCATAAGTGATTGCCATTTTGACATTCCTGAGCCAATCTTTATAGTTTGGCCCTGTCAGTATGTTTTTATCTAGTGGTAACTTAAGTCCAGTCATGATGTTTGGTCGCTGCAATTAGGAGAGAGAGAAGAAACACTTTAGCATGATGCTCTTGCAAGTTTAGAGTGGTTTTTAATTTGTCTAAACAAGATGGCTCCCACTGTCTCTCGAATCCCTCCTCAAACCAAAAATGAAGAATTAGTCGGGATCAATCTCACCGTACAATACTTGCTTAACCGTTCAGCCAGGCCAGTGTTGGTACTTCGAGGGAGATTTTCCAACGCTTTCGCGAAGTTCATTAATTAAATAACCACTTTTCCCTGTGGGCGTAGCCCCGCTAACACCTTTCTAGACACCTACTTGGTTTATAGCATTGATCGTTAAGTGAGAAAGTTCTGGAGGAGTAGCATATACTCACAGTAGGATCGGGATCCAAATATCATCGTGTGACAAAACTGAAGGAATCCTACTAGAATCATCACACTCCAAATGGTATGCAGCGCTAGCAAGTTTCAGTTTCTTTAGAAACTCCCGATGTGGATTTTTGCCCCATGCTCTTATGACCTTGATTTTAGCCAACAAATCATAAGTCACATGTCAAGTTTTACCCGTCATTCTCCAGGTTAATTAGAACCCACTCGTACCTACCCTTGACTTTAGCCAACAAGGCAGTACGACTGTCCCTAATCAACACATCTATCTATGCTGCACATGAATACCCAACAGCTACCAATCACTATGCCTTGACTTTGGCCAACAAACATAGCTTGAATACTATTGACTATCCATATGAAACGACGGAGGGCTACGAATGGTTTTGACGAAACCGTGAACGTAGTGAACTTGATATAATCGAAGGAACGAGATAGCTTTTAAAAGGAGTGGCTTAAGCTCCGCGTTTAAAAGTTGTTTTTGAAAAGAAACCGAGTGGTTTTGAAAGTGTTCCAACGACTCTACTTTGGTTTATTTTCTTGCATTAATTTTAATGCGTCCCATCATTTAATCCTACCATTGCAGAAAACAACGAAAATATGACGTACGCTTATGCCATCCGCATTCGCCACGGGGTCCCGTCATCACCCGTTAGGTTACTTAACTAACGACAGAGCGGAGGCTGGACTAGTGCGGATGTAAAACATAAGCAACGCCTAAATAGATATCATATATAGATATATACATTCGTCATATGCAATGATAGCCATTCCAGATCACAAATGAACACATTGGATATACTAAGAATCCGCATTCCGTACGAGCCTGTAACGAAGAGTGGATTACACGGTCGCGATGAATAGCCAAACCCCACCCTAGACCCCTACGGGTGCGGCAAACTACCCGCCAAGTACCCGAAGTGAAGCAACCTCCCTCAACAACGTGAGTAGGCCACTCGGCACTTCGAGGTACCCGGTAGTTTGTGCACCCCACCTTGGGTCTATCCTAGGAGCAAAAACAGTAAAAGAAATTATACAATGACGGCTACAACCCCATCCCGGTTGTGCGGCCATATAAATAATATTACATCAATTACAAATTACATGAATTGAAAGAAAAAGAAAACTCTCATCTCACAACCCCCGGCTATTCATCCGCGACAATCCAATGAATTCATATACACAAACCATCAACATTACAGATCACAGATATGTATAACCCCCACTAATCGACGTATAGCGATTAGCAGACGTTCAATACATATATCACATCACAGATATAACCCATTAGACAAAGTCTAGAGAAGTTCGATCAAAATACGGATTTGTAACCACCCCAAAAACAAATTTGTTCTCTGGAAAATCTGGGCAGAAACAAACCATCCTAAAAATCCCAAAACATCAATATAAGAACACTGCAGGAGAAACGACCCACGGCCGAGTCAACTCGGCCGCGGATCCGCGGCAAGAGCATGCTCTTACCGCGGTTCCGCGGTGAGTTGGTCGTCTCGCTGGATCGTTTTTCTTGGGTGTTCTTTAAAAACCCTGAGCCGATTTTTAGTGTATGATTTATTATTTTTAAAGCAGGTTTAAAAATCGGCAGAAAGTTAGGGTTTTCGAACGTGTTTTGCGATTTTTCTCCGATCGAAATCCTAGATACTTTGCTAACTTGCTAGTTTGTGTTTAGCCAGGCTCTGATACCACTGTAAGTCCACGTTGCCCACCCCGGTGCTTACGGGAAGGCGGAAACGGTATAAAAAATCGATTTTTAGAACTCAAGGCAACATGGACTAAAAGGAGGATCTTTGCTAAACAAAAACTAACAACCAAGCTAAGAGATTTAGCTACTCGGTTAAAAGGGTTATAACTAAGTCTTGAACTCCTTCTCTTCTTGCTCCTTGGAGTGGGATGAACGGGTTGTCCCCGTCGCCTTCTCTTGCCGAAGAAAGATCCATCCGAGGGCCTCTACCTTTGGCTCCTACCTTAACCTAGAGGTAACTAAAGTGCTTGGTGTGCTAAACCTAGAACCTTAGGATGAGTAGAGAGTAATTTTGGTGTTTTATCTCAGAAGCAAAATGGTTCTCAACTCATGAGAGGGGAGAGCTTTGAGAGAGAGGAAGAGGATGAGAGAGAATGAGCATGAGAGAATGAGGATAATATCAACCATTCTCACATATATGTGAATTATGATAATTAAATAATTAATCAAAGATAATAGTGATGGTTAACTTGAAATGACCATTATCATTTCACATTAATGAATTTTGCAAGAATCAAATAGCATCTTTCATGTGAAATGATGATGGTCAATATGTCAACATAGGTCAACAAGTCAACCATAGTCAAATGGTCAACAACCCTAACCATAACACAATTATAATTAATTAATATTAATAATCATATTTCACATATACATTAGGGTTAAGAAAAAGACAACGGTCATCAACCCTAATGAAAGTCCTCTGCCTCTGCCTCAGTCAACTGTGCATACACGCCCGTATCCATGTTCCGAGGAACACGAATACAATGAGATAAAACCAATCCCAAATCATATACCAGGATCTGGCTTAAACCAAAGCCCGTTAGTATCAACTGTCCGGACACCAAACGTGCACAAGTGCACGGATGTGAACGAACCCCATCGCAAAACCATGCGACCTCTACTCTGTTTTGCCCAAAGGCGAATAACCCTCTGTGTGGGACTCTAAAGACTCGACACTACGCTGGCAGTAGGTTTAACCACAGGCCGCAAGCGGTACTAGCTGTACGTAACGGTCCCTAGGTAGATGCCGATAAGAAGACTGACGAGCTGAACCCATCTGAACTCCTACTGAGCCTGAATGTGACAGTCTCCATACAGTCCGGTCTGTTGTCTGAGAATATCGTATGGCGGTCCTAGGGGGGAGGTAAACGTCAGTCCACTAATAGCGGTACAAGTCGTGTCGGAGTGTAGCCCAGAACACCCTGAGATAACACTAGAAACCTACCAGTATATCTCGCTTGCCCTGGCCAGGGACTTTGTGTAATGGCTCTCCTAGACACAACGCGATATCAACCCCCAATACCGGGAGAGACGAATCCTGTCTAACCGTCACTGCCTCCAAGTGCTTCGGGACTGCACCCAACTGCTACCTGTTTGCACGACTCCTTTGAGCCGTGGTAGGGTAGCAATCTAAGAACAGTGGGAACACACTCGAGGCGAAGTGACAGTGTCAAGTCAACGGACTAAGCTGTACTCATGTCACCTGGGAACTGATAACTGACGATAGGTATAATACCAATCAACAGTTCCCGACGAGTCCTGTCCAGTGTACTCGTAACCTAACGAGCACCCGCATACTATCTCAAGTACGACGTACTGACGGCTGTGGCACAGACCGTCTCCCATGCTGGGATAAGAAGTGCATACGCTAGTCTACTACGGAGTATCGATGCCCTGTCTCGATAGTCCTACGATTAGGGACCTGCATAAGGATGTGCTTATGGATTACCCAGCCCCCACGAGTGTACTGCCATCACAATGCTGGTAATCAAGCAAAAATCCTAAGGGCTCCACTAATGTGTAAAGGCGATATGCTATAAGAAACACATGCACACATTAAAGTAGAAACAAACCAAGTAGCATACTACTATTTTGAGCAAGATTGTCTGTACAACTGTGAATATCCCAAGCTTCCATTAAGTAATATACAAACTAGTATGATACAGTAATGGCCTCTAGGGCATATACACTAACAATGGCCACCGTTCAGAAGTTGAAGGAGATGATGGTATGTATACTACTTAATAGTAAAATATTATATCATATTATAGATAGCAACATATCCAATAGTAGTACGTAGCCTGAGCTTATTTGGTTGTAGACTTACCTTTGATTAATCATACATACATAGAACTGTCTAATTAAAATAAACTACAGTTTTCCAAACTAGATATCCAAACGAGGCCTAAGTCCCTAAGTATTCATAGATTGGGGTTTCGCAATAACCTGATAATGATACGAATTCGACTAATACACAGTTCTTACTCGTTTATTACACACAAAACTGAACAGACGCGACAGGGTACTTCGGCTGAAGCTCCACATGCATCTCCTTCGGCTGCGGCTCCACATGCATCTCCTTCGGCTGCAGCTTCGCAAGCCACTACCTCGGTTGCGGTTGCGCAAACCACTCCTACAGCTCGATAGCCCGCTCAAACTCCCGCACAGTCCGCATTGGTCGAGTTGTTAACTCAGGGTTTATCCGAGAAGCAGATGCGCCAGATTACGGCGATTATCAGAGGTGGAGCTGGACCGAGCTAGGGTACCTTTTTTATTTTTATACTTTAAGCATGTATATACTTATATGATACATATTGTATATATTTTGGACGATATTGGTGGTGTTTGCGTATTCACGATGATTTAGATTTATATAGTATTATGTTTGTTGATTTCTTTTATATATTATGTATGTTCATGTTGATTATCGTACTGCGGTATTTGGTTATATGATGTATATATTATTGTGCACAGGGCGAGAAAAAAACAGACAGCCCTTTTTTTAAAAAAAAACCTGATAATTTGTCCGTAAGGACAACAGTTACACTTACATATTTATCCGTAGTGACAAACTTTGCTCCTACATATTTATCTGTAGGGACAAAATATCAGGATACCTGATATTTTGCCCCTATGGACTCAGTAACAGGTGTTAGACTTGCCCCTACGGATTAATGCGTAGGGGTATAAGGATGGACCTACGAAGGTATAAATATGGCCCTACGGATTACTCTGTAGGGACATGTATTTAGCCCTACGGAGTAATACGTAGGGGCAACTATTTTATTTTATAAATCGATAAATTGAATAAATATTTTATCCCTACAGCTTACTCCGTAGGGACATACTTACTTACTCAGTAAGCCGTAGGGACAATTATTCAACCGTAGGGGCATGTTTAAGGCAAAGACTTACACCTGCGACGTTTGCACCTACGGTGACTTTTTGTGCCCCTACAATTATATCCGTAGGGGCAGTGGGTCGCTCCTACGGCTTTATCCGTAGGGGCAAACCCTATTTGTAGTAGTGGTGGTTTCGTATATTTGGGTGCCCATCTTATGTTAAGCAAAAGAGTGATAAGCTAGAGCCGAGAGTTAGAAAGCATGTCCTAGTCGGTTACACAAGTGAAGCCAAAAGGTACATGCTATGGTGTCCTGAGACCTAAAAGATAGTAATCAGCCGGCATGTTACATTCGATAAGTCTGCGATAGTTCATAGAAAATAGACTCAATGAGATGGCGAAGAGAGAACGGTTGCGCTACCAAGCGAGGTGGAGATCAACATTCCGGTTCAGGATAAGAGGATGGATGAGGTGATTGATACTCAGATTCAGGCGGAGAGTCCGATAGAGCCAGATAGTCCAGTACAGAAAGATGAGCGGAGATCTATGCGAGTTAGGCGTCTGTCGGTCAGACTTGGTTTTGAGGAGATGACCGTAATTGGTTTCGACAACATGGTATCATATGCGTTGACTATTGAGCACAAGGAACCGTCCTGTTACAGAGAGGCTGTGCATTTTACCGATTTTCCTAGTTTAAGAGTTGAGATGGAGGATGAGATGGAGTCTCTTCATCAGAACGATACGAGGGATTTAGTTTCTCTACCAAAGGGCAAGCATGCGATTGTCTGCTAGTGGGTCTTTAAAATTAAGGAGGGTTTGTCAGAGACAGATGACATTAGATACAATGTGAGATTGATGACTAAGTGTTTTACACAGAGGAAGGGTGAAGACTACAATGAGATCTTTTCTCCGGTGGTTCGATATACTTCGATTGGTGTTTTGTTAGCCGTGGATGTGGTTTATGATATGGAGCTAGAGCAGTATGATGTTAAGACTGCTTTCTTTCTTGGTGATCTAGAGGAGGATATTTATATGCATCATCCAGAGGGTTCATAGTTGATGGCAGGGATGGCTATATTTTCAAATTAAAGACGTTTTATGGTTTGAAGCAGTCTTCGAGATAGTGGTACAAGCGATTTGATCAGTTTATGTTGGCGATTGGGTACACAAGAAATATTAAGGATCAATGCGTTTATGTGAGGGTACTAGACGATGGGTCCCGGATTTATCTTTTATTGTACGTAGACAATATGTTGGTGGCATCACGCAGCATGTCAGAGATCAACAGGTTGAAACAATAGTTGACTCAGGAGTTCAAGATGAAAGATTTGGGGGCTGCGAAGAAAATACCTGGCATGGAGATTGTCAGGGAGAGAAAGCATGGTGAGTTGCATCTATGACAGAAACATTATATCGAGAAAGTTCTCGCTCGGTATGGGATGGAGAAGGCAAAACCCGCGTCTATTGCATTAGGGGCGCACTTCATACTTTTGGCGAAGTTATCACCATGGGCAAATACAGACAGGGAATACATGTCTAGAGTTCTATATGTGAGTGCAGTAAGCAGTTTGATGTATGTGATGGTTTGCAGGCATCCAGACATTGCTCATACTATAGGATGATCAGCCGATACCTGGCTAATTCGGGCAGGAGCATTGGCATGCAGTGAAGTGGATTCTGAGATACTTGAGAGATACTACAGAGTTCGGCTTGTAATTCAGCAGAGATAGTACGGATGGTTGTATTGTGAGGGTATTGTGACTCAGATTTTGCTGGTGATGGGGACAGATGGAGATCTACGACAGGTTACCTATTCACGTTGGGCACGGGCGCAGTGTCATGGTGATCGACGTTATAGTCTATTGTCGCATTATCAACGACAGAGGCAGAGTCGATAACTGCTACGGAGGCTGTCAAGGAGGCTATATATTTACGTGGATTGATTGGTGGTATGGTGTTCCGCGGGATTTCACTAAGGTGTTTTGCGACCGTCAAAGCGCGATTAACTTGGCGGAGTATCAGGTTTATAGTTCGAGAACTAAGCATATCTAGATGAAAGATTTCTTTTTGGAGAACGAGAAGAGAGTTATTTCGCTTACGAAGATTGATACCCATGAAAATTTGGCGGGCACATTTACGAAGGTGATCACAGTTTTCAAATTCAAGCTTTTGTTTGGACTTGATTTGTCTAGTTGCTTGATAAAGGTTAGAGACGGCGAATTGCAGAATTCCAAGTTTTTTTTATGGAAATGTAGAGATTTTGTGAATTTGAATCAAGATGGAGATTGTTGAAATTGATTAATCTAGAGGGATTTCAAAGAAGGCTGTGGCCGAAGGAAATCCACTGTGAGTCCTTTATTTGTCTCTGAGAGAATAAAGGAGGGGCGGCTGCAGCAGTTACCAGAGAGAGAGGGAGGGAGATTTATATCGAGAGACAGAAATTATCTATTATGATTCTTCGTTGAATAGTGGAAGCAATTCGTTTTCGGTTTGCAGGATTAGGTGCAAGTGCGTACCAAATCTGAGTAATATCTTGTGTCTTTTGCCTAGTGTGTTTTTTCTTTTATTATATATTACTTTTGTCTAGTTGCTGCGTTTGATCCTTTTCATTAGTTCCGAATCACGCATATCGATCATCCGCTGCGTGCCGATTTTCACAACAAGATCAACATCGAAATAGGTATAATATAAGGTACTTGTAGGAAAAATTCCCTAGAACATGTGTGGCATTGGATTTGGATATTTTATATGTGGAATCGCGAGCCGCAATAATTTGCGACCGAGGCTTTCTTAGCTGGGCCTAACATGGGTAATTTGAAAACGTGCAACAATAATTGTTTTAATGAGGTGTGTAATGATTTTTATTCTTTTCACACCTATCAATTAATGTTTAATAGATATTTGATTTAATTATTCTTCTTATATTATATTTATGGCACCTTTTATATCTCAATAATTTTATTCATAAATGACGAGTCTGAATGAAATTAGTATACTAGGTCTTTTTAATTAGCACTAATACATGCTAGTCTACCTACTAAGCATTGTATTTGACCATATCATTACAATACCTCGTGGATGCTTGCTCAATGGTACTCTGCTAGTGAACTCGGCGAAGTTTTCATGTGTCCTGATAGTTAAATACACTAGAGATGTACATCTCGGATTAAGTATTTAAGATAACACCGATTATGTCCGGTCTAATCGGGTAGAGATGAAATCAAACGATCAACGCCGTTAACCATTCTCTTCATGAGAAGGCCGCCTAAGAAAACAGACATGTCTCATGCACGAACATGATCCATTTTACAGTTTGTTGTTCCTGATCTCGACAATTATGATCAACCTTTGCCAATCATTTTAAAATAATTATTTTTCAAACACGCTAAGCGTCATGCTAAGACATCAGGCATATGAGGTTTGCTGTCTGATCCATCACATCAGAAATCTTTCACCAAGGACAATATAAAAGTAAACGTAGAAATTTAGGGCCGGGATCACAAAAGAACGGGCGCAAGTAAATGAATTTATGCATTGAGACGCGATCGGCTTTCTTGAAGGATTTATTTGTGCCTGCTAAATGATTGCACAATAGAATTTAAAGTTTCTGTGATCCTTGCTACATCCAATTTGAGACTAAACTGAAACCCATAAAACTAAAAAATGCTACCAGAGTATAATCCACTTATTAGTTAACTGGATGCCCGATGTTGATTTTCATGAACTAATTAGATCTAGATGAACAATAAACCTTATCACTTAAATAATTATTTTATACAGATCTCGACAAGATTATCAACAACAATTGCATTGTTTAAAAAAATTGGCATTGAAAGGAAATTAAAATGTCTAGAATACTTCAAAGTTTCAGTCTTGAAATGGACCCCCGGAGGACCGAAAGTAACGAATATTTGGGCTGGAGATGGACTTATGGGCCTTCACCAAAGCATGAGACAAAGCTCATCAATTGACATAAAGTCTCATATTTCTCTTATTTGATAATAACAACTTTGTTTATTTATAAATAATGACACTCTTTTTGTGTTTTATGTATATGCAAGTCGATCTTTTCTTGCTACATGAGATTCACATTAATTATTTTCAATTAATTGTTTAACTAAAACTCGAGTGGTTGCTTATCTTTTTTCCATTGTATAATTTTGCAATGATTGTTCCGCTCGTAAGAGAAATTGTTTCTAAGAGTTTTTGATGTCATTTTCATCATACAGAATATATGATTAAGGTAGATGCAAAGCTAATTTGAAGATTGATACTTTTCAGCCGTTTTTGGCTACACAAGGTTCAATTAATGCTGCGTCAGCTCTTACACTTTGTAAACAAGAATCTGTCGTCTCCTTTTGTGTAGGTTTCATATCTTAAGTCACTAGTATAGAGTACAGATTCGGTCACGGTTTTAACTGGGACCAAAGATATATATGGTCACGGTTAAAACCGTAACACAACCGTCACCTAAAACCCCGTCATGAAAACTCTAGTCACGCCCGTAACCGTGACCATATGTTTTTTATGTCACGGTTAAGACCGTGACCGTATACGCGGCGTTACCAAAAACGGTTCAAACAACCAAATGAAATCTGTGTGGGGTCCACATATATGATCACGGTTAAGACCGCGACCAATTTTTGGTCACGGTTTAAATCGTGACCATAGGTGATATATGGTCACGGTTATAACTGTTAGGAATATGTATGTCCTAGAGACCATTATTATATATTATAGTGGATGTTTGGACATATATATATAGAGGGCTTTCTTGCCCGACATGATAGCATACTATCTGGTTGCTCTTTATCTTAACATGTTCATTTGTTTTAGTTTACTGTCTTTTTGATACATATTGATAAAGCCTTTAGGATGTTGGCTTGACTACTATGACTATGATGCGGATCATACTAGTGAGGTTTGTGTAGTCCACAAGAACATCCTTAACAGTTCCTAATCGAGAGAGTATCGAGATAGGGTATCGATATTCCAGAATAGACTAGTGTATACGTTTCTTGACCCTATATTAGGGCGATGGATGATCCCATATCTATTGGTGTTTGATATCAAATATTGTATACAGGTGCTTATTAGAGACTGAGTACACTAAACGGACTCACCGAGAACTCCTAGATGTTATTATACCTATCGTTAAATAGCAGTTCTCTGGTGACACTTGTACAGGTTAGTCTGTAGACCCGAAATCATTATAATGTCTTGTGTGGTTCCCACTGTGCTTGATTTCCACCCTACCACGAATCTACCGAGTCATGTGAACAGGTGGATTTTGGGTACAGTCCTGAGACACATGGAGGAATTGAGTGATAAGAAGGGTTTCGTCTCTCCCGATATTAGGCGTTGATGTTGTGTCATGCGCGATTGGCTATAACGCAAGTCCCTGGTCAGGGCTGATGAGATTTACTGATAAGTATTATCAGTAGTTTCTCGATTGATTATAGGCCACACATCGGCATGACTTATCGAGTGATTGGGGTATGAAGATTCCACCCCCGATACTTGATATGCGACATATTCGACGAAAAGACCGGACTGTACAGTAAATGTTGCTTATAGACTCTACGGGAGTTTGAACAAGTTTACTTATTGATCTTCTATTCGTTCAATACCTGAGTAGCCGTTACGTCCAGCGAGTACCACTGATGGCTTGTGAGTATCTGATATGATCATTACCTACTGCCAGCGTATTGACGAGTCTTAAGAGTCCCACATAGAGCTTTTCAAGCTCAAGCGAAACGAAATAGGGCACATATGGAGATATCTGCAGGAGCTTGATTAATTACGAGTATATGATACCGTATTCTAATCTAGCGTTTTTGATATTAGTCGGGTTATATATGATATGACCGAATTATTGAATTAAGTGTTGATTTAATAATTAACTAATAACTCATTTTAATTCTTTTCTTTACATATATATTTGATATATATACACAAATGTATCATGGTTAATGATACAAAGAACATGGAAATATAAGAATCACATTGGAGAAAAGAATAAAAATATTGATAAATATATATGAATAAAAACAAATGAAGAGATGAGTCACGATTTCTATGATGTTCTCAAAAGACTCTAGTAACCATGACTCATTTTTTTTTAATTGTTTTATTCATTCATACTTATCTATTTATCTCAACCTTATCTTATCTCCAAAGTTCATTCTAATATTTCTAAGTTCATCCTCTTCATTTTTCCTCACTAGATATTTTTCTAGGTTGAAAAAGAAAAGAAAAAGAAAGAATTTTAATAAGAAAGATCCCCACTTTATCAACCTACACTAGAATAACAAATTAATTTAGGTTGTTTTCTTCACTAATTCATAAATTAGTGAAGTGTGAGCTTGAAAGTGAGAGACTTCGAGATGGATCATCATAGACGACGAAGATTTCAAACAATCTCATTCCAACTTTCAAGTGGAGACGTAGAAGAGATCTAGGACTATTATACGGAACGATTGAAGTGAAGGACCGGTCTACAAAGGTTGTACCTTCCATTCACTTAGAGTTAATCCTTATTTGCTTTGTTTTAAAACCCCAATCTCTAATTCGATTCATGTTTAGTAAACTTAGCTCTCTAGAATTTTAAAATTGCTCACATACTTTTGTTAAAACCCTAGTAGAGCTGCTAAGACACACTTACATGGTATTAGAGCCAAACTAGAGGTTTAGGAGTAGTTTAGACGAAATTAAAAGTGTTCGTTCGACGTTTTAATTTTGAAATTCGATAGTTTCTGATCAAATTTTTAAAATTCAGTATTTTCGAGAATAAAAATTATCAGAAAATTCAGCAGGCTTTTTAATGAAGGGTCAAGAAGTACGAACTTCTAACTCCACCAAGTGGCTGCGGAACCGCCGCCTAGACCGTGTCTTGGCCGCGGTTCCGCTGCCTACTTATGGAGTTAGGACTCCATTTTTCTTGATCTGCTTCAAATTCATATTTTGAGTTTTCTGGAAATTTTAGATGAGTCTCAAGTGGTTGAGGTCTCTGTGAATTGTTGATGATTAGAAAGTCGATCGAAATGTTAATATCATCTAATATGTTTTGGAAGTGTGATACAATGGTTAGAATCCACATTGATTAGTTTTGCGAAAACTAGTTATCAATTTATAAATCTCGCATTTTAGCCTTGATTAATGGATTGCCACGGAGTTTATATTTGGATCGAAACTCCGTCGTAATCTCGTATTGTACGTGAGTACTCGCCGGGAAACACTTGCAGATAGCCACACCCTTTTGCCTCGACCAAGTGACTATAGGAGAACCCCATAGCCAACAACATCCACTCGGGTGCTCGCGGTGAGGGTGTTCCGCCCAAGTCCACTTCATTGACGCTTTCGGAGGTGCGGCCCCACTAAAGTTCTCGATGAGCCTTCGATTTTTTCTGGGGATCTTGTTGAATTGCCCGGCTTTATCTTTGAAAAGAGTTTTCAATTCGAGGTTTAAATGTAAGGTTTAAAACATTAGGCATGAAATTCGGAATATGTGATAATCCGGGTTTATGATGTTTATAGATGCGAATTCTAATTATTGTAGTTTTCATTTCTTTTCTGCGACCGTAAGTCTAATATGTGATAGTATCCCTGATCTCGTTGTTATACGTCAATGACATTGGGGATACACATATTTACTTACGTTGATGACATATGATGTTATTGTGTTGCTATATTGATATGTTATATAAGATCGTCGTGATTGAATATCCGGGGGTTTTATGTGAGATAAGAGTTTTTCTTTTTCATTCATGTAAACAAATGTATGTAATATTCTTTTATTGGGACACTTCCGGGTTGAGAATGTTGTCTCCGTTCGATGTATATTATTTACTTTTCCGCATTAGGATAGACCCAAGGTGGAGATCACAGGTAATCGGGTTCTAGAGTCCAGTGGGAGGCCATCTCAAGGAGTCGAGACCGGTCACCTAACTATAGAATTGGAAGGGTTGCTTGCTGCTCTCGTAGGGGTCTGGAGGTGTGGGCTTAGCTATTCATCACGACTGTGGAATTCGTGTTTTTCATTAATGGCTTAATCTAAAACACTGACTTCCTAGAATATCCTATATTTCATATACATGCTTCTGTTGTGCTATGATGTAATGTGATCATATAACTGCGTGGGACGAATGCTACTTATATATGTGATATACCAGTAGACGCTATATATGTTTTGCATCCGCGTTAGTCCTGACCCCGCTCTGTCGTAAGTTAAGTAATCTTACGGTGAAAATCCGGGTCCCTGTGGCGAATGCAAATGACATATATGTGTGTTTTATTTTCATTTCTTCCATAATGATTAAGAGCGTAAATGATGGGACGACAATAATAAGACTAATGTTAAGAAAAGAAACCTAAATATGTTGTAAAATCAAATTTGAAACATACTCGGATTTTTCACGAAAAAGCAAATATTTCTAATACGTAGCTTAAGCCACTCCTTTACAAATTACTCGGTTATACAACGATATCAAGTTCAATACGTTAAAGGTTTTCATCAAAACCATTTGTAGCCCTCCGCCATTTTAGAAAGTAGAGTACTTAGTATTCGTGCTACGTTTGTTAACTATAGTTAAGGCGCAGTGTATGGTAGCTAAGTGATATCTTCCTATAAAGAATATAATGCGATCGATTAGGACATTCGTACGAATTTGTTGACTATAGTTAAGGGTCATACTAATGGGTCTAAATCAATCATAAAATGACGGGTAGAACTTGACTAGCGCTTATGATTTATTGACCATAGTTAAGGTCATAAGTCGCTAAGGGTAAAAACTATATCAAGAATTTCAAGTGTTGAAATTTGCAATGAGATTGCATACTTTCTATTTGATAGTTGGATCCCGATCCCACTGTGAGTAATAGTTACTCCTGGGAGAATTTTACACTTCACAATTAGTTAATCCAGTAGGTGTCTAGAAAGGTGTCAACGGGATTATGCCTCTAGGAAAATGAGATTTATTTTAATTAGGCCCGTGCAAAAACACGGGGAACCTTCCTCGGAGTACCGACACTGGCCTGGCTAATCGGTTAGCGAACTTATAGAATGTAACTAATCCTGGCTAATTTTCTTTTTAGGGTTTGAAAGAAAATTTGATAAAAGCAGTGGGAGATATCGATTAGATACAAAAATAACCAATCTAATCATGCAAGAGATTTCCCTGAGTGTTTTCTTTTCTCTCTCCTAATGGCAGATACCAATGACGGGAGTTAAGCTTCTACTAGAGAAAAACTAACTGACGGGACTAAATTATAAAGACTGGCTGAGGAATGTGAACATTGTCCTTACCTATGATAAGATTTCATACGTCCTCACTACTAAAGCCCTTCCCCTCCCAGGCCTTGATTCCTCTGTTGTGGATAAAGAGATCCGCAAGACATGGGATATCGACGGCGCCACAGCAAAATACCTCATGTTAGCTTCAATGGACAATGAATATCAAAAGCAACATGAGAGGATGGATGTGCAATCCATCTTTTTCTATACAAAAGAGTTGTGTGGGGAGCAATCTCGTGCTCTTCATTACGAGGCCTCACGAAAATTGTTTCAAATGAGGATGGCTGCTGGTACATCTGTAGAAGATCATGTCCTAATGATAATAGGCCTTATTGAAGAGCTTCAGGACCTGGGATGGACCATGGAGAATGAACAATATATTGATATTGTTCTACAGTCTCTCCCTCATCCTATGCTCAATTTATAGTGAACTTCAATATGCAGAACTTGGAGAAATCACTTCCTGAAATTCTCAATATGTTGAGGAGTGCAGAGAACATGCTTAAGATGGTGAAAACTCCCGCTCTACTTGTTGGGCAATCTTCCTCCTCCGTCCCAAAAGGTAAAACTAAGGGAAAAAAGAAGAAGAAACCTACCAAGCCAAGAGGTGGAGTCAAAAAGGCGAAGGGGAAAGACAAATATGGGGCTACGGGATCAGGGAAGGGTGAATGTTTCTATTGACTCAAGGCTGGGCATTGGAAAAGAAATTGCACCGAGTATCTCGCCGATCTCAAGAAGAAAACGCATATTGATGCTTCCATTTCAGGTGTGTTTGTCATCGAAAACTGTTTTTCAATAAACTCTGCATCCTGGATATTAGATACTGGTTCGGGTTCTTATATATGTAATTGTGTCCAGGGGTTGCAAAATATCAAAGTTTTGAAGAAATGTGATCACACTCTCCGCGTTGGGAATCACACTCTCCGTGTTGGGAATGGTTCAAGTGTTGATGTTGCATCAGTGGGAGAGTATCACCTAGGGTTGCTTTCAGTGTGTATATTGATTTTGAATCCCTGTTATTTTGTACCGACTATATAATGTAATATAATATTTGTATCTTTTGTAGACAATGAAGGATATCATTTTGTATTGAAAAGTAATGTTATGGACATTAACCTAAATCAACAGTTGATGGAGTATGGTATACTAAATAACGGAATGTACGTCCTGAATCAACACACAGTTTTCAACATCTAGCACACAAACAAAAGAAAGACTTCGGAAATAAATGAAGCATCCATATGGCATTGTAGACTTGGTCATATTAACGAAACAAGACTAATAAAGCTATATAAAGATGGATATTTGAATCCGTTTGAATATAAATCTTATGCGACTTGTCAGTCTTGCATCAAGGGTAAAATGACCAAAACTCCATTTACTGGACAAGGAGAAAGAGCTTTTGAACTCTTAAGCCTTATACATAGTGATGTATGTGTACCAATGTCTACACATGCAAGAAGTGGTTATTCATACTTCATAACCTTTGCTGATGATTTCTCGAGATTTGGACACGTGTTCTTACTGAAACATAAGTCTGAAGCTTTCGAAAAATTCAAGGAGTATAAAATTGAAGTAGAAAAACAAACTAGATTGACTATCAAGAAACTTCGATCAGATCAAGGAGGAGAGTACTTAAGTATAGAGTTCCTGAATTTCCTAAAAGAGAATTGGATTCTATCTCAGCTCACTCCTTCGTACACACTATAACACAATAGCGTGTCAGAGCGAAGGAATCGTACTCTATTAGATATGGTATGCTCCATGATAAGTGATACTGAGTTACCACTTTCTTTTTGCGGATATGCATTAGAGACTGCAGTATATCTATTAAACAAGGTTCTGACTAAATCCGTGCGTACCACTCCATATGAGATATGGTATAGGAAGAGACCATCTCTTAAACGAGTTAGGATATGAGGTTGTCCTGCTTTTGTTAAAAGGCAAAATCCAGACAAACTTGAGACACGATCGGTTTTGTGTAAATTTGTGGGATATCCTAAACATTCATATGGATATCTATTCTACCACAATGAAGAATAAAGAGTGTTTGTTTATCAATATGCCACATTTTTAGAAAATGAGTATTTTTACAAATGATACTATTGGCAATACGGTAGAACTGGAAGAAATTTCAGAGACACAAACAACTATTAACGATTTGATTGAACCTGAAGTTTCGATAGAATCCAACGAGCCTCAGTCACTCCGTAGATCTAGTAGGACTTCTCTTCCACCAGAGAGATACTATGGTTTTCTTATTGATGGTGATAGAGAAGATTGTATCATGGAAGATGATGACCCTACTAGTTTTCAGCAAGCTATCACGAGTTGTGACTCGGTGAAATTGCTGGATGCTATGCCGAAATGGAATCCATGCACGCCAACAAAGTATGGATTTTGGATGTTGGACCTTCTGGAGTAAAACCCGTAGGGTGCAAATGGATCTTTAAGAAAAAGATTGGTGTAGATGGACAGATAGAGACCTATAACGCTAGACTTGTAGCGAAAGAATTTCGTCAAAGACCAGAATT
Organism: Agapanthus africanus; assembly: GCA_030015575.1. Lineage (NCBI taxonomy): Eukaryota > Viridiplantae > Streptophyta > Magnoliopsida > Asparagales > Amaryllidaceae > Agapanthus > Agapanthus africanus. The sequence goes on from CM057350.1 coordinate 508,007,326, forward strand.
GGACTATGATGAGACTTTTTCTCTAGTAGCTATGCGTAAATCCATTCGGATCCTACTTGCTGTTGCTTCTTACTACGACTATGAAATCTAGCAGATGGACGTTAAAACTGCATTTCTAAATGATGATTTAAAAGAATATGTTTTTATGGATTAGACGGAAGGCTTTATTGACAGTAGGAGCAGCGAAAAGGCTTGCAGGTTGCTTAAATCTATGTACGGATTAAAGCAGGCATCACGAAGTTAGAACATCTTCTTTGATGATACGATCAAAGAGTTTGATTTTATCAAAAACGTAGATGAACCTTGCATTTATAAGAAAATTATAGGGAGTATAGTCACATTCCTCGTATTGTATGTGGATGACATTCTCTTGATAAGAAATAATGTTCCTATACTACAATCGGTCAAACTATTCCTATCACAAAGGTTCTCCATGAAGAACCTGGGTGATGCCTCGTACATTCTAGGCATTAAGATCTATAGAGATAGGTCTAAGAGAATGTTGGGATTGTCCCAATCTAGATATATAGACACCATACTAAAAAGATTTAGTATGGAAGATTCCAAACGAGATAATTTACCCGCTTGTCACGAAATCACCCTCTCTAAAGACTTCTGTCCAAAGTCTGATGAAGAAAGGGCTCACATGAGTATTATACCCTACGCTTTCGCGGTAGGGTCTATCATGTATGTGATATTATGTACTTACCCAGATGTAGCTTACGCACTGAGTGTAGTAAGTAGGTATCAATCCAATCCAGGGGAGAAACACTGGACAGCTGTAAAGAACATTCTTTAGTACTTACGAAGGACTAAAGAAATGTTCTTCGTGTATAGTAACGGGGATCTCCAAATGGAGGCCTTTACCGATTCCAGCTTTCAGAGTGACAAGGATGACGGCAAGTCTATCTCGGATTATGTATTTACCCTTAATGGAAAGGCTGTCTGTTGGAAAAGTTCTAAACATGACACCGTTGTAGACTCAACGATTGAAACTGAGTATATTACTACAAATGATTCTGCCAAGGAAGCTGTATGGATGCAGAAGTTCATCTCAGATCCTGGAGTGGTTCCAATCATTATTGATCCAATACCCTTATATTGTGATAATAATGGGGCTAGGCATTAGCCAAGGAACCCAGACCCCATCAGCGTTCTAGACATATCCTTAGGCGATATCACCTGATCCGGAAGATAGTTGATCGCCGCGAGATCGATGTTTGGAGAGTAGACACGAAGAATAACACCGCGGATCCACTCACCAAGGCCCTTCCACTGGCTCAATTTGAGTGACTTTTTAAGATTTTGGGTATGAGATACGTCAATAATTGGCCTTAGTGCAAGTGGGAGATTGTTAGAAATATGTATGTCATAGAGGCCATTATTGTATATTATAGTGGATTCCTGGACACACACACACACACACACACATATAGGACTTTCTTGCTCGACATGATAATATACTATCTGGTTGCTCTTTATCTTAACATATTCATTTATTTTAGTTTACTGTCTTTTTTATACATGTTGATAAAGCCTTTAGGATGTCGGCTTGACTACCAGGACTATGATGTAGATCATATTAGTGGGGCTTCTGTAGTCCACAAGCACATCTTTAACAGTTCCTAGCCGAGGGAGTATCGATACAGGGTATCGATATTCCAGAGTAGACTAGTGTATATGTTTCTTGACCCTGTATTAGGGCGATGGATGATCCCATATCCATTGGTGTTTGACATCAAAGATTGTATACATGTGCTCATTAGAGACTGAGTATACATGTGCTCATTAGAGACCGAGTACTCCTAGATGGTATTATACCTATCGTCAAATAGCAGTTCTCTGGTGACACTTATACATATTAGTCTGTAGACCCGAGATCGTCATAGTGTCTTGTGTGGTTCCCACTGTGCTTGATTTCCATCCTACCACGGATCTACTGAGTCGTGAGAAAAGGTGGATTTTGGGTACAGTCTCGAGACATATGGAGGCAGTGAGCGATAAGAGGGGTTTCGTCTCTCCCGGTATTGGGAGTTGATGTTGTGTCATGCGTGATTGGTTATAACCGCAAGTCCCTGGCCAGGACTGATTAGATTTATTGATAATTGTTATCAGTAGTTTCTTGATTGGTTATAAGCCACACATCGGCATGACTTATCGAGTGATTGAGGTTTGAAGATTCCACCCCCCATACTTGATATGCTACATATTAGACGAAGAGACCGCACTATACAGTAAGTGTTGCTTATAGGCTTGTTTACCGCCGGAAACCGGGAAGACGGACTGTCTTGCCTGAATCTGGGGGCAAATGCTAATTGGTGCTATCCGTCCACCTCTCCGAAGATATCAAGTTGATTTATGACACCATGTATCGAAGGTTTAGACGGATGCGGCCGTTATAGCAGACTTCGTCAGATTCCCCCTCGTCGAGGGGTTTTTGATTGTGGGGACGCTCTTCTCTGCAGGTGGAAGCCCCTGCAGTTAATTACGCTACCGCATCGCGGTAACAACTTTCTCCTTCTCCAGATGGTCACTTCGTATCGTGGGTGTTTGTTTTGTGTTTGGTTGCCCGTGGATTGTATACGGAGACTAATTTATGTTGTCTCCCGTAAGACGTGGATTAGTCCAAATCCGTATTTTCTTAGATTTGGGTTTGGGGGTTTGGGTTTAAGGATACATTAGTCTCATTTGAGACTAAGATCAACTTAAACGTTTGTTAAGGATACGTTAGTCTAATTTTAGACTAAGATCAACTCAACGTTTGTTAAGGACACGTTAGTCTAATTTTAGACTAAGCTCAACTTAACCATTTGTTAAGGACACGTTGGTCTAATTTTAGACTAAGGTCTACTTAACGGGATCATTTAGATCCAACAAAAGAGCATTTGGGCTCTATTATTCTAGTTTAGGGACTTTGCGATCAATTGCCAGTTTAAGGACATGGTGGTCCAATACCAGTTTAAGGACGTAGTGGTCCAATACCAGTTTAAGGACATAGCGGTCCATTGTTAGTTTAAAGACATCACGGTCGAGGTTAAGGACATCATAGTCCGTGAGTTTAAAGACCTCACAGTCAAGGTTATGGACATCATAGTCTGTGAGTTTAAAGACCTCACAATCAAGATTAAGGACATCATAGTCCGTGAGTTTAAGGACCCCACAGTCCAGTTTAGAGACGTCATAGTCTGTGAAGTGTGTGGTTATCGGGACCCGTCACCTCTCTGAAGACGTTGAGGAGTGAAGAGATGTACCCTCGTACCAAAGTGGATTAAGTGATCTGTAGTCGAATTTGGAACTAAGATCAATTAATTAGATTATGAGCACATTTGGGCTCAGTTAAGTCTGAATTGAGGACTTATGGCTAATTTGGGTTAAGTCTAATTAAATTTGAAGTGTTGGCCCTCTGTTAGTCCATTAGACATTTGTCTGGGTTCAGCCCCTCGTCACTTAGCAATGCTAAACAAGAGTTTGAGGGCTCTGATATCATTTTTGTCTTTGACTGAGCATTAAACATTATAGCTCTGATTTTTACTCAATTTTGAGATTTAGTTAAAGGAGAGGTTTTTGCCTCTGGAAAATTAGCCAATTTGGCTAACAATAGTGTTAAACACTAGAAGACAAATCAGTGTTAAACACAGGAAATAAAGCTATCGAATTAGTGTTAAACACTAGAGAAGAAGGGGTCACGTGGAGACACGTGAGGGCGCCCAAAGGTGGGGACAGATCTTCTTTACTTTGTTATGCAAATAAGTGTTAAACACTTTTTGACTTTCTGGCCATCACGTGTTGGCACGTGATAAGCATTCATGCACTGATTTGTTAAGGCATTTATTAGGGGTCACGTGGTAACACATGAGAGCGCCCAGAGCCAACATTTCATTTGCTTTAATTCTTGTCGTTTAGGAGGTCACGTGGGAACACGTGAGGCATTGCCTCAAAGTTAATTCCTTCTTATTTTGGAGGATCTCTTCAGGGGTCACGTGGGGCCACATGACCTTAGTTCTTTTGCATGCATGGAGATTTTTCAAGTCTCTTTATTTTTTACGAATTGAATTCTCTTATAGGGTTAAACCCTAATTATGTTTTAAAGGAATTAAATTCCCATGTATGTGAAAGAATTAAATTCTTATGTAGGGTTAAACCCTAGTTCTGTCTTGGAGGAATTAAATTCCTGTTAATCTGAGAGAATTAAATTCTCAATTAGGGTTAAACCCTAATTCTGTCAATCTTGAAGGAATTAAATTCCTGTGTGTTTGGGAGAATTGAATTCTCATATAGGGTTAAACCCTAGTTTTGTTTTTGGGAGAATTTAATTCTCTAAACTCAATTCCCCCTCTAAGTTTTGGATCTGCATGGCAGGATCTCAACCCGATAAGAATTAAATTCTCAACTTATGTGGAGATGTGCTCTTTGCAGATCTTTAACCAGAGGAAGCACTAAGTTCTTTTGTGCAGAAGAGTTAAACTCTTAGATTTGAGAATTAAATTCTCTATTTGAAGTTTTGATCCCCTTTCTTTTCTCACCTAGGGTTTTTCTTTGTTGAGAATTAAATTCTCCTTTCTTTTCTTTCTGAAATTTCAAGATTCCAAAAAAACTTTCTATTTCTTCTCTTTTTGGCTCTTATTTATAGGAGAAGGAAAAGAATCAATTTGTTTAGTAAATCTCTCATTGAAAGATTTTGTTTGTTTTTCGTAACCAACATGATCTTTTAGATCACTCATTGAATTTTATTCACCATTGGATTTTTAATTCAAAAGATCTTTTATCTGTTATTCAAATTTTAGGGAAATCTTTCCTTGTATAAAATCTTTCCATTTGGTGATTTTTAATCACCATTGGATTTTTAATCCAACGGTGCTCCATTTTACAGAACACCATCCTTTTTGTTTGGAAAGATTTAAAGAAATATTTTTCCAGTTAGGGTTTTTAATTTCCCTTAATTAGAATTTAATTCTATTATTTCAGAGATTTTAGGATCCCATCACGTGTTGACACGTGACCCCCTCGATTAAGTATTTAATTCTGTTGTTTTAAAGAACTCAGGAATTATCACGTGTCAGCACGTGACCCTTGGTCATGTGTGAGCACATGATGCCCCATTGGGGTTTTTCCTTGTTATTTTATTGTACTTTTAATTCTTTTCAGTGAGTTTAAAGACCTATCACGTGTTGACACGTGACCCCATTGTTTAGAATTTAATTCTTATTATTTCAGAGGGTTTAAGAGCCCATCACGTGTTGGTACGTGACCCCACTGATTAATTATTTAATTAGAATTTAATTCTATTAATTCAGAGAGCTTAGGAACCCATCACGTGGTTGCACGTGACCTTTGGTCATGTGTGGGCACGTGATGCCCCATTGGGGTATTCCTTGCCGTTTTATAATATTTTTTAATTCCTTTCAGTGGGTTTAAAGGCCCATCACGTGTGGTCACGTGTGCCCTTTTTAATTATTTATTTTATTAAGTGCCTACAGGTTTTGCCCGTAAATGGTCACGTGTGGGCACATGATGCCCGGTCACGTGTGGGCACGTGATGCCTCATAACTTTTGATCCCGGATGAATTATGAGGCCCATAATATATCAAATCGAAGGATTTTTCGAGACGCTTTCGATATCATCAGAATTTAGCTATTTCTAATTCAGGAGTTTGTCAAAATACAGCCCAGAAAATACTGGTTCGCATTTTCTTAAGCGTACCGCTGCCATTTGATACCTTACGCTCTTTGCGCAGAAATTTTTTGCGGGAACAAATGCCCCCACTACTTTGCCCACATAAGTATGTACGTGGGTGAAGTAGTGCAGAGTTACGCATGGCAATAGAATTGATGGCTTAGGAGACAAGTTTAGAGTTCTTGTAACCTAAGACTTTTTTCATCTTCATGAGCTGTAAGGGTCTCAAGATGGTTTTTTCTCTTTACGGGTCGAGAGGATCCCGCAGGTGTATTTTCTGCTTAGGGGTCGTGAGGACTCTTAAGTGTGTTTTCCCTTGAGAGTCGTAAGGATCTCACAAGAGAATTTTCTCCCTTACAAGTCGAGAGGACTCATAAGTGATTGTTTCCCTCCTTGTCGATGTTTGACTTCGGGGAGTGTGGCCCGTTGATAGTCCATCTTGACCTCTTTGTAGGGCAGTGATGGCTTAGAAGATAGGGTTAGGATACGCCACTTAAGACTTTTCAACTTTATGAGCCGTGAGGGTCTTATAAAGACTTTTCTCCCTACGAGTCGAGAGGATTCCGTAGGTGTATTTTCTCCCTAGGAGTCGTGAGGACTCCTAAGTGTGTGTTTTCTCTTGAGAGTCGTAAGGATCTCACAAGAGAATTTTTCCCGCTTACAAGTCGAGAGGACTTGTAAGTGGTTGTTTCTTTTTTTGTCGATGTTCGACTTCGGAGAGTGTGACCCGTGAATAGTATGCAAGAGTCAATCTTGGACTGACTTGCAGGGCCCAGTGCTTAGGAAACAGTTTTTTTTAATCCCCATTGCCTAAGGCTTTGCCTTACGAGTCGAGACGAATCGAGAAGTTCTTGCAAGGATGTCCTAACGTCACAGTTAACCCCTGCTCTTTACGATAAAGGTCCGTTAGAGTCTGTGGTACTAGGATTTTGTCCGTCGTACCGTCGCGTTGGCTGATGTATTCCTCGATAGGCAATCTTGCTATTCGAGCAGCCTTGAGACTGTCGTGTCTCTGATCCCTTCGGGGGCTGGACAAGACGTCTTCAAGCAATCTTCCTAGGAAGTTTGACCGTCAGAAGAGCAAGCGTTAGGAATTTTACCGTGCCGCTTTTTACTTGAGGTTAGGCTCATTTTGGAGAGCCCCGATGAGTCATAGCCACTCCGCGCTGGTGTAGGATGATCTCCGATAGTCTTTCAGGTTTTATATGAGTTGCCGTCAAGACCCTGAAGCTAGGAATTTGGCCTTTGCTTCGTTTGCTGGCATTGCGTCTGCTGTATCGAGACGAATGTCGTGGTTGTCTCTAGGTTGTTGGTGAACCGTCGAGGCTTGGAACTGGGAATTTTGCCGTGGCTCCGTTGTTTGATTGTCGCGTCTGAACCATGCTGGAGGAAGAATGCTAGGGTGACATCTCGTCTGCTGTATCGAGATGAACGTCGAGGTGGTGACCACTCCGCGCTAGTGTGGGATGATCTCCGATAGTCTTTCAGGTTTTATATGAGTTACCGTCAAGACCCTGAAGCTAGGAATTTGGCCTTTGCTTCGTTTGCTTTGGCGCGTCCGAATTCTGTTGGAGGAAGGGCGCTGTAGTGACATCTCGTCTTCTGTATCGAGACGAACGTCGAGGTGGTGACCACTCCGCGCTGATGTGGGATGATCTCTGATAGTCTTTCAGGTTTTATATGAGTTACCGTCAAGACCCTGAAGCTAGGAATTTGGCCTTCGCTTCATTTGCTTTGCCGTGTCCGAATTCTGTTGAAGGAAGGACGCTGTAGTGACATCTCGTCTGCTGTATTGAGACGAACGTCGAGGTGGTGACCACTCCGCACTGATGTGGGATGATCTCCGATAGTCTTTCAGGTTATATATGAGTTACCGTCAAGACCCTGAAGCTAGGAATTTAGCCTTCGCTTCATTTGCTTTGGCATGTTCGAATTCTGTTGGAGGAAGGACGCCGTAGTGACATCTCGTCTACTGTATCGAGACGAACGTCGAGGTGGTGACCACTCCGTCCTGATGTGGGGTGATCTCCGATAGTCTTTCAGGTTTTATATGAGTTACCATCAAGACCCTGAAGCTAGGAATTTGGCCTTCGCTTCATTTGCTGGCACTGCGTCTGCTGTATCGAGGCGAATGCTGAGGTGGAGCTAGGATTTTTCCGTCACTCCGCTTTGTTTCGACCATGGGGTCTTTTGTTGACCTTGCGTCTGCATCCTGCTGAGGGAAAAAACGCTGGGGTGACATCATGTCTGCTGTATCAAGACGAACGTCGAGGTGGAGCTGGGATTTCGCCGTCACTCTGCTTTGTTTGTACCGTGAGGTCTTTTGTTGACGTTGCATCTGCAACCTGCTGGACTGTGAAAGAATGCCGTTGTTGACATTGCGTCTGGTGTAACGAGACGAATGCTGAGGTGGAGCTGGGATTTCCCCGTCACTCCGTTTGATGGTGTAACATTTGTGTCCTGCTGGAATGAGGAGGCACACCATTGTTGGTCTCCAGGCTGTAGATGTGGCCATTGAGATTTGGAACTAGGGACTTTGCCATGGCTCCGTTTCGTTGCGACTCTAAGGTCGGTTGTTGACGTCACGTTTGCATCTGGTTGGAGTGAGAAGAAACGCCGTTGGTGATCTCTAAGTTGTCGATATTGACGTCGAGACCCTGAAGCTAGGGATCTTCCTTTTCTTCGTTTGTTGACATTGTGTCTGCAATATTGCGACAAATGTCGAGGTTGTCTCTAGGTTGTCTATGAACCGTCGAGATTTGGCTTCGCTTTCTGATGGAGCCTGTTGGGAAGGTATGGTTCCCTCTTTGTTTGTGCCCCTGGATTGTATACAGGGATCGATGTGATCTCACCTGTAGGGCATAAATTTCATTCATTTTTTTTATTTCTTTCCGCGATGCTCTATCATTTCAGCTTTTTTTATCGCGAAAATCGCGATTGCCTAATCATTTCGGCTATTTTTCGCGGTGCTCAATCGTTTAGGCTATTTTATTTTTATTTTTACTCGCTGCTTTTTATTGCGAGTTGCCCAATCATTTCGGCTATTTTGCATGCATAAATTTTTACTTGCTGATTTTGTCTGCAAGTTGCCCCATCATTTCGGCTATTTCGTATGTATGTGTGGCTTGCTGTCTTTTCGCTGCAAGCTTGGGATTAGACACCGATTTCGGCATCTGCACTGCTACAACTAAGATATTGCCAGGAGCGAATCATCATTTGCCTCTGTCGATATCAAACAAAGGTGGCTTAGTAAATAGGGTTAGGATCCTGTCGACTAAAGATTTTGACTTCATGAGCCGTAAGGGTCTCATGAAGGTATTTCTCCCTACAAGTCGTGAGGATCTCGTAGGTGCGTTTTCTCCTTAGGAGTCATGAGGACTCCTAAGTATATGTTCTCCTGTAAGTCGTAAGGATCTTACAAGAGGGTTTTCTCCTTATAAATCGAGAGGACTTATAAGGGTTGTTCACCATATAGACATATCCCTAGTCACGGATGGGACTTCGTTAGGGAAATGTTTATTCGCGCCCGTGGATTGTATACAAGGGTCAGCATTGAGCCGCTTATAGGGCAGTATTGGAGGTTGTGGAGGCTGCTTAAGAACAGGTTCAGATCCCTGTGGCTTAAGATTTTTGAATCTTATGAGCCGTGAGGGTCCCATAAAAGAGTTCTCCTTACGAGTCGTGAGGATCTCGCAAGTGTAATTTCTCCTTAGGAGTCGTGGGAATTCCTAAGTGTGTTGCTTCCTTTGTGAGTCGTAAGGTTCTCACGCAGGTGGTTTCTCCTCGCAAGGTCGAGAGGACCTCGCAAGTGTCCTTTAACGAGATTGCACCCTTTCGGGTTTTCACAAACACTCGCCGGTAGCCCTACTGTTTTTACTTATGGAGCCCTCTCGGGTTTTCATCCATGCCCATTTTGCTTATGGACATACCGTTTTTTTTAACGAGTCGGCGCCCTTTCGGGTTTTCACAAACATCGCCGGGAGTCCTGCCGTTTTTACTCACGGAGCCCTTTTGGGTTTTCATTCGTGCCCATTTTGCTTATGGACGTACCTTTTTTTTTTAACGAGTCGGCGCCTTTTCGGGTTTTCACAAACATCGCCGGTAGTCCTGCTGTTTTTACTCACGGAGCCCTTTCGGGTTTTCATCCGTGCCATTTTGCTTATGGACGTACCTTTTTTTTAAAAACGAGTCGGCGCCCTTTCGGGTTTTCACAAACATCACCGGCAGTCCTGCTGCTTTTACTCACAGAGCCCTTTCGGGTTTTCATCCGTGCCCATTTTGCTTATGGACGTACCTTTTTTTTTTACCACGTCAGCCTGAAGATACCGCGGGTTGGTAGTAGTTTAACGACGTTTCGGTCATTTGTCAACGTACGATTATGTAGCTAGATTTTGCCGCAAATCTTCGCATGTTTTGTGTCAGAGGTTGATTCTTTGAAGAGAGGGCTGAGGGCAATTTCTTCATCAGAGTCGCTTCCAAAGGTGATAACTTGCGATCCCTTGGTGTCGAGTATATGACAGTTGCTAGCAGCTCTTTCGCGCTCATCTGTCGTGCTTTTCTGTTCCCGACGAGCCTTCCGCTTTACTCGTTGAACGTGTCGTCGATAGGCAACATATCCCTGCCATCAGTTTTTAAAGGCTATGCACTCCTCGGTGGGGTGTGCAATCCTCTGATGGTATAGGCAGAAGTTAGGATGTATGTCCGCTTCATCAAGACGTATATTGCCAGGGGAATTTCCTTTGAAAGAAGGCAACTTCATTCATATTGCTAGGGCCCTAGCGAATCGTTTTCTTACTTTAAGCTTGCTTTTACTGGCGATAGGGATGCTTTGCTCCAGTTGGGGTGTCTCGACCTTTTCCTCCAGTCGTCGGCATTTGGCCTTTTCGAATATAGCCAGTTCACGCTCTCGATTGGCTTTGTTTTTCTGACGGGCTTCGTTCAGTAGCAAGTCGATCATCTCGTCAGACGGTTCCAAGGGTTTTGGCTTCGATCTTGCCTCCATTTCCTCGGTGCAAGGAGCTTCCTCATTGTCTGTTGACGAATGAGAGATCACATGGCAGCTTGCTACGTAATCTTCAGATTCACTCGACGAGTCTTCTCCATCATCTTCATTCTCAAGGACGTGGCTGAGAAACTCTTGGAGTGTGACTGGAGTCTGCGTCTTCTGGTTATATTCTTCCAGAGCGGCAATCTATTTTTGCAGGTCTGTGCGCTTGTTATCAAGCTTCATGGGATTTTGGGTCTTCTTCTTCTTCTTCGAAGACTTTGATGGCTGGGTGCGAGAGCTTTGACTATCACCACCAATTTTTGTAGTTGAGCACGGTTTTAGCATTCCCTCGACGATCTCGGGTTCCAGTGGATTTTTCCACCTGATTGCCGGGCACGTTTGGAGATCCTTCAGCATTCTTTTCGTCTTTGCCGAAAGAACAACTTCCCATGGGGCTTCCCTTATGAATGAGCATGATGCCCCCGGCACGTCCACCTTTTTAGGGGCGTGAGGTTATGGCGGATTCACCTTCCAGTTTTTCGATAATGCGAACTTGCCTTGTTGGTATTGGTCCTCAATCCAGCTTTTGAAGACGAAGCAATCTTCGATTGGATGGCTTACTGCTTGGTGGTAAGGGCAGTAATTAGGATTGTTGACATCGCCTGGCTGCAACGGACGTTTTGGATCCGGCAGATCGATGAGTCTGTTGCGCACTGCTAGCTCGAACAGTCTCCTCGTTTTATCTTAGGGAAACGAATAAGGACATTCTAGTCTCTTCTCGAGGGATGGGTGTGGGCGCATATTGTTTTGGAGAACAACCGGCTTTAAGTTTCTCGGCAGTTGTTGAGTGTTGGCGACGAAAGTCGCTTTTCCTTTCCCCTTTTCATTCCGAGGATCCGCCTTTGAAGGAGATGGTCTGTGACCCATTTGGTCCATTTAGGCTAGCTTGTCGATCAAGGCCTGGAAAGTAGTTGGCTTGAAGAACATCATGAATTGCGAGATGGTCGCTTGGGGGTCGAGAGTACCCACAAACATGCCTACCGCAGGAGCCTCTTCGATGCGTTGTTCGCATTTCGACCATAAGTTCCGCCACTGTATTGCATATTGAACCCATGTTTCTCCCGACCTTACCCTGGCGTCGATCAATGCGGTGACCGGGGTGCGCTCGCTAGCGCTTGCAAATCTCTGTGTAAACAGCAGCTCCATCTTTGCAAATGTCTTGACGGAGTCATTTGGGAGTTCGGAATACCACTCGAATGCTGTCTCCGACAAACTGCCAACAGACTGGCGGAGCAGTAGCTTATCGTCACCTCTAGTGTTGCCGCATAAGGATCTGAATTGAGCGACGTGCTGATGCGGATTTCCCGTCCCCTTGTATACGTAGAATTTGGGGATCGTGTATCCCGGCGGGTACTTTATCTGGTCGTACCAACCCGGATAGGGTCGTCCGGTTTTAACAATTTCTCCAGTCGCTTCATTCGCCTGATGAACTCATATTTGCTGAGCGATGTAATCATCAAGCGTGGCTTTTGAGATGGTTTCCTCCATGGCTGCTGAAAGAGTCAAATGAGGGTTCGATGTCTCCCTTCTGTCATCTTCAATAATGATCGGAGGGTCTTCAGCTGGAGGTTCCGGCTGTAATATCATCCCGACCATGTCTTGGAAGAGAAGTGACATTCGGTTTATATTAGTCGCTTGTTCTGCAGCTTCTCTGTCCTTCTTTTCGAAGACTCTGCGAAGGAAGTCAACATCGGTTTCTTGTTCATGACGCTGCTCTGATGATGCCTCCGGGCTTTCTTTTGGTCCGGTGAGCGCAGCCATTGCATTCAACATCTCCAGAAGCTTCTGCTGTTGTTGTTCTTGAGCCCTTGTTATTGATCGGGTGAGCGGTCGGTGGCCCGTCGAAGTGCGGCTTTCTTCTTTTCCGGAAGCCATGTAGACAGTATGTACCATCATGCCCCCAGACTTTGGGCATTTGGGCTCATTGCCTTTGCGGTCTGCCACAGCTACAGGGGCTTTCTTCGGCCTCCTTTTCTTTTGAGCAGTTGAAGTTGAGGGGGAATCGCAGAGGGCACCCAGACAGCTTTTTGTGATTTGGCAGGATGGTTCTCTTCTTGTTGAACTTTCGTCTTTTTCTGTCGGTGAGGGTAATCTTGGTCAATTACTGAGTCCCGAACCTGCCGCCAGACTTTATAGATTTTGGAGGACAGCTGCTGAGGGGACTGTTCTGGCTTTGCTTCCGCGACATTCTCCACTGATGGAGGAGATCTTTTCAGTACAGCGGTAGGAGAATTCTTGCGCACCTTGTTCAGCAATTCAAAACTGTTCCCAGTTGGAACAGCAGCATTGACTTCCACCGTTGGGGCTGGTGGAGTTAGCCCAGAGGGAGAGTTGCCCCCAGCCTTCCTTACTCGGCGCCAGTGGCGACGTCGAGCATGTCGAGCCGTTAGGATTGTTTCAGCTTTAGGGACGACTTCATTATGCCCCCTGTTTTGGAGAAAGGCTGTTGCTGGCGTCAGCCTCTTGAAGACTGATGTCCGTTGAGTAGCGTCCAGTCTGTCAAAGACAGACTTTTGAGTAGGAACGGGAGCCGGGGTGGCCAACCTCGTAAAGACTGATCTCTTGATGGGAAAAGCTTCTTTAGTGACCTCGAGAGCAGGAATGGCTACCCGCTTTGGGATGGCCGCTTCAGTCATCGTGGGCTTCTTGGCAGGCCCATTGGAGTTCAGGCTCAGCCTATCGAAGACTGATGCTGTTGGCTTGACATTGGCCGAACCGTTGAGAGGGGCCGCAGTAGTTGCAAGACGATCAAAGACCGACTTTTTGGGAGCTTCCTGTGATGGCGTCGGGGCATTGAAGCTCATAGGCGGGAGTATAGACCCGAAGAACAATCCAGTGGTGGCCTGAGTGACCTGTTCCACCGGCATAGCGAAGATGGAGGCCGCTTGGGGCCCGTAAGTCACTCCTCCGGACAGGACGGAGCGAGAGTTGCAGTTGCAGTTAGTGCAGTTGGAAGCCATTGATCTTCTGTTTTCTGCACGGAGCAAGACACCAAATCTTAGTACCTCGAATCCACAGGAAACCATAGCAAACCGCGATTCGTTCGCAAACACGACACACGAAATGTGGAGTGGAAAGAGGAAAAGGTCCTACCGGGCGTGCCAGAATCTGTTTACCGCCGGAAACCGGGAAGACGGAATGTCTTGCCTGAATCTAGGGGCAGATGCTAATTGGTGCTATCCGTCCACCTCTTCGAAGATACCATGTTGATTTATGACACCATGTATCGAAGGTTTAGACGGATGCAGCCGTTGTAGCAGACTTCGTCAGATTCCCCTTCGTCGAGGGGTTTTTGATTGTGGGGACGCTCTTCCCTGCAGGCGCAAGTCCCTGCAGTTAATTACACTACCGCATCGTGGTAACAACTTTCTCCTTCTCCAGATGGTCACTTCGTGTCGTGGGTGTTTGTTTTGTGTTTGGTTGCCCGTGGATTGTATACGGAGACTAATTTATGTTGTCGCCCGTAGGACGTAGATTAGTCCAAATCCGTATTTTCTTAGATTTGGGTTTGGGGGTTTGGGTTGAAGGATACGTTAGTCTCATTTGAGACTAAGATCAACTTAAACGTTCGTTAAGAATACGTTAGTCTAATTTTAGACTAAAATCAACTCAACGTTTGTTAAGGACACGTTAGTCTAATTTTAGACTAAGGTCAACTTAACCATTTGTTAAGGACACGTTAGTCTAATTTTAGACTAAGATCTACTTAACGGGATCATTTAGATCCAACAAAAGAGCATTTAGGCTCTATTGTTCTAGTTTAGGGACTTTGCGGTCAATTGCCAGTTTAACGACATGGTGGTCCAATACCAGTTTAAGGACGTAGTGGTCCAATACCAGTTTAAGGACATAGCGGTCCATTGTTAGTTTAAAGACATCACGGTCGAGGTTAAGGACATCATAGTCCGTGAGTTTAAAGACCTCACGGTCGAGGTTAAGGACATCATAGTCCGTGAGTTTAAAGACCTCACAGTCAAGGTTAAGGACATCATAGTCCGTGAGTTTAAAGACCCCACAGTCAAGGTTAAGGAAATCATAGTCTGTGAAGTGTATGGTTATCGGGACCCGTCACCTCTGAAGACGTTGAAGGATTACAACAATAAATATCAGAGGGGTGAAGAGATGTACCCTCGAACCAAAGTGGATTAAGTGATCTGTAGTCCAATTTGGAACTAAGATCAATTAATTAGATTATGAGCACATTTGGGCTCAGTTAAGTCTGAATTGAGGACATATGGCCAATTTGGGCTAAGTCCAATTAAATTTGAAGTGTTGGCCCTCTGTTGGTCCATTAGACATTTGTCTGGGTTCAGCCCCTCGTCACTTAGCAATGCTAAACAAGAGTTTGAGGGCTCCGATATCATTTTTGTCTTTGACTGAGCATTAAACATTATAGCTCTGATTTTTACTCAATTTTAAGATTTAGTTAAAGGAGAGGTTTTTGCCTCTGGAAAATTAGCCAATTTGGCTAACAATAGTGTTAAACACTAGAAGACAAATCAGTGTTAAATACTGGAAATAAAGCTCTCGAATTAGTGTTTAACACTAGAGAAGAAGGGGTCACGTGGGGACGCGTGAGGGCGCCCAAAGGTGGGGACAGATCTTCTTTACTTTGTTATGCAAATAAGTGTTAAACACCTTTTGACTTTCTGGCCATCACGTGTTGGCACGTGATAAGCATTCATGCACTGATTTGTTAAGGCATTTATTAGGGGTCACGTGGTAACACGTGAGAGCGCCCAGAGCCAACATTTCATTTGCTTTAATTCTCGTCGTTTAGGAGGTCACGTGGGAACACGTGAGGCATTGCCTCAAAGTTAATTCCTTCTTATTTTGGAGGATCTCTTCAGGGGTCACGTGGGGCCACGTGACCTTAGTTCTTTTGCATGCATGGAGATTTTTCAAGTCTCTTTATTTTTTAAGAATTGAATTCTCTTATAGGGTTAAACCCTAATTATGTTTTAAAGGAATTAAATTCCCATGTATGTGAAAGAATTAAATTCTTATGTATGGTTAAACCCTAGTTCAGTCTTGGAGGAATTAAATTCCTGTTAATCTGAGAGAATTAAATTCTCAATTAGGATTAAACCCTAGTTTTGTCAATCTTGAAGGAATTAAATTCCTGTGTGTTTGGGAGAATTGAATTCTCATATAGGGTTAAACCCTAGCTTTGTTTTCGGGAGAATTAAATTCTCTAAACTCAATTCCCCCTCTAAGTTTTGGATCTGCATGGCAGGATCTCAACCCGATGAGAATTAAATTCTCAACTTATGGGGAGATGTGCTCTTTGCAGATCTTCAACCAGAGGAAGCACCAAGTTTTTTTGTGCAGAAGAGTTAAACTCTTAGATTTGAGAATTAAATTCTCTGTTTGAAGTTTTGATCCCCTTTCTTTTCTCACCTAGGGTTTTTCTTTGTTGAGAATTAAATTCTCCTTTCTTTTCTTTCTGAAATTTCAAGATTCCAAAAAAACTCTCTATTTCTTCTCTTCTTGGCTCTTATTTATAGGAGAAGGAAAAGAATCAATTTGTTTAGTAAATTTCTCATTGAAAGATTTTGTTTGTTTTTCGTAACCAACATGATCTTTTAGATCATTCAGTGAATTTTATTCACCTTTGGATTTTTAATCCAAAAGATCTTTTATCTGTTATTCAAATTTTAGGGAAATCTTTCCTTGTATAAAATATTTCCATAAATTGGTGATTTTTAATCACCATTGGATTTTTAATCCAACGGTGCTCCATTTTACAGAACACCATCCTTTTTGTTCGGAAAGATTTAAAGAAATATTTTTCCAGTTAGGGTTTTTGATTTCCCTTAATTAGAATTTAATTCTATTATTTCAGAGATTTTAGGATCCCATCACGTGTTGACACGTGACCCCCTCGATTAAGCATTTAATTCTGTTGTTTTAAAGAACTCAGGAATTATCACGTGTCAGCACGTGACCCTTGGTCACGTGTGAGCACGTGATGCCCCATTGGGGTTTTTCCTTGTTATTTTATTATACTTTTAATTCTTTTCAGTGAGTTTAAAGGCCTATCACGTGTTGACACGTGACTCCATTATTTAGAATTTAATTCTTATTATTTCAGAGGGTTTAAGAGCCCATCACGTGTTGGCACGTGTCCCTACTGATTAATTATTTAATTAGAATTTAATTCTATTAATTCAGAGAGCTTAGGAACCCATCACGTGTCTGCACGTGACCTTTGGTCATGTGTGGGCACTTGATGCCCCATTAGGGTATTCCTTGCTGTTTTATAATATTTTTTAATTCCTTTCAGTGGGTTTAAAGGCCCATCACGTGTGGTCACGTGAGCCCTTTTAAATTATTTATTTTATTAAGTGCCTACAGGCTTTGCCTGTAAATGGTCACGTGTGGGCACGTGATGCCCGGTCACGTGTGGGCACGTGATTCCTCATAACTTTTGATCCCGGATGAATTATGAGACCCATAATATATAAAATCGAAGGATTTTTCGAGACGCTTTTGATACTGTCAGAATTTAGCTGTTTCTCATTCGGGAGTTTGTCAAAATGAAGCCCGGAAAATACTGGTTCGCATTTTCTTAAGCGTACCGCTGCCATTTGATACCTTAGGCTCTTTGCGCAGAAAGTTTTGGCGTGAATAAGGCTCTACAGGAATTTGAACAAGTTTACTTGTTGATTTTCTATTCGTTCAATACCTGGATAGCCATTACGTCCAGCTAGTTCTGCTGACGGCTTGTGGGTATCTGATATAATCATTACTTACTGCTAGCGTATTGACGAGTCTTAAGAGTCCCACATAGAGCTTTCCAAGCTCAAGCGAAATAAAATAGGGCACATATGGAGATATCTGCAGGAGCTTGATTAACTATGAGTATATGATACCGTATTCTAATCTAGCGTTTTTGATATTAGTCGGGTTATATATGATATGACCGAATTATTGAATCAAGTGTTGATTTAATAATTAACTAATTACTCATTTTAATTCTTTTCTTTACATATATATTTGATATACACACACAAATGTATCATGGTTGATGATACAAAGAACATGGAAATATAAGAATCACATTAGAGAAAAGAATAAAGATATTGATAAATATATATAAGTAAAAACAAATGAAGAGATGAGTCATGGATTCTATGATGTTCTCAAAGACTTTAGTAACCAAGACTCATTCTTTTTAATTTTTTACTCATTCATACTTATCTGTCTATCTCAACCTTATCTTATCTCCAAAGTTCATTCTAATATTTCTAAGTTCATCCTCTTCATTTTTCTCACTAGATATTTTTCTAGGTTGAAAAAGAAAAGAAAAAGAAAGAATTTTAATGAGAAAGATCTCCACTTCATTAACCTACACTAGAATAGCAAATTAGTTTAAGTTGTTATCTTCACTAATTCATAGATAAGTGAAGTGTGAGTTTGAGAGTGAGAGACTTCAAGGTGGATCATCATAGATGATTGGTAGAGTTTTTGCGTGCTAAGTTTGTTACCGCAATCAAGACGGTTTCGCTTGTGACTAGCCGGTTGAGTACGGGTCGTCCGCAGGGAGATGGGAATCTTTTTCTATGTGCTTTAACGAGTTAAGTCCAAATGTCCAGATTTGTTTTGAGATTAACTATGTGCTAAAATGATATGTAAAGAGAGCTTGTTAGGGTTAGGATTATGTTAGTTTGAGTTAGGAGTCGCTCACTTCTTTCGTTGCCACTCTTAATATCGGTGTTATGGTAATCGGCAACAATGGGGATTAGCACGACTAGGAAGGAACTTGCGAGTATAAGCTAGGCTTTCCAATGCATAAGTTCTTCTTTTTGGTGCTTGTCCGTCCGTTCTTAGCTCTTATCCTTAACCTCCGGTTAATTTAACCACAACCGGTCTCACTACGGAATCACCGCTATCATGTAGGATAGGGTGCCGTAGGGAGCGGATTGTGGTTCAATTAACGGGAGTCCGATTTAAGATGTTGGGTAAGGAAGGAGTGAGAGAGATTTCCTTCTCTCAAACTTTCCTTATCCTACCCTAACAAGTATGAAAACTACTCACCTATTATAAGGAAAAGAAAATAAAACAAAGGAGGAAGATAGAAAGAAAGAGGTTAGAAGATTACAACTAGCTATTTGCTACCTCACCTTGGCAAGGATCAAGCGTAAGCATCATGGTTGTTTAAGGATAAAGGAAAAGAGAACAAGAAAGAAACAAACAACAAATAACAACAACTATATTAGCAAATGAAAATTACAAGCAATAATAGTTAACAAAATAAAAAGACAAGCATGGTAAGAACAAGAACTCCTTTATTCATTCTTCACTCACAAAAGCTCACTACAAGTTTTTAATGGAGAAAAGATGAGAGGAGGAAGAAGAACAAGAACATATAACCTAAATCTAAATACAAGAATAAGCACTCTTGGGTTTGGCAAGTTCTGGACTATTTATAGGCAGGGAGCTGGAAACCTAGGGCAACAATCTGCCATAAAATGAGATTACCAAAATACCCCCAAAAGTTGACTTCCTGACGAGACCATATGACCGTGGATCCGCGGCCATCTTGATGAATTGGCTCAAAAGTTTTGGAGGGTTTCCCTGGTCTTCTGTGCCCTTTATTCTGTTATATGTTTTTTCTCAGAATTTCTTCACGATTTTTCCAGAATTTCTGCTGATCAAAAGGTGATGTGATGTGGATCTTTTGCCATGATTTTCTCGAGCTCCGCGTAGATTTCTTGGACTTTGTGTTGCCATTGTGCTTTGTGCATGAAGATGACAATCGATTTGCCCTTTTGTCCCTTAAACTGGTGTGCGGCAACATACGGATAGAGAGCGGAGACCCGTGTTTTATCTGTGGTTGGCAGTAATCCGGATTTTGTCGTGTTTTTCCATGAATTTCACCGTTTAGAGCCGAGAACCTGTATCCTGCAATTGACTAGTAAACACGGCTCAAGAGTACCTACCGATAAGCAATGTGATAAAAATTGGGCGGTATAAAAATGCAAAAATCTGATATGAACAAATACCCCCAAACTTATCATTTGCTCGTCCCGAGCAAACCCTATTCACAAAAAAATTTCCTAACCTCACTTTCGCAGGGAATGCGATTGCACTGAGCACGTGCAACAAGCCGTTAAACCTCTAGGTGTCCCTAGTAGGAGGAGTGTTGTCTCCTGAGGGTTTTCAGCGGATACTACCCACAAAATCCGGTCAAGCTAGTTTTGCAAAATTACTATGATTCAAACCCCTAACGGTTTGTTTCAGAAAATAACAATTCTATGATCCTAAGTCTAGACTATCGAACCTTTATTTTTCATACCTCGCTTCTTATTTAACTTAAGATTTTTATATGTCTTTACGTGCAGTGCAAATAGTGTCGTTAAGTTCCAGAAGGATCGATTAAAGTCATCATATCACACAATAAAGCCCGGATAATTTTTTTTAAAAGGATCACATAAGTTTTACAAAGAGTTAAGCATTTTTCAAGTTTCGTTTTTCCAGTAAGGTTTCAACTTCAGAATTTCTATCTTCCTTAATAGGAAACTAGGTCTTATTTTTCACTCCACCTTTTTCTTGTTTTCATTTCATACACACCTCTGTGAACGTGCAATAGTTTTTATCATAGAATAAAACCTTTATATCTCCACTAGAAATATTTTTTTATAAAAGCTTGTCTTTTGTCAAGATTATTCTCACACAATGAACCGTTAGGAATTTTAACTCGGTGAGAACACTTGCTTGACTTTGTTTTAATCTGGACTTTCTAGGCTTCTTAACGAGCTTTAGGCCAATGCATCCAAACCAGTTGGTTTTAGGGCATTAGGTGTAGAAACACCCCAGCGGACTTAATTACTCAAGTTACCTAGGTCCAAAAACAAAAGACAATTTGGTGTGAAAATCATGATGATTCAATACGAACGGAGATATAACCGGCAGTTCAATTTATTATTATTTTTGGATAAAAGATGTGTTTAGTGGGTTCGGTGTGTAATCATTCCAATCAAGTTCCAGATGGGTTATTTTTCAGACTTAGTTCCAATTAAGGCATCAATAACATTCCTTCATATTCACTTCACTTTATAAACTATTCTTGATATTACTTATTTCAGAACAAACCTATTTGATCCTCAGAAAATCATTTATCCATTTAAAAGTTTTTCGACATAAAAGTCTTGTCATCTAATTTCCAAAACTCACGACACGTGTAGTGTGATGTAAAGACGTATATCAGCTATAGTTAACTTCAAAGGAGAGTTATTTTTCAGGTTTTCAAAATCTAAAAATAAGATTTAGTTATTCTTATCTTATCAAACAAAACCGTCAAAATGTTGAATCAGAGTTCTCCCACTAGCTAACTTGACAGAAAAGTTTTTATGTTTTTAGAAAATTTTCTGATTTTTATGGATTTTATGGATTTTAGTATGCAGATGCAAAATATACACATGAATGCGAAGGTTAGAAATGCGTACCGAGCGTACCCCCAAACTTAAACTGGACAGTGTCCTCACTGTCGTTGCATGAAAAGATCATTGAAGGGTTAAAATTGTCGGTTAGATATACACAATTTTTTTTTTGTTTTTGTTTTTAAAGAAAAAAAATAGTAAAAATGGAAAAGAATATCCACAAATAAATACAAAATTGTATATACATACCCCCAAACTTATTTGGAACAGTGTCCACTGTTCTTGGCTGGATAACTGAAGTTTGGTGGTAGGCAGATGAAGATTAAGCAGGGGTAAACCGGCTCCTGTAAGACCAGGAGCTCCTCTGTTGGGTCGGCACTAAGGTACGGTTTTAGTCGGTGTCCGTTTACTTTGAAAAATGAACCGTCCTTTGGATTCTCTAAATCCACAGCGCCATGCGGATACACATTCCGCACAAAATACGGCCCTTTCCAGCGAGATCTGAGCTTTCCTGGATGGAAATGTAGCCGGGTGTCGTAAAGCAGTACCTGTTGACCAGGTACGAATGTTTTGCGCAAAAGGTGTTTATCTTGAAACACCTTCGTTCGATTCTTAACGACAACCGCGTTATCGTAAGCCTCATCCCTAAGCTCGCTCAATTCGTTCAACTGCAGCTTCCGATGGCTGCCCGCATCTTCGAGGGACAAATTCAGCTCCTTTATCGCCCAAAATGCGCGATGCTCTATTTCGACAAGGAGGTGGCAAGCCTTTCCGTACACAAGCCGATAGGAAGACATGCCAAGGTCGGTCTTATAAGCGGTTTGAAATGCCCAAAGGGCATCAGTGAGTTTCAGCGACCAATCCTTACGGTTCTTGGAAACCGTCTTCTCCAGTATCTGCTTGATTTGCCGATTTGAAACTTCGGCTTGCCCACAGGTTTGGGGATGGTAGGGCGTAGATAGCTTATGATTAATGGAATATTTCCGCATCAAGGCCTCGAAAGTCTTATTGCAGAAATGAGTTCCATTGTCTCTAATGATTGCTCGGGTGTGCCCAAAACGGGAGAAAATGTTTTCTTTAAAAAACCTAACGACAACCTTGTTGTCGTTAGTCCGACTGGGCACAGCCTCGACCCACTTAGAGACGTAATCAACAGCGAGAAAGATGTACAAGTTCCCGAAAGAGCTGGGAAACGGCACCATGAAATCTATCCCCCAAACGTCAAAAATCTCCACAACCAAGATTGGTTGGAGCGGCATCTCGTTCCTCCGGGATATCCGGCCCAAGTGTTGGCACCGGGAGCAAGTCTTGCAATAGTCATGAGCGTCTTTGAAGAGTTGTGGCCAGTAGAAACCACATTGCAAGATCTTCTCAGCTGTCTTTCTGGGGCCAAAATGCCCGCCACATGCTTGATCGTGGCAAAATGACAGCACACTCTTGAATTCATCGTCAGGGACACACCGACGAATAATCTGGTCGGGACAGTACTTGAACAGATAGGGTTCGTCCCAGTAAAAGTGTTTTACTTGGGATAAGAATCGAAGTCTGTCCTGACTTGACCATTCAGTCGGTAGTAACCCTATAGCCAAATAGTTCACAATATCTGTGAATCAGGGTTCGTAAGATACTGTCAAGAGCTGTTCATCCGGAAAAACGTCGTTGATCGGAAGTTGAGGCGACGACGAAGAAGGAAGTTGTGAGAGATGGTCGGCGACTACGTTTTCACATCCTCGTTTGTCCTTAATGACAAGGTCAAACTTTTGAAGCAAGAGGATCCAACGTATCAGCCGAGATTTTGCATCTTTCTTCGCAAAAAGATGGCGCAGAGCAGAATGGTCTGTGTAAACAATGACTGGAGAGCCGATGAGGTAGGGCCTGAACTTTTCTAAAGCAAATACAACAGCTAAGAATTCCTTCTCAGTTGTTGTATAATTAAGTTGGGCGTCGTTCAGGGTTCTGCTAGCATAATAGATTACGTGCGGCATCTTGTTGATGTGTTGTCCAAGGACAGCACCAATGGCAAAATCGGATGCATCGCATATAATCTCAAATGGGTGCATCCAGTCAGGTGAAAAAAGAACGGGAGCAGAAGTGAGTGAGCTTTTTAGTGACTCGAACGCAGTCACACAGCTCGAGTTGAAGTCGAATGGCGTGTCCTTAGCCAGCAAAAGAGTCAAGGGCCTAGCAATCTTGCTAAAGTCCTTGATGAACCGTCTATAGAAACCGGCATGGCCAAGGAAGGCTCGGATGTCTCGGACGCATCTGGGAGGAGGGAGATTGGAAATGACCTCAATCTTCACTTTGTCAACCTCTATGCCATTTTGCGAGATGATATGTCCTAAGACAATACCTTCGCGCACCATGAAGTGGCACTTCTCCCAATTCAAAGTGAGGTTCTTCTCCTTACATCGGGTAAGGACAGCGTCGAGATGCAGCAAACACTCGTTAAAGGAATCGCCGAAGATGGAGAAATCGTCCATGAAGATCTCCAGGAATTTTTCCACCATGTCTGAGAAGATTCCCATCATACACCGCTGGAAGGTAGCGGGCGCATTGCATAACCCAAAGGGCATGCGACGATATGCGAACGTGCCGAAAGGACAAGTGAATGTGGTCTTGTCCTGGTCTTTTTCGGCGATTGGAATCTGATTATAGCCAGAGTAGCCATCAAGAAAGCAGTAGTACTCGTGTCCGGCCAATCGTTCAAGCATTTGGTCAATGAAGGGTAGCAGAAAGTGATCCTTCCGTGTTGCGGCGTTGAGTTTTCTGTAATCGATGCATACTCGCCACCCAGTTTGGGTGCGAGTAGGGATTAACTCGTTCGCCTCATTAGTGATGACCGTTATGCCTGATTTCTTGGGGACAACGTGAATGGGGCTAACCCACTGGCTATCAGAGATAGGGTAAATGATACCACTATCCAGACACTTTACAATTTCCTTTTTCACAGCCTCCTTCATGACTGGGTTGAGTCGTCTTTGTGGATCCCTGGCTGGTTTGGCATCATCCATCAGATGAATGTGATGTTCAATGATCAGGTGACTAATCTCCTTGATGTCCGCCATGGACCAGCCAAAAGATTGCCTATTGCTGTGCAAGACCGCAAGAAGGGCTTTCTCTTGCTCTAAAGCCAGAGAAGCCGAGATGATAACAGGGAGGGTCTCGTTCTCACCCAAGTAAGCGTACTTAAGGTGAGACGGCAAAGGCTTGAGTTCGAGCGTTGGAGGTGAAACGATTGAAGGCAAGATTGGTGAAAATGTCTCGAACTCAAAGGATTCCAGCAAATGTTCAAAACGAGTGTAAGCGACCGAGTTGGATGGTTCAGGTAACTCATCCGGAAATTCAAAGGATTCAAACTCGGGTGGTGAGTGGCTAAGATCGTTCGAGAAAGTGAAACACTCGTAGTCATTGTCGGGCGCAGAAACTGTTAGTTATATGTATGCCCTAGAGGCCATTACTGTACATTGGATGTATATTATAGTGGATGCTTGGACATATATAGGGAGGACTTTCTCGCTCGACATGATAGTATGCTATCTGGTTACTCTTTATCTTAACGTGTATACTGATTGTCTCTCTGATACATGTTGGTAAAGCCCTTAGGATGTGTACTTGACTACCTGGACTGTGATGCGGATCATACTAGTGGGGACATGGTAGTCCATAAGTACATCCTTCAAGGTCCCTAGTCGTGGGTGTATCGAGACGGGGCATCGATATACTAGAGTAGACTAGCGTATACCTTCTCGACCCATACAGATGGGCGATGGATGATCCCATATCCATTGGTGTTTGACATCAGAGATAATATACGGGTGCTCAGTGAAGACTGGGTACACTGGACGGACTCGCCGAGAACTCCCAGATGGTATTATACCTTACGTCAGATGGCAGTTCTCTGGTGACACTGGTACAGAGTAGTCTGTTGACCCGAGATCGTCATAGAGTCTTGTGTGGTTCCCACTGTGCTTTGATTTCCACCTTACCACGTCCAAGAGGGCGTGCAAAATGGTGGTTTTTGGGTACAGTCCCGAGTCACATAGAGGCAATGAGCGATAGGAGGGGATTCGTCTCTCCCGGTATAGGGAGTTGATGTTGCGCTGTGTTCGATTGGCTATAACCGGAAATCCCTGGCCAGGGTTGCTGAGATTTACTGGTAAGTGTTACCAGTAGTTTCTCGAACTGTTATAGACCTCATATCGACACGACTTATCAAGCTATTGGGGTCTGACGTTTACCACCCCTAGGCGAGATATGCGACATATCAGACGAACAGACCGGACTGTACGGTAAGTGTTACTGGTTGGATTCACAGGAGTGTGAGCGGGCTTGCTCGTCGATCTTCTGATCGCTCAATACCCGGGTGGCCATTACGTTTAGCAGACCGCTTGCGGCTTGTGGGTGTTTGATATGATCATCACCTGCTGCCGGCGTATTGACGAGTCTTCAGAGTCCTACACAGAGGTTTCCTAGCTCAAGCGAAACGAAATAGGAGCGCATATGAGATATGTGCGGGACCGAGAATAATGCGTGTATGTGATACCGTATTCCATTCTCGCGATGAATATATCGATTGGTTGTATGCGATATAACCTAGTTATCGAATCGAGGATTGATTCGATAAATCGATACATTGTATATTAGTTGGTTATATGCGATATGACCGGATCGTTAAATCAAGTGTTGATTTAATGATTTAATGCATAATTATATATTTGATATATTACTTTGCATTAACTAGTATTGGTTCACTTTAAATGGTTTTTCTCACTTGATTGTGCACATTGTATATGTGATATACTTTTGTACACAAGTTTGTATCATGTTTGATGATACATGCTCACTAGGGTTTGTGTAAAGATTAAACCATGGTTGTATATTGGTTAGGGTTTTCATTTTCTTATTCATTTATTTTATTTATTTTAATTTTGAAATGATAAAGAGAAAATGGTGGCTTTCTTTGTTCTTTGCTTGAAGCTTCTTGAAGCTTCAAAGCATCTTTGACTAAGCGACCATTTTGTCTCATGCTTAACCCTAACCACTCCATCTAACCTTAGTTAAATCTCTACACTAAACCATGGTTTGGATATGATAAGAATTGATTTTTCTTTTCTATTTTATTATTCTTATCATAACATTTTTGAGCTTCTTCTTCTTCTTCCTCAAGAAGAAAGCTTGCTTGATCAATGATGACTTGATGAAATGAGTGAGAAATCCAATTCTAAAGTGAACCCACCTCCTATTTCTTCATCCTCTACCTCTTGACAAGTAGTATAGGGTGTTTTCTTCACAAGTTTCATGACTTGGTGAAGTGGGAGCTTGATCTTGTGATGCCTCGACGTAGATCATCTTCGGCACGAAGCCGACGACCTTGCCCGTCCATTTCTCCGATGAAGCTGACGCTAGAGCCCGGGTTTCCATTTGGACAGCGAGGAGACTTCATTGCGGAGCTATGGAGGTGGAGGACCGGATCTACAAAGGTTGTATTTCCGTTCTTTTAGTTAAATTGTTAACTAGTTTCTTTTGTCGCCTATATATCTAGTTAACGATCCGTATTAGGGTTTCTCGGCACCCGTAAAATTGGAAATTGGCATGATTGATGCCTTGTGAGACCTCCTTAGTGTGCCTAGGAACCCTACAGTGGTATCAGAGCCTAGCTAGAGCCTTAGGCGAAGTCTAGACGACGTTTGAAACCCGATCGAACCGAAACCCTAATTCCCGATATGCTCTCTGGACTTTTTCTAAAATCTGGGATTTTTCCATATTAAAAATGCTTAAAAAATTCAGCAGGGAATTCTAAGAATTACGATGCAAAATTTATCCCATGATCTGCTAAGGGCGCGGCGGAACCGCGGCAGAAGCCTTGCTTCTGCGGCGGTTCCGCGGCCATCTGATGACATCATCTGTCCTTTTTTGCACAGTAATTCCTATTTAATTATGCTGAATTTTCTGGGAATTTTTCATTTGACTCAAGAGTTGAGTGTTCTGGGGTTGTATTGGGAATCGACGATTCGATCGGATTATCAAACCTTGTCTATGTGGCTTTCCGGATATTTTAGAATATGTTAAAAAGGTTCGACCGGATAAAAATACCCAACTTTTCCCCTGTCGGGAAATTTCCAAGTGTTGGATCTTTCCATGGTTTAACGACGTTCTAAGCAGTGCAAGTAACGCGATGGTCCCTCTAGAAGACAACAAACCTTAACTCGATTATGTGACCGTCTTGAAATGCCCTTTGAACCCTAGGGTTTGGGGCAGTACGGCGTGCCACATGTGAGGCGTTGGCTTGACCCTTCTACGGCTGGACCGTTGGTACTGAGGCACGAACTGAATGTTTTTAGACTTGTTTCATGTGTTTAGCTGTATCGGGAAAACTTGGGTGTTTGGATGTTCGATCGGAAAGTTTAACATTTTTTATTTATCTGGAATGGGATACAATAATTGGAATTCACAAGCAGTTATGAGATAACTGAATGAATGTTATAAACATAGCACTTTAGTCTCACTTGATCGGTTGCCACGGAATTTTGATGTGATCAAAAGTCCGTCGCAATCACGTAGCGTACGCGGATACTCGCCGGGTAAACTTAATAGACAGCCTCGCTCCATAGCCCCGACCAAGTGACTGTAGGAGAACCCCGTCGCCGAAAGCATCCGTACGGGTGCTCGCGGCAGCGGTGTTCCGCCTTGGTGCACTTTGTCGACGGCGTCGGGGGTGCGGCCTCCTACTGAAGTTTGCGACGAGCATTCGATCAGGATGTCGGGAATCTTGTTGAATTGCCCGACTTTATATTGAAAAGTGTTTTCGATTTTGAGACTAAAATGCGGGGTTTATAATTGTTAGGCTTGTGATGTCTAAGGAATTCATTTGGCTAGGCATGCGATGTCTAAAGAGGTTGCGGATTCCAACTATTGTAGTTTTACACTTTCTTTTCTGTGACCGTAAGTGTAATATGTGATATCGCCGGTTTCGTTGCTATATGTCAACGACAATTGGGATGCGCATATTTACTTACGTTGATGACATGTGATGTTATGTGTTGCTGGATATGTTATATTGGATCGTCGTGTTTGAATAGCCGGGGTTTTTTTATGTGAGATGAGTGTTTTTCATTTTCATTCATGTAAAAACTTGTATGTAATATTCTTTTATTGGGGCACTTCCAGGTTGCGGAAGATGTCACCCTTTGTATATTATTTACTTTTCCGCACTAGGATAGACCCAAGGAGGAGAGCACAAGTAACCGGGTTCTAGGGTCCAGTGGGAGACCAACTCGAGGAGTCGAGTCTGGGTCTCCTAACTCTAGAATTGGTAGGGTTGCTTGCCGCTCTCGTAGGGGTCTAGGGGTGTGGGTTTGTCTATTCATCACGACCGTGGAATCCGTGTTTTGTACTGGCTCGTATTGAAAACACGGACGTCCTAGTATATCCAATATTTCATATGTTTCTTCTGCTGCGATATCTGTGATGTGATCATGTGATATGTTCTGTGATAGATACTGTATATAGTATATATGATATATTATATAGACGTTACTTATGTTTTACACCCGCGCTAGCCCTGCCCCGCTCTGCCGTTAGTTACCTAACCTAACGGTGCACGAGGGGACATCGAGGCGAATGCGGATGGCATAAGTGTACGTCGTATTTATCTGTGATGTTTAGGTAATTTAAATGATGGGACTTCATTAATGAGATTAATGAAATAAAAGAAACCTAAAGATGTTGTAGAATCGAATTTCAAAATAAAACAGGTAGCTACAGTTCTTGCTTTGCACAGCGGTGTATATGATATATCCTGCACTTTATTCGATAAGGAAAGGACCGAGATCCCTTCACCGGGAGTGACTCCTTTAGCAATAACTGGTTGATGCTACACACTCGGTTTGTCTTTTGATAGCTTCTATAGTTTCTGCTTTGCACAGTGATATATATGATATATCCCGCACCTCATTCGACGAGGAAAGGGCCGACGATCCCTTCACCGGGAGTGACCCCTTTAGCAAAACTAGAAAAGCCTCAAAAGCACTCCATTTTAAAATCATTTGATTCTACAACGATATCAAGTTCATTACGCAATAGGTTTTCAGAAAAACCTGTCGTAGCCCTCCGTCATTTCAGATAAGTACTAGTTAGTATTCGTGCTGCGGTAGTTTGGCCTCCGTCAAGGCGTAGTGTACGGTAGCTAACTAGTGCTTATCTGCTAGCATATGATGCGATTGGATTAGGGTATTCGTACGGCGTTGTTTGGCCTCCGTCAAGGGTCGTGCGGGTGGGTTTAATTCAATCAGGAAATGACGGGTTGAACTTAACTAGCGGACTATGGGTAGTTTGGCCTCCGTCAAGGTCATAGGACGCTAGGGGCAAAATTATCGGGAATTTCAAGTGTTGAAATTTGCAATGAGATTGCATACCTTCTATGAGATAGTTGGATCCTGATACCCGCTGCGAGTAATTGTTACTCCTGGGAGAGTTTTACACATTACAATTAGCCGATCAAGTAGGTGTCTAGAAAGGTGTCAACGGGGTTACGCCTCTGGGAAAACGAGGTTTACATTAATTAGGTTCGTGCGAAAGCACGGGGACCTCCCTCAAAGTACCGACACTGGCCTGGCTGAAAGATTGGCGAACTTGTAGCGTGTAATTAATCCCGGCTAGTCTTTCCTTTTAGGGTTTGAAGGAAGATTTGATAAAAACAGTGGGAGCCATCCTGATTAGATAAAATAATAACCAATCTATTCTTGCAAGAGCGCACGCTGAGTGTTTTCTTCTCTCTCTCTCCAGGTAGTGACCATATCACGCCTTAATCAAGATAATAATATGGATGTATTGACCGAACCCGCTTGTTATGCTGAGCTGGGGAACGTTGGTCCCGCTCCAACTTATAATTGTTATAAGACAGAGCAGGAAATTGGGGAATGCCAGATTTCCCGTGCCGCCCAAACGAAGAGAGTGCATGCTGATGCATCATCTTCGGGTGTGTTCGTTACAAAGAACTGTTTCTCTGTATCCTCTACGTCCTGGGTATGTGATACCAGATCTGGATCCCTGATATGTAATCTGTTACATAGGGCTACAGAAAGGTAGAAAAACTGAGAACGGGTGATAAGTTTCATGAGGCAGAAAACGGGGCAAGTGTTGCAGCCAAGTCTGTTGGTCACTGTCACCCTGTATCCCAAATACATTGATTCTTAACGAATGTTATTAGATACCGAACCTGATATACAAAATCATATCTGTCTCTTTATTAGTAAAGAAACGATAAAATTTTGTATTGTTGGATAATGTTTTGAACATTTCCTATATCAAAAGTTGATCGGTTCAGGCACGTTATCTAAAAGCATTGATGTTCTAAATCAAACTACAGTTCTTTAGTATACGGAACACACTAAAGAGGAAGAGTTCAGAAATGAACGGATCCTTCTTAAGGTATTGTAGACTAGGTCATATCAATGCGACCCGACTAGCTGAAGTTACATTTAGATGCATATTTAAATCATTTTGAATTTACATCTTGTGAAACTTGCCAGTCATGTCACAAAGATAAGATGACCATAGCTCTGTTTATTGGAAACAGAGAAAGAGTTAGTTTACTCTTGGGACTGATACATGATGATGTATGTAAGGTCTCCTGTCTACACATGCCACGACTGGTTCTTTATACTTCATTACGTTCTCTGATAATCTCTTTTGATTCAGACATATGTTCCTGTTGAAACACAAGTCCGAACCTTTTGAGATATTCACAGAATATAAGTTAGAAGTAGAGAACAAAAACGGGTATAAGTATTATGTCCTTTGATGCGATCAGGGAGGAGAATACTTGAGCACGGAATTCCTGGACTATTCTAAAGGAGAATGAGATTCTCTCTCAGCATTACTCCTCCGTATACACCATGGTACGATGGTATATCGGGGCGGAGCAATTGCACCCTATTCGATATGATGCGCTCTATGATGAGTACTACTGAGTTTCCTATTTTCCTTTTGGGAGTTATGCACTTAAGAAGCTGCATACCTATTGAAAAGGGTTCGAATCAAATCAGTTGCCTACCACTCCATATGAGATATGGTATGGGAAGAGCCCATGTCTTAAGTTAGTTAAGATTTGGGGTTGTCCGGCCTATGTCTAAAAGTAAAATCCGGACAAGCTCGAGGCAAGGACTGTTATGTAGAACTGGAAATGTTCCAGCTATACAAACTGTAGCTGATGATTTGAGAGAACCAATGGATTCAATAGTTACCAACGAACCTCAGCCTCTCCGCCGATCTGGTAGGGTTCCTCACCCGCCTGAGAGATACTTCGGTTTCTCTATGACAGTGGGAGCAAGGATTGCATCATGAGATGATGACCCAACTAGTTTCGAGCTGGCCATCAGGAGTGGGACTCTGTAAGAATGGCTGGATGCTTAGTGATCTGAGATGGAATCCATGTACACCAACAAAGTATGGACTTTGGTTGCTATATCTGAAGGGTTAAATCCCCATCAGGAGCAAGTATATCTTGAGAAGATTACTTGGTGTAGATGGAAAAGTTGAGACTTTCAAAGCTAGACTTGTTAAAACTTTTCGTCATCGACCAGGCGTGGATAATGATGAAACCTTTTCAAGTGGCTATGCTTAAGTCCATCCAGATCCTACTTGCCACGGCTACATACCATGACTACGATATCTGGCGGTTGGGTGCCATGACTGCTTTTCTAAATGATGTTTTAGAAGAGAACGTCTATAAGTACACAGCCAGAGGGCTTCGTAGACAGTGGGAGCAGCGGAAACGTGTACAAGATGCTTTATAGGATAAAGCAGGTATCGCGGAGTTGGAACATCTGTTTTGATGGATTAGTCAAAGAGTTTGACATCATCAAAATGGTAGATGAACCTTGTATAAACAAAAAGGTAGTAGGGAGTATGGTGACGATCCTCGTAGAGTACGTGGATGACATACTCTTGATAGGGAAGGAGTTTCCTATGCTACGCTCGATCAATCTCCGCTTATCACAATGATTCTCCACATAGGATCAAAATGATACCTTTTAAATCCTGGGTTTTGGATCTATGAGATAGATCTAAATGGATGTTAGGATACTCACTAGTTGTAGTGAGATAGTATCAATCGATCCTGGGGAGAATCACTGGAAGGCTTCCAGGGTGATAAGGACGACTGAAAGTCAGTCACATGCATTGTCTTTACCCTCAGTAAAGGGGCGGTATGTTGGAAGAGTTCCAAGCTAGATACCGTGGCATACTAGACGATAAAGGCTGGATACATCGCTACTTAAGATGCTACCAAAGAGACAGTCTGGGTGTATATTAGTTCATGAGATGAACTTCGTTCCTCCCATTGTGTGACAATGGAGTTGTGGCTTATGCCAAGGAACGCCGGTCCCATCAGTGATCTAGACATATTCTAAGGCAGTGTCACCTGATTATGGAGATGGTCGATCTCCAGGGTGATTGAGGTTAGGAGAGCAGACTCAGAGGATAACACGGCGGATCCACTCACGAAGGCCTATTTCCCAGAGAGAGACTTTTATGGGATGGTTGAGTATGAGATACTACAACCACTGCTATCAGATGGCCCTAGTGTAAGTGGGAGATTGTTAGTTATATGTATGCCCTAGAGGCCATTACTGTACATTGGATGTATATTGTAGTGGATGCTTGGACATATATAGGGAGGACTTTCTCGCTCGACATGATAGTATGCTATCTGGTTACTCTTTACCTTAACGTGTATACTGATTGTCTCTCTGATACATGTTAGTAAAGCCCTTAGGATGTGTACTTGACTACCTGGACTGTGATGCGGATCATACTAGTGGGGACATGGTAGTCCATAAGTACATCCTTCAAGGTCCCTAGTCATGGGTGTATCGAGACGGGGCATCGATATACCAGAGTAGACTAGCGTATACCTTCTCGACCCATACAGATGGGCGATGGATGATCCCATATCCATTGGTGTTTGACATCAGAGATGATATACGGGTGCTCAGTGAAGACTGGGTACACTGGACGGACTCGCCGAGAACTCCCAGATGGTATTATACCTTACGTCAGATGGCAGTTCTCTGGTGACACTGGTACAAAGTAGTCTGTTGACCCGAGATCGTCATAGAGTCTTGTGTGGTTCCCACTGTGCTTTGATTTCCACCTTACCACGTCCAAGAGGGCGTGCAAAATGGTGGTTTTTGGGTACAGTCCCGAGTCACATGGAGGCAATGAGCGATAGGAGGGGATTCGTCTCTCCCGGTATAGGGAGTTGATGTTGCGCTGTGTTCGATTGGCTATAACCGGAAATCCCTGGCCAGGGTTGCTGAGATTTACTGGTAAGTGTTACCAGTAGTTTCTCGAACTGTTATAGACCTCATATCGACACGACTTATCGAGCTATTGGGGTCTGACGTTTACCACCCCTAGGCGAGATATGCGACATATCAGACGAACAGACCGGACTGTACGGTAAGTGTTACTGGTTGGATTCACAGGAGTGTGAGCGGGCTTGCTCGTCGATCTTCTGATCGCTCAATACCCGGGTGGCCGTTACGTTTAGCAGACCGCTTGCGGCTTGTGGGTGTTTGATATGATCATCACCTGCTGCCGGCGTATTGACGAGTCTTTAGAGTCCTACACAGAGGTTTCCTGGCTCAAGCGAAACGAAATAGGAGCGCATATGAAATATGTGCGGGACCGAGAATAATGCGTGTATGTGATACCGTATTCCATTCTCGCGATGAATATATCGATTGGTTGTATGCGACATAACCTAGTTATCGAATCGAGGATTGATTCGATAAATCGATACATTGTATATTAGTCGGTTATATGCGATATGACCGGATCGTTAAATCAAGTGTTGATTTAATGATTTAATGCATAATTATATATTTGATATATTACTTTGCATTAACTAGTATTGGTTCACTTTAAATGGTTTTTCTCACTTGATTGTGCACATTGTATATGTGATATACTTTTGTACACAAGTTTGTATCATGTTTGATGATACATGCTCACTAGGGTTTGTGTAAAGATTAAACCATGGTTGTATATTGGTTAGGGTTTTCATTTTCTTATTCATTTATTTTATTTATTTTAATTTTGAAATGATAAAGAGAAAATGGTGGCTTTCTTTGTTCTTTGCTTGAAGCTTCTTGAAGCTTCAAAGCATCTTTGACTAAGTGACCATTTTGTCTCATGCTTAACCCTAACCATTCCATCTAACCTTAGTTAAATCTCTACACTAAACTATGGTTTGGATATGATAAGAATTGATTTTTCTTTTCTATTTTATTATTCTTATCATAACATTTTTGAGCTTCTTCTTCTTCTTCCTCAAGAAGAAAGCTTGCTTGATCAATGATGACTTGATGAAATGAGTGAGAAATCCAATTCTAAAGTGAACCCACCTCCTATTTCTTCATCCTCTATCTCTTGCCAAGTAGTATAGGGTGTTTTCTTCACAAGTTTCATGACTTGGTGAAGTGGGAGCTTGATCTTGTGATGCCTCGACGTAGATCATCTTCGGCACGAAGCCGACGACCTTGCCCGCCCATTTCTCCGATGAAGCCGACGCTAGAGCCCGGGTTTCCATTTAGACAGCGAGGAGACTTCATTGCGGAGCTATGGAGGTGGAAGACCGGATATACAAAGGTTGTATTTCCGTTCTTTTAGTTAAATTGTTAACTAGTTTCTTTTGTCGCCTATATATCTAGTTAACGATCCGTATTAGGGTTTCTCGGCACCCGTAAAATTGGAAATTGGCATGATTGATGCCTTGTGAGACCTCCTTAGTGTGCCTAGGAACCCTACAGAAACAGCACCAGGTTCGAAGAGGAACGCACTAGTGGCGTTAAGGTTATCGTGATCGAACAAAAACTCCTCGAATTCACACTCTTCTGGGGTGATCTCCTGGATTGAGCAAACGTCGAGTATATTAGCATTAGGTTCGGAGGGCTGATTCCCCAACCTAAAAATGTTGAGTTCAATTGTCATATTTCCAAAAGTTAGGTTCATCGAACCATTTCGACAATTGATCACAGCATTTGAGGTTGCAAGGAATGGGCAACCGAGTATCACCGGAATTTGATTCCGGGGGTTAGCTACAGGTTGTGTGTCTAAAACAATGAAGTCAACGGGGAATATGAAGTCCCCAACCTTGATTAACACATCCTCTAGCTCACCCTTAGGATGGGTGATCGATCGGTCGGCCATTTGGAGAGTACAGTGTGTGGGTTTCAGCTCTCTTACACCTAATTGCTCATATACTGAGTACGGAAGCAGGTTAACACTGGCACCAAGATCTAATAGTGCGCGGTTGATGTTCTTGTCCCCAATGGTAATAGAAATCGTAGGACAGCCAGGGTCCTTCCATTTTTGCGGTAAAGATTGGGTAAGAGCATCACTCACAGCACTAGCCAAGAAAACTTTCTTGGGTACCTGAGATTTCCTCTTTTTCGTGCACAAGTCCTTTAAGATTTTCGCGTAGGACGGGACTTGTTGGACAATATCTAAAAGGGGAATGTTGATGTTAACCTGCTTAAACAACTCCAGAATCTTCTCCATTTGTGGATTTTGTTTATTGGACCTCAACCGGTTTGGAAATGGAACGTTTTTAAAATTGGTTGAGTCCAATGCTTGTGGAGTTGAAACGGATCCCAGAGCCGGTGTTTTCGTGGAGTGAGAAGTGGGTCCGTTCAGAGCAGAAGAAGAAGAAGAAGAGCCTTTTGAAGAATGAAGAATAAGCTCAGAAGATGAGGAAGGAGAAGAAGAAGAAGAAGAAGAAGAAGCGGCGGCCGGGGTGTCATTATCCTCCATTGTTATGCTGATGTTGTTGTGCAGCATCCTTCCCGATCTCAATGTTGTCACGGCACTCACATTATGATTCTGTTGTTCAAGAGCAACATGTACATTATGTGGGTGACCGGGATTTGGGAGTGGTTGAGATGGAAGCTTCCCCTTCTCTCGTTTGCTTAACGCCGCATTCAGCTGTGCAATCTGGGCTTCGATGGTCTTGATGCTTTGCCCGTGTGCAGCAGTGTGTTGCACCAAAGACTGAATAGATGACTGGATGTTGGCGGTGGATTGTGTCGATTGTTTAACGAACGCCTCCAGACTTCGTTTTAGCGAGGAAACCTTATCGTTGTTTGACGGAACAAAGTTGTTTTGAGGAAAAGAATTGTTGGGTGCAAAGTTGTTCGTCTGATTTTGAAAAGGTTGGGGTTGGAAGGGCTGCTGAAACTGATGTTGAGTTTGTTGTTACGCTTGTTGTTGCGGCGGAGGGGGATTTTGGAAACTGTTGCCTTGGAATTGATGCTGATTCTGATTCCAGGCGAAATTGGGGTGGTTCCTCTAACCGGGATTGTAGGTGGAAGAGTATGGATCATTTCTTGGTCTTTACTGAAATGCAGCATTAACCTGATCCTGTCATTGAGATGGTGGATTGTAAGGACACTCTTCGGTTAAGTGAGAAGGATCGGAACAACAAGCACAAATGGTACGAAGGGGAAGAACAGGGGCAGGAGCAGGAGATGAAAATTTGCTCTCTATCGCTTCAAGTTTTCTCGTTATTGCAGCCATTTCAGCTTTCATCGCAATAGAGACATCGAGTTGGTGAATTCCTATCCTAGACTGACCGGTAGAAGTGGAGGTAGAAGAAGAAGAAGTCGGTCTAGTGCTCTCCCATTGAAGCGTTTGTTCCGCAAGGTAGTCGAAGAATTGCCACGCTTCCTCGTCAGATTTCGATAGGAAGTGGCCCTGACAAATGGTTTCCAACAACTGCTTGGTTGCTGGGTTTAGGCCCTCGTATAAGGTTTGGCAAAGTTGCCATTTCTCGATACCATGGTGAGGACACTGAACAAGAAGGTCTTTATACCGGTCAAAGCACTTCCAGAAGGGTTCAGTAGGAAGCTGAGAGAATTGGTTGATTTCATTACGGATCCTCGCGGTTTTATGATTCGGATAGAATTTCTTGAGAAATGCTTTAACAAACTCATCCCAACTGGTTATGGAGTGGGAAGCGGTGCTATACAGCCATTTTTCAGCAAGATCGCACAAGGTGAACGGAATGACCCGTAGCCGTATAGCATCGTCCGACAGCTGGGTGGTTTTCATCATGGAACAAACGTTTTGAAATTTGTTGATGAAGATATAGGCATCTTCAGATTCAAGCCCATGAAATTTCGGGAGTATGTTAATGAAGTGGGGCTTAATTTCAAAATTATCCCCATTGGCCGGTGGAAGGGAAAGATAGGCAGGAAGTGCAGAACGGGTGGGATAGAAACGATCCTGGAGCGCGATTCGCTGTGGCGCTACAACAGGCGGTGGTGGTGGGTTATTCGCATCCATAGGAAGGTCGAATCAATCCCGGGGGAGTTGTAGGGATGTTTGGATTAAATCCTGACATCGCGGAAGAAGAGGTTGGTGATGATGTATGAACAGAGTTCTGGTCAACGTCGGAGTTGGCCGGCAAAGGTAAGGATGAATGAGGCGTGGACGGAGTTTCGACGTCTGAGTCGATCGTGTAGTCGGTAGCGACTAACGTAACGCGGACTAAGCGGACGCTAGTGTACCGAGTCTAAGCGGACATACACTAAACGAGTTTAGTATATAGTCAAAGCGGAGAAGGTGAGAGTAGGAAAACATCAATAGAGAAATACGATGGGTGGAGGGTGAAAAATGGGATTTTGGCGACAAAGGGCAAGTTTTTATAAAAGATTTTGGTTTTTTTTTTGTGTGTTTTTTTTAGAAAGAGCTTTATAGAAATATGTACGGACTTACGGCTTTAAGCAATCACAAACAAGATATGCACAACCACACCTAGATCTAGGGTCAGCTAGACAGCTCCTAACTGTTCCAAAGGGCTAGAAATAGGACCTCAAACCGCCTCTTCTCCGCCAATTGCGGCCAGGTAAGTGCCAGGTAAGTGGGAGGCTCCCCACTACGTAAGTAGTGGTCCTAATTAAGTAACCACTTGCCTTGGACACACTTGCCTAGACACCGCAAAGTCAGGATAGGATAAACGGCCGATGCCTGTAACTAGTCCTCTGTCCTAATGAGCGCGAAGTCCTTAGGGCTGAGTCTAGTATTTTCTAATTAACAATGGTCAATGCATATGCTTTTTATGATTTCTGGGGTCCTGGGAAGGGTGATGAAATCCCCACCCAATCTGGGTTGGTTTCAAGCCCCTTAAAGTCCGTATTAATAAATGCAAAGCAGTAACAAATCAACTGCAATAAATTTTTATTTTTTTAGCGCGGCGCAAAGAATCCTGCACAAAAACAATTTATTGGAAGGGGGAAGAGAATTTGCGCAAAGAATGCTGCAGAAAACACAGTTCAGTGGAGTTCAGAGGACTGGGGAGAGAGGAATAAAGACTCACAGAAAATCTGAGACCCTGACGGCACCAAGTGGCCGCGGTTCCGCGGCCTAAGCCTGCTTATGCCGCGGTTCCGCGGCAGTAAGGTGGAGGTGGGTGATGAAATTTCTGTGGTATGCTAAGATGGGTGTTCTCTGCTTGTCTGGAGCTCCTGAATCTTGATTTGCTTACTGGATCTGCTCCAGAATCTTTCAATAGACCGTCTTTTCCGTCTTGTTCAACTGCGGTGTAGCCGCAAAGATATGGGTCTAACTTCTCACGTCTTTGGCACTGAACTCGAACTTCGTTTTATCCTGTACACTTGCACAAAAACTAATCAAAAATAACAAGATGATTTTTTTACAATGTATATTTTTTTTGTTTTGTTTTTCGGTTATATTTATATTCACAAATTAACCCGAAATTACACAAAGAAATAAACTACCGTCTCCCCGGCAACGGCGCCATTTGATTGGTAGAGTTTTTACGTGCTAAGTTTGTTACCACAATCAAGACGGTTTCGCTTGTGGCTAGCCGGTTGAGTACGGGTCGTCCGCAGGGAGATGGGAATTTTTTTCTATGTGCTTTAACGAGTTAAGTCCAAATGTCCAGATTTGTTTTGAGATTAACTATGTGCTAAAATGATATGTAAAGAGAGCTTGTTAAGGTTAGGATTAAGTTAGTTTGAGTTAGGAGTCGCTCACTTCTTTCGTTGCCACTCTTAATATCGGTGTTACGGTAATCGGCAACAACGGGGATTAGTACGACTAGGAAGGAACTTGCGAGTATAAGCTAGGCTTTCCAACGCATAAGTTCTTCCTTTTGGTGCTTGTCCGTCCGTTCTTGGCTCTTATCCTTAACCTCCGGTTAATTTAACCACAACCGGTCTCACTACGGAATCACCGCTATCATGTAGGATAGGGTGCCGTAGGGAGTGGATTGTGGTTCAATTAACGAGAGTCCGATTTATGATGTTGGGCAAAGAAAGAGTGAGAGAGATTTCCTTCTCTCAAACTTTCCTTATCCTACCCTAACAAGTATGAAACTACTCACCCATTATAAGGAAAAGAAAATAAAACAAAGGAGGAAGATAGAAAGAAAGAGGTTAAAAAATTACAACTAGCTGTTTGCTACCTCACCTCGGCAAGGATCAAGCGTAAGCATCATGGTTGTTTAAGGATAAAGGAAAAGAGAACAAGAAAGAAACAAACAACAAATAACAACAACTAGATTAGCAAATGAAAATTACAAGCAATAATAGTTAACAAAATAAAAAGACAAGCATGGTAAGAACAAGAACTCTTTTATTCATTCTTCACTCACAAAAGCTCACTACAAGTTTTTAATGGAGAAGAGATGAGAGGAGGAAGAAGAAGAACAACATACAACCTAAATCTAAATACAAGAATAAGCAACCTTGGTTTTGGTAAGTTCTGGACTATTTATAGGCAGGGAGCTGGAAACCCAGGGCAACAATCTGCCATAAAATGAGATTACCAAAATACCCCCAAAAGTTGACTTCCTGACGAGACCATATGGCCGCGGATCTGTGGCTTAACCCCCATGTTGGCCGCGGATCCGCGGCCATCTTGATGAATTGGCTCAAAAGTTTTGGAGGGTTTCCCTGGTCTTCTGTGCCCTTTATTCTGGTATATGTTTTTTCTCAGAATTTCTTCACGATTTTTCCAGAATTTCAGCTGATCAAAAGGTGATGTGATGTGGATCTTTTGCCATGATTTCCTCGAGCTCCGTGTAGATTTCTTGGACTTTGTGTTGCCATTGTGCTTTGTGCATGAAGATGACAATCGATTTGCCCTTTTGTCCCTTAAACTGGTGTGCGGCAACATACGGATAGAGAGCGGAACCCGTGTTTTATCTGTGGTTGGCAGTAATCCGAATTTTGTCGTGTTTTTCCATGAATTTCACCGTTTAGAGCCGAGAACCTGTATCCTGCAATTGACTAGTAAACACGGCTCAAGAGTACCTACCGATAAGCAATGTGATAAAAATCGGGCGGTATAAAAATGCAAAAATCTGATATGAACAATAGACGACGAAGATTTCGAACAATCTCGTTCCAACTTTCAAGTGGAGTCGTAGAAGAGCTCTAGGACTACTGCATGGAGCAATTGAAGTGAAGGACCGGCCAAGAAAGGTTGTATCTTCCATTCACTTAGAGTTAATCCCTATTTGTTTTAATTTAAAACCCTAATCTCTAGTTCGATTCATGTTTAGTAAACTTACCTCTCTAGAATTTTAAAATTGCTCACATACTTTTTTTAAAACCTTAATAGAGGTGCAAAGACACACTTGTAATAACCGTGACTAAAAAGTTAAAGAGTAATGTAGGATACCTGCTATAGCAGGTGACCGCGACTATATATTCCCTATGGTCACGGTTTAAACCGTGACCATAAAGGGCATAGTGAAGGTTACCTGCTACTAGCAGGTAACCGTTATTATATCTTATGGTCTCACTTACAACCGTGACCAAATACATTATAATTTTTTTTAAACTGAAATCTGCGCGTGCCTACGCGTGCTGCTTTTCAATTACAACCAGCAATTGATAATAATTATATGATCAAATCTCATACAATTTTAACAATCAAGAAGTAATATGATTAGAATCAAATGCAATTATAAACAAAATATATACACCAAACGGTATAATCAATAAAGCAATAAAATAAATGTTTGTATAAAAAAATCAATAAAATATAGTCATTGGGACGATCCAGCTCTATCGTCCCGTGACCTGAACAAACTCCCAAACTCGTTCCGTATAGCCTGCCTGATGGCCTCCGCGTTCGACCGCCTCAGCTCCTCGATCTGCGCCTGAAGCGTATCCACCCGCACATTCTGCTGCTCCGCCCAATCTTGGAACTGACGAATCTCTTCCTGTGACACAGCGGCCACATCTGTCCGTGTCTGGGCCACAACATAATCGTGGACGGATGAACGCTTGACAAAGTTTCTGTAGGTCCCGGACTAACCCGGCGCTCATATCCACCGTGATGTCCGTAGGATATCGAATCCAGAACAGGAAAATGGCGGTAATCAAGTTGTCGAGGCCAAATCCTAAGGCGTCTGTCCTCTCCTGGAACTGGGTCTTTGAAGAATATATATATATATATTAACTTAAATACAGTATCGACTTGATTATATGAAACTTACCATGCACTCGTCCGTGTCCCTGTGTAACACGGACCATCCCCTGGCAGCAGTGTAGTTGGCAGGGTCTTTCTTTTTCTGTGATAAAATTATGATTTATTTCAATAATTAATTTTCGATAAAGAAAACATATATTCTTAAACGTCGAAATACTCACGAGCTAGTGCTGAGCGCTAGCCTGCGACCGTTTCCCTTGTATCGGGATAACGCGTTCTCTGACATCATTGTTCCGGTTCTCCCTGTTGCGAATCGACGCTGTCTTTCAAATATAAAGAAGATAATATTATGTATCACAAAATATGATTTCATGTTATATTATTATAATCTTAAAAATTAAATTTATACCTGAATATCATCGCTCTTGTAATACGTGACCAGCTGCGGCCAATCCTCTATCGGGATATCCCAAAAAATGGCCTCCGTCATCGCCTCCCGCTTCTCCTCAGTAGCCGTGGCCTTGGGAATGTAATGATCTTATTTACTTCATATCGATTTCTTCTCTTAATAGCTTGACACTCGGATATGACCCAGTCTATTGCCCGATGTATATCGAACGGCGTAAGAATGCCATCCTCGCTGATGATGCCAATGAATCTATAATGTCCTTGGGTCTGAAATTAATATATAAATATATATTATGACGATTAAATTTAAATGTATAAAATGTTATGTGATACTGTGGCCACTGCAAAAAACTGTGAATATAGTTGGTCTGATGTGGGCTCCATCTAATATGCAGTGGGTACCCATAGTAGGTATGGATCTCCGCTCCCATGTAATCTCCTCACTTGGTTGAGTAGTCACCAACAGGAACACCTAACGTGGTCCACTCCAGTGTCTATGGAGCAGTGCCTGGGGCTTGCATGGAAGAGGAGGGCCCAGCAGGGCCCTTCGTCCTAACACTGGTGGAGCCTGAAAAAAGATAGATATAAGGACACAATATTATAATATTCAGAGTATGTATATAGAATTTGATAAATTTAAATTACAATCCTTATTTAAAAGATTTAAGCAATAATTATTATACCTGACGTCCTTGGCGTGGCGCTAGAACCGACGCCAGATCCTGTCCCGTCAGTACCATGTATGACTGCAAACAATAAACCGTTAGATGATTCAATAGAATTATTTTAATAGAAAACTGAAATATGAATAGATAGTTATATACCTTGTGTAGGAGGAATGACTAGGGTAGGAGGATCTGCTACCACGCTAATAGGGGTAGGCAGCGGGTCCTATGGCACTGCGGCTGCTGAGGGTAGTGGGGGTCCTGTAGTAGGGGCGCCGGTAGAAAAGGCCATGGTAGGAGGGGTAGTAGGAAGGGCTATGGTAGGAGGGCCGTCGGTAAGAGGGCTGCTAGTATGTGGGGCGCGGGTAAGGATAGGCACCGCTGCTGCTGCAGCTACTGACATCCTGCCAATCTCGTCTGTACGTTGTTTCCTATGACGTTTAGAGTAGGATCCACGGCCTCCCATCAGACCCTACATATTTATTTAAATATTAAAAATTTAGTTATAAACATGATATAATTTAAAAAATTTAGTTCAATTTCATTACTTAGCACGTTTGTTCAGTGCATTAGCTGAAAATTCATTGGGTGGATTATCAAAATCTTGATCTGTGACAATC
Organism: Agapanthus africanus; assembly: GCA_030015575.1. NCBI lineage: Eukaryota > Viridiplantae > Streptophyta > Magnoliopsida > Asparagales > Amaryllidaceae > Agapanthus > Agapanthus africanus. The sequence goes on from CM057350.1 coordinate 508,050,591, forward strand.
ACTTGGCCGATATCATGTCTTACTAATGTATTGATGAACGACGCAGAATAGTTTGGATTGTTGGTATGTTCAATAGACGGACTGGGACGTGTTATCGCCTCTTCCTCGTCACTCTCATCTTCAGAGTCGCTCAACGTCGGCACATTATAATAATCTCCTGGTTTCCAACGACAAACAACACTCCAGTCATCTTTCTTCAGGTCCCGAGAATAATATATTTGTGTTTCCATTGATGGAAAAATAAAGTTATCGTATTCATAAGATGTCCGTTTGGTGTTTACCAAAATGAGTTTGTATTCATCGATTTTCATACCCCGTTCAGACTTGGTATCATACCATCTCCATTAGAATATAAAAAATAGGGCAGCCTTATAAATGTATGAGACCGCTATAATCTGCTTAAGAACACCGTAATAGGGATTTCCTCTATCGTCGGATGTTGCGACGCCGCTATTTTGCGTAACTCTAATGCGTTCCGTCCTTTCGATTTCAAATTTAAACCCGGAAACCCCGTACCCGTTATAAAATGTAGCTGTAATCGACAGACCGATTAAAAGGTCTCAGACCTCTCTATCAATCTGCTCACCACGATTCATTTGTCCGTCAACTTCTTCTTTACACCAAGCGACGAAAGTGACTTTCTGTTCTTCTTCGATTCTGTCATCCGACCACGTTCTAGGATTCGATCTCTTGAGTATAGTTTTGTGCGTTCTGTTCGTTAATTTGCAGTTATATCAGTTAGATTATGCTCAATTTCAAACGGTTTAAATGGATAAAATTAGAAAAACTTACTCTTTATATTTAGGAAAACATTATCTGTTTAGCAAGATGAACGCATGTAAACCGCCAATGAGATCGTAAGACATGTTTTTTAGCCTTCCTGTTTCAATTGAACCGTCAGGAACAAATGGCGGTTTGTTCAGCTTCGTCTTGACATCATCATTCAAGAAATGAGCACAGAAAGACGTCACTTCTTCCAAGAGATAACCTTCTGCAATCGTACCTTTAGGACGATGCTTGTTGCGGATATAGTTTTTTAAAGTTAATAGATATCTTTTGAAAATAATAGATATTAATAATCCAAGATAATGTTTTGCAATTTAAATGATTAATAATAAACATTTTCATACCTCTCGATGGGATACATCCAACGGTAATGCACCGGACCGCCAATCTTGACCTCGGTTGCTAAATGGACGGACAACTGAACAATAATGTCGAAAAATGAAGGTGGAAAAATAGTTTCAAGCTTGCAAAGGATCATGGGAATATCTTTTTCGAGCTCTGCTATCTCATTGACATCGACGTTTTTGGAACACAGTTGTCGAAAATACGTGCAGAAGTCGTTAAGAATGAGACCAACTTGGGATTTTACTAATACTCTCAAGCATAAAGGAAGAATATGTTACTTCAATATGTGGTAGTCGTGGCTCTTAAGTCCTACGATTTTTCCATTTTCTACTTGTACCTGTTTGGAAATGTTTGATTAGAAACCTTCAGGGACTTTCAATTCTTTCAACACCCGCAAGAATCGCCGCTTCTCCTCTTTGTCCAGGTTGTAGATTTCTGATGGGATCTCGTAATAACCTGGTTTACTAGGTACAAGTCGAGAATGCAATTCTTCTTTAATAGACAAACCATTCAAATCCGTCAAATCACGGCGAGTGTTGAGATTGTCCTTCGTTTTTCCATCCTTACAAAGCAGAAGATTTATGATGTGTTCAGAGACGCCCTTCTCGATATGCATAACATCTAAATTGTGGCAGAGCGGTAGATCGGACCACTACGGAAGTTGAAATAAAACACTTAACTTCTTCCAACTGGTTGGGTATGGCATTGCATCTTTGTTTTATTTCTTTCTGAATGTGATATTCTGATAACCTCTCCATTATTGCAATATGACATTACTGGAAACTAGTTTAGGAGGCCAACCGGTGTCCGTCTTACCGTTGAATAGTTCTTTATTCTTTCTGAATCTGTGAATTATAGGCAAGAAATGTCAGTGGCCCATAAATGACTCTTTTCCGCTAAACTTCAAGCATACGGCGCTCATATGCGTATGACAACCGGGGCAATCAAGCTTACCTTGAGTTGTCCACCCCGATAGCATGCCGTAGGCTAGAAAATCACTAATAGTCCACAACAAAGCAGCCCACATATGAAAAAATTGTTTACCATATGCGTCATAGGTTCTCACGCCAGGTTCCCACAACAATTTTAACTCATCGATCAAGGGTTGAAGGTACACGTCGATATTTTTCCAAGGAGACAATGGACTGTTGATTAAAAGCGCCAACGTAAAATAAGACTACATTATAGCCCTATATGGTGGCATGTTGTATATAGTCACCACAACGGGCCAAGTACTGTGAGTATGCCCGTAGCGAACCATCCCAAATGGACTGGAACAGTGGTTCGCAATTTACAGCCTCACGTTATGAGGGTCTGTGCTGAATGAAGGATGTTTTTCATCTAAAACTTTTCACGTCATCGAATCTTTGAGATGACTCATTTTTCCCTCTTCACGAGGCCCTTTATGGTGCCACTGCATTTCGGACGCTGTCTCCTCACACATAAATAACCGTTGTAGTCTCGGTATTAATGGAAAATGACAAAGAATCTTCATGGGCACATCACTCGACTGGGAGTGTTTCTTACGCTTGAATCGGCTGGTCCTGCACACGGGGCGGTTTCTGAGTGTTGTGTGTTCATTCTAGAACAAAACATAATTATTCTCACATGCATGTATCTTATGATACTTCAAGCCGATGTTTGTGATTATCTTTTGCGCCTTGTACCATCTCGGTAGCACTTCATTTCCGTCAGGAAAAGCTTCCTTCAGGAGTTCTTGAAGATCGGTGAAAGACTGGTCACTTCATCTATTCATGCACTTGATTTGAAAGAGACATATAAAAATGACAATTTTGAAAACCTTTTGCAATTTGGATATAGCGGGATCCTAGAGTCAGCCTTGTACTTCTCCAATAACGAGGGTCCAGTGCTTTCCGTATCATAAGGAAATCCAGCGGCATTTATAAGGTCATCTATGTCATCGATCGGCGCGAATACAACCTTATCTTCTTCGACGACTTTGTCTTCTTTAAACTGCCATTCCTCTTCCTCCTCTTCTTCTACTATCCCTTACCACTCTGCGGTTTCCGTTTTGATGAATTCGTTTCTCGTCTCTTACACCCATGCCTCGTCTCCCGTTACAATGACTTTTTCTCCATGAAGTTCTTACATAGTGTAATCTCTAACGAAACCATATCTCACGATGTGTAACTCAACTTTCGAATTCTTGAGCAATCGCTTATTCATACACTTAGAGTAAGAACAATAGATTTCATGTTCTCTCGGTAACCCAAACATGCATAGGCAAAATCGGTGAAAAAGATAACATCGTTAACGAAAAAGCGGTTGACTCTCGAGAGAACATCAACGTACATCCAACTCTTATCGTGGAGGTACGGGAATGCCATATTGGAACAGCCCGGACGAAGCAAGGTTCCTATAGACAAGATGCATCGGATTAAGATTTCTTGACAGATATGCGATAGATAGGATACTAAGAAGCGTTAGTGCTAGGTTTAGTTGACGACTTGATTAATTTAAGTTTCAATTGATGATTTAGCTATAAAGATTATCAAGGACCGAGAGCAAATGCTCATAGGTAGGGAGTTGGATTCTTCTTCCAAAAAAGATGATGATAATATTAAATGTTCTATATTGGATGTCGAGAGTAGCAACTGTCGGGGGTAAGGCGCCTATCCCCTTAAGAATATATAAAGTATACACCTATTCACTTATGTTTTCATCCGTTTTGAGAAAATTTTGGCAACACTTCCCCGCTGTTCTCCGAGTATACTGTAATAGAACAGATAATCGTTTCAATGCTGTGAAACACCATTGAAACAAACATATAATTTATCATTGTACACAGAGAACCAGCGGAAAGATACCGACGAAATATCCCGAAACGAATGAAAAACAAAAGTGAATGCAGATGTCTACTTTATACATTCCTAACTTGTCTACACGGGACAAATTTATCAGTTATCATATGATCGAATATTAATTCTTGTCACATAAACTACGCGGCGGTTGTTAGGAACCGAACGATAACGTCTGGTGTTTAACAACTTTCGTGTAGTTTTATATCATGACGAACACCGAACGTATGTTAACCGATAGACGGGAACTAAGTCACGTTTTCATTTTTACATATGATTAATTATCGATGAGAATATGAAAATTTCATATTATCATCAAAAATCATACACTTATTTTAGGATTTGATTTCAATTAGTTTTATGTTTACATTTGAAATATAAGGTTTTGAAGTTCTAAGTTTAGGATAATTTTTTTTAAAGATGAGGGTTTTCTTAATCGAGTTTAACATTTTGGATTTAGGGTTGGTTTTAAGATGGGATTTGACATGAGTTTAATGTAAAGGAGAACAATGATGAATTAAGGTTCTACATTATTTGTATGTGTGTGTGTGTGCGCGTATGTGTATGCACACATACAAAGGCGCAAACACACACACACACCCCCTTAACTATTGTTGGTTTTTCACTAAACTATCTTAAATTAACTAAGTTACACTAAAACCCCTAATTTGCTCGATTTCGCTTAGTTACACTAAAATACCCTTAATTAGGGTTGGGTTTGGGGTTTGGGTTGGATGTTGGGCTTGGGCTTATTTAATATTTAGAGTTAGGTTAATTAGGGTTTAGTTTTAGAAAAATATAAAAGAAAGATTTAATTAGGATAATATTAGGAAAAGTGGGAAATATAATTAGGGAAAAATTTAGGAAACAAACTTGGGATTTAAATGGAAATTTATTGGGATAAAAATTTTAAATACAGGAAGTACAATGGAACTGGGGATTTACAAATATTATATCACATGCTATATTAATGATACATATCTCCGATCGGTTACAAAAAGTCTCGTTTCAAGATCTAGTAAACTTCAGACCTTGGGGAGTGACAATTGTGGTAACGGTGAAAAGCAACGCATTTGTTTCTCGAACTCCATACAAAAGTATCTAATAAAGATTAGCAATGATTTAACCCCTAACCCAAATACCTAACTCTAATTAACTGTAACCCCCTAACCCTAACTAAACCCCAATCGGCTCTAATTAGCCCCCAATCCAAACATCTAACCCTGAGCCCTAACTTTAAACATAACACTAACCCTATGCCTAACACCAACCCTAACCATAAACCCTAACCTATTCTTAACCCTAACCTTAACCGTAACCCTATGCCTACCACTAACCCAAACCTAAACCCAACCCTAACCCAAACCCAAACCCTACCCCTATCCACCCCTAACCCTAACCGGCCGGCAGCCCTAACCTAACCCTAACCATAACAAGAACAACAATAAGAACAAGAACAACAATAAATTAAATTAAGCCATCTATAAATTTTAACCATATTAATTCGAACAAATTTATAAAATTAAAATTAACCAAATTAATTCAACAATTAACACTAACCTTCTAACGATCCAACGAGCAGCGACGGACATAGAGATCGACCAAGACTGGCGAAGAGCTGCAAGGGCTTACACTGCCTACACTGAGAACAAAAAATCCGATATTAATTCAGTTAAACATTAGCCCAAAAAATACTGAAATTAGATGAATTAAGAAGAGATCATACCGGGAGAGACGGGTCTGAGCACTGCGCTGTCGACAAGGAAGGAGGAGCTGCCGGCTGGGAGAGAGAAGATGATCAAGGGGAAGAGGGGATCGGAGTAGGAGCGGTGGCGGTGGTGGCCACGAGGGAGCGAAGAAAGTCGGCGACGAAGACGAAAGACGAGGCGAGAGGAGGAAGCGGCGACAGCAGCGGCTGCGAGGGGGTGGGATAGAGCAAGCCTGCAATGAAGACGAAAGACAAGGTGAGTGGTGGAAGCGACATCGGCGGCTGCGGGGGGGGGGGGGAGAGTGAGGAAGCGGAAGTGTAGGAAGGAAGCGGCTGCAGCGATCATCAAATCAGGAAGCGCGGTTATAGGAGGCCGACGACGAAGACTAAAGGAGCTCGGCGACGAGAGAGAAGGTCGGCGTCGATGAAGAGGGGAAGGTTAAGGATTTAAAGGGAAATTAGTTTTGGCCGAAGGGATAATTAGGGGGAAATGAGGAGCTCGAGGAAAAGAAAGAGGGGATTTTAGGGTTTTATCTCCAGGGGGTCGTTTGGTCACGGTTTAAACTGTGACCAATTCTTCTACAACCGTGACGATACAATGGTCACGGTTTAAACCGTGATGAAATCCACGTTACCGTTGATCCCTTTTGTCGTAGTGAGTTTGAGGTTTTTCACATCACTGTTAATTTTCACGCCTTAACAATTCTCATCTATTCGAAGGTTTAAGATGTCAAGAACATGTGTTAACCCATATCTTATCTAAGTGGAAGTTTAGAAAACTGAATTTGAGGTTTTGTTTTCTTTTTTTTATTATTATTAATATAGAGTCTATAAATGGTGATCTGGCAAGTTGTGTTAGAAACAGTGGAACTTTCTTCAGGGCAAACGTCTGATTCAGAAAGGGTAGAAGATATCTGAAGGTGTCAGTATCTTCATTTCAGACATCTGGCAGACGTCTGGTATCTACACGAGAAACAACAGAGCAGAGGCAGACATCTGTAGTTCATCGGGATAGACGTCTGCAGAGCCACGATGTTAGGTTACCTACAACGGCAGCAAGGTTTCGGGATGCATCAACCATGCCAAGTTAAAATATTGCCATTGAAGATAACCCTAAACCTAGGAAATTTAACTAAAGAATCAAACTAAACAAGCATGTTAACACTTTAACATCTAAGAGTTAGGGATTACAGCCTTTGTAGTCCGTTCCTTCGCTTCATAAGCTCTGTGTTGAGATCCCTTCGCTGCGATCATCAGGTACCCGGACTCTAGAGAGGCTCCATGAAGAGAAAGATGCAACCTTGCTTCCAATCTTCAAAAACAAAGATGATCTATCTTGAAGAAACACTAACACAAGCTCTTGCTTCACTAATCAAGTAATAGTAAAGAAAACACCCTAATCTAAGTGGCTAGAATAGATGAGGATGATGAAGTAGGAATTTAGCTCTCTTTTGTTTTCATATTCTCACTCATTATCATCACTTATCAAAAACCTAGTAAAAGTTTTTATCCAAGAAGAAAGAAGAAGAAGATGAAGCAAATCCTTTTATGATGAATAATGAATTATTGTTGTGGTTACAAATCAACCATGAGTTAAGCAGAAGGCTTAACCCTTGTAGAGAATAAACTAGGGTAAAGGGTTTGGGTTGGGTTAAGAAATATCTACACAAAAAATCAAAGCAAGTGACAAAAGTCAAAGCTTCATGAAGCTTCATGGAAGCTTCAACCAAGCTTAACCCTAATCCAAACCCTAACCATGTTTAAACTCTACAAAGCATGTTGCATTTGTAACCCTAACATATTACAATATTATATATCATATATATAAAATATTTTCTAACAAAAGAAAATAATACAATTAACATATATCGCATATATATCAATGTATTATCCAGTGAGAAAATAAATCAATAAAGCGAGCTTATATTGGTTAACATAATGTAATATATCTCATATATAATTATACATTAAATTATCGAATCAACACTTGATCCGATAATCCAGCTATTTCACAAATAACTGACTAATATAACAAGTATCAGTTCATCGAATCAATACTTGATCCGATGACCCGGCTATATCACATATACCCGGCCGATATCACATATCGCGAGAATAGAATACAGTATCTCATATTGTATTATTCTCGGTCCCGTACATATCACATATGTGCTCCTACTCCGTTTTGCCTGAGCCAGGAAACCTCTGTGTAGGACTCTAAAGAATCGTCAATATGCCGGCAGTAGGTGATGATCATATCAAACACCCACAAGCTGCAAGCGGTCAGCTAAACGTAACAGCTACCCAGGTATTGAGCGATCAGAAGATCAACAAGCAAGCATGTACATTCTCCTGCGAATCCAATCAGTAACACTCCCGTACAATCCGGTCTCTTCGTCTGATATGTTGCATATCCAGTCTAGGGGTGGTAAACGTCAGACCCCAGTAACCGATAAGTCGTGTCGATATGAGGTCTTTAACAGTTCGGGAAACTACTGATAACACTTACCAATAAATCTCAGCAACCCTGGCCAGGGATTTCCAGTTATAGCCAATCGAACACAGCGCAACATCAACTCCCAATACCGGGAGAGACGAAACCCCTCCTATCGCTCATTGCCTCAATGTGATTCGGGACTGTACCCAAAAGCCACCGTTTTGCATGCCCTCTTGGACGTGGTAAGGTGGAAATCAAAGTACAGTGGGAATCACACAAGACTCTATGAAGATCTCGGGTCTACAGACTAACCTGTACCAGTGTCATCAAAGAACTGCCATCTGACGTGAGGTATAATACCATCTGGGAGTTCTCAGCGAGTCCGTCCAGTGTACCCAGTCTCCACTGAGCACTCGTATACTGTCTCTGATGTCAAACACCAATGGATATAGGATCATCCATCGCCTATCTACATGGGTCGAGAAGCATATGCTAGTTTACTCTGGTATATCGATGCTCTGTCTCGATACACCTGCGACTAGGAACATTTGAAGGATTTACTTAGTGACTACACTGTCCCCACTAGTATGATCTGCATCATAGTCCTGGTATTCAAGTACTTATCCTAAAGGCTTTATCAACATGTAACATAGAGACTATCAGAGTACATATTAAGATAAAGGGCAACCAGATAGCATACTATCATGTCGAGCAAGAAAGTCCTCCATATATATGTCCAAGCATCCACTACAATATACATCGTATGTACAGTAATGGACTCTAGGGCATACATATCACTAACAATCTCCCACTTGCACTAGGGCCATCTGTTGTGGTATTTCATACCCAACAATCAGCTGTGGTTGAAATATCTCATACTCAACCATCCCATAAAAGTCTCTACTGGGAAATAGGCCTTTGTGAGTGGATTCGCGTTGTTGTCCTCTGTATCTACTCTCCTATCCTCGATCTCCCTGGATATCAACCATCTCCATGATCAGGTGATACTGCCTAAGAATATGTCTGGATCACTGATAGGACGGGGGTTCCTAGGCATAAGCCACAACTCCATTGTCACACAATGGTAGGAACAAAGTTCATCTCATGAACTTATATATATCCAGACTGCCTCTTTGATAGCATCCTTGGTAACGATCTATCTTGCCTTTAATCATCTATTTTGTTACGGTATCTAGCTTGGAACTCTTCCAACATACCGTTTCTCCACTGAGGGTAAAGACAATGCCTGTGACTGACATTCAGTCGACCTTATCACCCTAGAACCATTCCAGTGATTCTCCCCAGGATCGATTGATACCATCTCACTACACTTAGTGAGAATCCTAACATCCAATTAGATCTATCTCATAGATCCAAAACCCAGGATGTAGGAGGTATCACATTGATCCTATATGGAGAATTCTTATGATAAGAGGAGATTGACCGAGCGTAGCATAGCAAACTCCTTCCCTATCAAGAGTATGGCATCCACGTACTATACGAGGATTACCACCATACTCCCTACTACCTTTTTGTATATACAAGGTTCATCTACTATTTTGATGAAGTCAAACTCTTTGACTACCACATCAAATAAACGTTCCAACTCCGCGATGCCTGATTTATCCCATAAAACAACTTGCACACGTTTCTGCTGCTCCCACTGTCTACAAAGCCCTCTGGATGTGTACTTATAGACGCTCTCTTCCAAATCACTATTTAGAAAAGCAGTCCTAACACCCAACCGCCAGATATCGTAGTCATGGTATGTAGCAGTGGCAAGTAGGATCTGGATGGACTTAAGCATTGCTTCGAAAGTCTCAACTTTTCCATGTACACCAAGTAATCTTCTCAAGATATACTTTCTCCCGATGGGGATTTAACCCTTCAGATAAAGCAACCAAAATCCATACTTTGTTGGTGTGTATGGATTCCATCTCAGATCGCTAAGCATCTATCCATTCTTATAGAGTCCCCACTCCTGATGGATAGCTCGAAAATAGTTGGGTCATCATCTCATGATGCAATCCTCGCTCCCACTGTCATAGAGAAAACCGAAGTACCTCTCAGGTGGGTGAGGAACCCTACTAGATCGGCGGAGAGGCTGAAATTCGTTGGAAACTATTGAATCCTCCGGTTCTACCAAATCATCAGCTGCAGTTTGTATAGCTGGAACTCCTTCCAGTTCTACCTCATGACCACTAATTCCTTCACAAGAAATTCCCTTTCCAAAAGGTGGCATGCTGAGAAAACAAAACACCGTTTGCTCCTCAGTTTGGTAGAAGATATTCCCTTACGAATGCTTGGGATATCCAACAAACTTCCACAGAACTGATCTTGCCTCGAGCTTGTCCGGATCGTGCTTATAGACATAGGTCGGACAACCCCAAATCTTAACATCGTTAAGAGATGGGCTCTTCACATTCCATATTACATATGGAGTGGTAGGCACCTGATTTGATTGGAACCCTATTCAATAGGTATGCATCTTCACAAGTGCATAACCCCCAAAAGGAAATAGGCAACTCAGTAGTACTCATCATAGAGCACACCATATCACATAGGGTGTGATTGCTCCGTCCCGATGCACCAACGTACTGTGGTGTATACGGAGGAGTAATGCTGAGAGAGAATCTCATTCTCCTTTAGAATAGTCCAGGATCTCCGTGCTCAAGTATTCTCCTCCCCGATCTCATCAAAAGACATAATACTTATACCTGTTTTGGTTCTCTACTTCTAACTTATATTCATTGAATTTCTCAAAAGGTTCAGACTTGTGTTTCAACAGGAACATATGTCCGAATCTCGAGAGATAATCAGTGAATGTAATGAAGTAGAAAGAACCAGTCCTGGCATGTGTAGACAGGGGACCTTACATACGTCATCATGTATCAATCCCAAGAGTTCAATAACTCTTTCTCTGTTTCCAATAAATGGAGCTGTGGTCATCTTTTTCTTTGTGACATGATCGGTAAGTTTCACAAGATGTAAATTCAAACAAATTTAAATATGGATCTCTATGTAACTTAGCTAGTCGGGTCGCATTGATATGACCTAGTCTATAATACCTCAAGAAGGATTCGTTTATTTCTGAACTCTTCCTCTTGTGTGTGTTCTGTACGTTTAAGAACTGTAGTTTGATTTAGAACGTATATGCTTTTAGATAATGTGCCTGAACCGATCAACTCTTGATATAGAAAATGTTCAAAACATTATCCAACAATACAAAATTATATCCTTCTTTACTAATAAAGAGACTGATATGATATTGTTTATCAGGTTCGGTATCTAATAACATTCGTTCAGAATCAATGTATTTGGTAATACAGGGTGATAACTGCTAACAGACTTGGCTGCAACACTTGCACCATTTTTAACTCTTAAAACTTATCACCCTTTCTCAGTTCTCTACCTATCTGTAGCCCATGTAACAGATTACATATATGGGATCCTGTTCCGGTATCTCATACCCAGGACGTAAAGGATACTGAGAAACGGTTCTTGGTAATGAACACACCCGAAGAACATGCATCAACATACACTTTCTTCGTTAGGGCGGCACGGAAATTCTATTAATCCCCTAATTCCTGCTCGGTCTTATAACAATTATAAGTTGGAGCGGGACCAACGTTCCCTAGCGCAGTATAACAAGCGGGTTCGGTCAATACATCCTTATTATTATCTTGATTAAGGCGTGACATGGTCGCTACCTGGAGAGAGAGAGAAGAAAACACCCAGCATATGCTCTTGCAAGATTAGATTGGTTATTAATATATCTAATCAGGATGGCTCCCACTGTTTTAGTCAAATCTTCCTTCAAACCCTAAAAGGAAAGACTAGCCAAGATTAATTACACCCTACAAGTTCGCCAATCTTTCGGCCAGGCCAGTGTCGGTACTTTAAGGGAGGTTCCCCGTGCTTTCGCACGGACCTAAATAAAATAAACCTCATTTTTCCAAGGGTATAACCCCGTTAATACCTTTCTAGACACCTACTTGATCGGCTAATTGTAATGTGTAAAACTCTCTCAGGAGTAACTCTTACTCACAGTGGGTATCGGGATCCAACTATCTCATAGGAGGTATGCAATCTCATTGCAAATTTCAACACTTGAAATTCCCAATAATATTTTGCCCCGAATGATCTATGACCTTGACAAGGTCAACAAACCATACACCGCAAGTCAAGTTCAACCCGTCATTTCCCGATTGAATTAAACCCACCCGCATGACCCTTGATAAGGTCAACAAAGTCACACGACTACCCTAACTCAATCGCATCATATGCTTTTACAGATAAGCATAAATAGCTACCGCACACTACGCCTTGACAAGGTCAACAAACGCAGCATGAATACTATGAAGTACTTATCTGAAATGACGGAGGGTTACGACAGGTTTTTAAGAAAACCCTTTGCGTAATGAACTTGATATCGTTGTGGAATCAAATGATTTAAATGGAGTGTTTTTGTGGCTTTTACTAGTTTTGCTAAAGAGGTCACTCCCGGTGAAGGGATCTTGGCTCTTCCTCATCGAATGAGGTGCATGATATTTCACAAATACCACTATGCAAAGCAAGAACTAGAAAAACAATCAAAAGACAAAACCGAAGGTTGTAGCATCTGCTAGTTTCGCTAAAGAGGTCATTCCCGGTGAAGGGATCTCGGCTCTTTCCTTATCGAATAAGGTGCTGGATGTTCTACATGGAACACCGCTATGCAAAGCAAAAACTAGAGCTACCTGTTTTTGAAAATTCGATTCCACAACATCTTTAGGTTTCTTTTATTTCATTAATCTCATTAATGAAATCCCATTTTTATTATGCTTCACAAGCATCACGTTTGAAATGAAATCAACAATATACAATATATATCTCATATATATAATATAAACATTCGTCTCAGACAGTAATATGATCTCATCACAGAACATTGCAGCAGAAGAACATATTTGAAATATTGGATATACTAGGATTTCCGTGTTTTATTGCGAGCCTGTATAAAATACGGATTCCACGGTCGTGATGAATAGCCAAACCCACACCCCTAGACCCCTACGAGAGCGGCAACCAACCCTATCAGTTCTAGAGTTAGGAGACCCGGTCTCGACTCCTCGAGATGGTCTCCCACTGGACTCTAGAACCCGGTTACTTGTGCTCCCCGCCTTGGGTCTATCCTAATGCGGAAAAGTAAATAATATACAATGGTGACATCATCCTCAACCCAGAAGTGCCCCAATAAAAGAATATTATATACAATGAATTTTACATGAATGAAAATGAAAAACTCTCATCTCACATAAAACCCCTGGCTATTCAAAACACGACGATCCAATATAACATATCACAGCAACACATAACATCACATGTCATCAACGTAAGTAAATATGCGTATCCCAATTGTCGTTGACGTATAGCAACGAAACCGGTGATACACCACATATTACACTTACGGTCGCATAAAAGTAAGTATAAAACTACAACAGTTGGAATCCGCAACCACCTTAAACATCACATGCCTAACCAAATGAATTCCTTAGATATCGCATGCCTAACAATTATAAATCCCGCATTTTAGTCTCGATCTCGAAAACACTTTTCAATATCTAGTCGGGCAATTCAACAGGATTCCCGACATCCTGATCTAATGCTCGTCGAAAACTTTAGTAGACGGCCGCACCCCCGATGCCGTCGACGAAGTGCACTAAGGCGGAACACCGCTGCTGCGAGCACCTGAACGGATGCTTTTGGCGACGGGATTCTCCTACAGTCACTTGGTCGGGGCTATGGGACGTGGCTATCTATTAAGTTTACCCGGTGAGTATCCGCGTACGCTACGTGATTGTGACGGACTTTTAATCACATCAAAATCCCGTAGCAACCGATCAACTGAGACTAAACTGCTAGATTTATATAACATTCAAATTAGTTATCTCATAACTACTTGTGGATTTCAAATATTATATCACATTACAGAAAAAGTTAGACGATGTTAAACATTCCGATCGAATCAACAAACACCCAAAATTTCCCTATTTGCTCAACTCTTGAACTTAGTTTAAAAGCATCCATCACATGCCTCAGTACCAATGGTCCAGCCGTAGAAGGGTCAAACCAACGCCTCACATGTGGCAACGCCAAACTACCACAAACCTTAGGGTTCAAAAGTGGTTCAGACGGTCACATAATCGAGTTAAGGTTTTGTTCTTCTAGAGATTCCACCACGTTACTTGCACGCCTTTGAATGTTCTTTAACTAAGGAAAAATCCAACACTTGGAAATTTTCCGACAGGGGAAAAAGTGAGTTATTGATATGCATTCGAACTTTTTAACACTGTCTAAACAATCATGAAACCAAGCTAGAATTGCGAATACAAAATACTCCGAATTGCCTTTATAGTAAATGAACATCTCATGCAAATTTAGTAAAAATAAACAATACCTGAAGCACCAAAACCCAGAGACCAAAATACCAAAAAAAATTCAACCCAGAACTCCCCTAGGGGGCCGGCCTGCTCGGAATTTAGGGGTTCGGGCTCGGCCAAAAACCGGCCACATGGGTTGAAACTTCTCCTGTGTTCTTTTATTGTCCCATACAACATTCTGTATATGTTTGCAAAATTTTTAGAACTCATTTAAAAAATGACAGAAACTTGGTTTTGGCGCGTCAAGTTTCGGAGTTGTTTCGGTTTCGTAATCCTACACTTATCCGTCTAATTCTCTAGCTAGGCTCTGATACCACTGTTGGGTTACCTACAACGGAAGCAACGTTTCGGGAGGTATCAACCATGCCAAGTTAAAATATTTCCATTGAAGATAACCCTAAACCTAGGAACTTTAACTAAAGAATCAAACCAAACAAGCATGTTAACACTTTAACATCTAAGAGTTAGGGATTACAACCTTTGTAGTCCGTTCCTTCGCTTCATAAGCTCCGTGTTGAGGTCCCTTCACTGCGATCATCCAGTATCTAGACTCTAGAGAGGCTCCATGAAGAGAAAGATACAACCTTGCTTCCAATCTTCAAAAATAAAGATGATCTACCTTGAAGAAACACTAACACAAGCTCTTGCTTCACTAATAAAGTATTAGTAAAGCAAACACCCTAATCTAAGTGGCTAGAATAGATGAGGATGATGAAGTAGGAATTTAGCTCTCTTTTGTTTTCATATTCTCACTCATTATCATCACTTATCAAAAACCTAGTGAAAGTTTTTATCCAAGAAGAAAGAAGAAGAAGATGAAGCAAATCCTTTTATGATAAATAATGAATTATTGTTGTGGTTACAAATCAACCATGAGTTAAGCAGAAGGCTTAACCCTTGTAGAGAATAAACTAGGGTAAAGGGTTTGGATTGGGTTAAGAAATATCTACACAAAAAATCAAAGCAAGTGACAAAAGTCAAAGCTTCATGAAGCTTCATGGAAGCTTCAACCATGCTTAACCCTAATCCAAACCCTAACCATGTTTAAACTCTACAAAGCATGTTGCATTTGTAACCCTAACATGTTACAATATTATATATCATATATATAATATATTTTGTAACAAAAGAAAATAATAAAATTAACATATATCGCATATATATCAATGTATTATCCAGTGAGAAAATTAATCAATAAAGCGAGCTTATATTAGTTAACATAATGTAATATATCTCATATATAATTATACATTAAATTATCGAATCAACACTTGATCCGATAATCCGGTTATTTCACAAATAACCGACTAATATAACAAGTATCAGTTCATCGAATCAACACTTGATCCGATGACCCGGCTATATCACATATACCCGGCCGATATCACATATCGCGAGAATAGAATACGGTATCTCATATCGTATTATTCTCGGTCCCGCACATATCACATATATGCTCCTACTCCGTTTTGCCTGAGCTAGGAAACCTCTGTGTAGGATTCTAAAGAATCGTCAATACGCCGGCAGTAGGTGATGATCATATCAAACGCCCACAAGCTGCAAGCGGTCAGCTAAACGTAACAGCTACCCAGGTATTGAGCGATCAGAAGATCAACAAGCAAGCATGTACATTCTCCTGCGAATCCAATCAGTAACACTCCCGTACAGTCCGGTCTCTTCGTCTGATATGTCGCATATCCAGTCTAGGGGTGGTAAATGTCAGACCTCAGTAACCGATAAGTCGTGTCGATATGAGGTCCATAACAGTTTGAGAAAATACTGATAACACTTACCAGTAAATCTCAGCGACCCTGGCTAGAGATTTCCAGTTATAGCCAATTGAACACAGCACAACATCAACTCCCAATACCGGGAGAGACGAAACCCCTCCTATCGCTCATTGCCTCCATGTGATTCGGGACTGTACCCAAAAGCCACCGTTTTGCACGCCCTCTTGGACGTGGTAAGGTGGAAATCAAAGTACAGTGGGAATCACACAAAACTCTATGACGATCTCGGGTCTACAGACTAACCTGTACCAGTGTCACCAGAGAACTGCCATCTGACGTGAGGTATATACCATCTGGGAGTTCTCAGCGAGTCCGTCCAGTATACCCAGTCTCCACTTGGCACCCGTATACTGTCTCTGATGTCAAACACCAATGGATATGGGATCATCCATCGCCCATCTACATGGGTCGAGAAGCATACGCTAGTCTACTCTGGTATATCGATGCCCTGTCTCGATACACCTGCGACTAGGAACATTTGAAGGATGTACTTAGCGACTACACTGTCCTTACTAGTATGATCTGCATCATAGTCCTGGTAGTCTAGTACTCATCCTAAGGGCTTTATCAACATGTAACATAGAGACTATCAGAGTACATGTTAAGATAAAGGGCAACCAAATAGCATACTATCATTTCGAGCAAGAAAGTCCTCCATATATATGTCCAAGCATCCACTACAATATATATCGTATGTACAGTAATGGCCTCTAGGGCATACATATCACTAACACACGAAACCCAATCCAGGATGGAGGCAGACGTCTGCCAAAGTGAACCGCAGACGTCTGGCGGCGGCTAATTCTGATGATAACTAACTTTGGAAAGTTTGTTTATAATCCTAGTATAGTTAGGATTAAGGTTTGCCTATTTAAAGGAACCCCTCATATGTATTATTTATAGCCAATTTGTGAGAGATCATTGTAAGAGAGGGTGACAGCTAGGGATAGAGAATTTTGAGAGAAAATTCTTAGGGTTTGCTCGTGTAATTGATTCGAAAATTATAGTGGAAACTTTACAGATTCCGCTTTGCCACGGACTAGCCATACGGTAGGTGAACCCCGTTAATAAATCTCGTGCCTCTCTGTGTTTGATTCCCTATTTTATTCTTGCATATTTATATTGTTATTTCGTTGTTTAATTGCGTAATTGTGTTTACGTGATTTGGGTGTTGTCGCGAGTATTGTTCCGCATTTTGATTTTTCCCCGTCGGTCCTAACAACCGGTATCAGAACAAAGGTTATGGAACCTAGGCTTCTTCAAATTTACGATCTAGATCAACGGTGGGTAACGACAACTACTTTCTCTTCCTCCTTTCTTAGATCGTCGTTTTGAAGGCGTTGGTTCAGTTTAAGGGAGATGTCAAGTTTGCTGTGGCAGAGACGAAAGATGGCGGAGGATAAAGTAATAATTGAAAAGTTCAATAGTCAGAATTTTGGTTGGTGGCGCATGCAGATGGAGGACTACTTATATCAAAAAGGACCTGTTTCTTCCGTTGCTTGGAGAATAGACCGAGAAGATGGTCGATATGTTGTGGAACCTTTGGGATAGGAAAACCATAGCGACAATTCGGTTGTTGTTGACTCTGTAAGTGGCCTTTAATATCTCGAAATAGAAAACAACCAAAGCGCTAATAGCGATGTTAGCGAAGTTGTATGAGAAGTCTTCTATATCAAACAAATCTTCTTGATGAAGAATCTTTTCAACATGATGATTGTTTACCGCCGAAAACTGGACTGAAGCGCGGGGAGCGCGTCCAGCCTGAATATGGAGGTAAACAGATTCTGATACGCCCGGTGGGTCTTGAGAGAGATATGGATCGTTTATGCTCATGGATTGTCTACGGTGATCAATATGGAGGTCTGCCGTAGGGCATAACATCTTTTGGGGGACTATATCATTGGTGGAGTTTCATAGCCGGTGAGACTTCAGGTGCAGCCTCGCAGGTGAGACTTGAGTTGGAATCTTCACCGGTGGGACTTCAGGTGCAACGTGGATCTCAGAGAGTCTATAGGGTAACATATATTTGAAAGAACATAGTAGCAATACATATCGCTCATGCCCATGGATGTATACAGTGATCAATATAGAGATCCACCCCAGGGCAAGGTATATATAAGGGAAGGCTTCATCATCTGTGGAGCTTTATAGCCGATGGGACTTCAGGTGCAGCTAGATTGCGGATAGCCTGTAGGGCAGCGTATGCTTGTAGAATATAACCAGGGATCCATACCATTTATCCCTGTAGATTGTATATGGTGATTAATATGAAAATTAGCTATAAGGCATGATGTCAGTTTAGGGACGTAGCGGTCCATCATGTTTGTTTTGGTCAGTGGGTTACATAACTCGTCCATCCGCTTCTTGTTTGCTTAGTCATTGCTGCATGACCTTTTCATAAATGGCCTCACCCTCTTAGACTGCTTCTTTCATCACCGCGTCAATCGGGTTGTCTTGGAGAAAATACATAGCACTTTGCACGGTACCTGCCTCCAACTCATCAGTGTCGCTTTCTGATGCCGACGGAGCATTTTTTCATATACGAAGTAACGAGATATCATGTCACTCCTTCTGCCAAGTCTTCTTCTTCCTCAGAATCCTTATTTTGAAGGGATGCTGAAGACATTGACGAACGCGCCTTCTGATTATATTCCTCTATCGTGTCGATGTATTTTTCATATTCATCCGGCTATCTACATATTCGGCAACCTGGACTTATTTCTTCATCTTCTTCTTCTTTTCATTAGAAGAGAAAAATGCCCCTGCGTATATTTCGAGGGAATAAACATCCGCGTCCCAATCATTTCAAGGATGGGACCCGCGCAGTCGTTATTTTGGAAACCAGGTGCTTTAAGGTAGCTCGTTTATTGTGAGCGTTGGTGGCAGACACCATCTTTCCTTTGGCTTTGTTATTTCATAAATCTTCATCAGAAGAGGAAACTCCTTGACCCATCTGATCCAATTGAGCCAACTTATCCATAAGCTCTTAGAAGGTGGTAGGCTTGAAAATGGCTATGAACGGATACACCTGCGAATGTCGTTCTATAGCAGCCATGAACATTCTGACGGCTGGAGCTTCGTCGATTCGTTGCTCACATTTAGACCAAAGGTTTCACCATCAGGTAGCATATTGAACCCAAATTTCATTTGTTCTAACCATTTCATTGATTATCGCCGTCATGGTAGTACGTTTATTTGCACTGGTGAATCTTTGGCAGAAGAGTGGTTCCATTTCATTGAAGGTCTTCACGTAGTCATTTGGAAGGTTTGAATACCATTCGAAAGCAGTGCCTATTAGACCGCTGAAGAACTGTCGGAGAAGAAGCATATCGTCTCCTCCAGTGTTGTTACACATGGATTTAAACTGCGTGATATGCTGGCGAGGATTCCCGGTCCCTTTGTATATATGGAACATCGGAAATGTGTATCCCGGAGGGTACTGCCTTGATCGGTCTAGACAAGCTTATTTGCCGCTTCACTGGCATAATAAGATTTAATTCGCTGGGCGATATATTCGTCCAGCTTTGCTTTGAAGATCATTTCCTCTTTAGCTGTTGATGGGGCTTGTGGAGGATTTGAAGAATCTCCCGTGTCGTCAATAACTACCAGCGGTTCATCTGCCGGGGGTTCTGATTGAGTCATCATTCCAGCCATATTCTGGATCAAAAGGGCCGTTTTGTTCATTTTAGCGGTCATTTCCGCTGCTTCTTCATCTTTCTTTTTGAGAATGCGCTTCAGGAAGTCAATATCTGACCCCTGCCCTGTCATTTCTTTGGGTGCGTCGCCTGGATTTGCTTTAGGTGGTGGACTAACGAGTTCTGCCGCCTAAGCAATAATCTCCTGCTGCTTTTCATGTTGTTGCTGAGGTTTTGTCAGAGATCGAGTATGCGACATGTGACTAACAGAATTTCGACTTTCATCTTTGGAGCTCACCATATGGACTGTGTGGACTACCATACCCCAAACTTGAGGTGTTTGGGATATCGACCCTTGGAGTTTGCCTCGGGCGCTTGAACTTTATCTGACCTCTCTTTTCTGTAGGGAGCCGTCTTGGGAAGAACCGTCATAGCAAAAACCTCTTTTGGATAAGTACTCTTATATTTGGAAGGGGAGTTGTCAGTGCTTGGCCGACGCTTCGTTTTCTTGAACTCGGGAGTGCAGACAACGACAGTGTTCTTCACCTCGTTTCACACCTTATATATAGATGAGGAAAGTATCTTTGGAGAGAGAACTGGCTTCTGCTCTCCTTGGATCTCCACGGGCTGCAGAGACTTCTTCAAAACCACGGTGGAGAAATTTTTTCTGACCTTTCGCAGCAGTTCGAAACTGTTCCCGGTTGCAAAATCAGCATTCACCATTGGAGTTGGAGCGGGTGGAGTCAACCCGGATGGAGAAATGCCCCCAGCTTGTCTTATCTGACGCCAATATTGATGTCGATCATGTCCTTCAATCGGAGCTTCTTCAGTCTCAGGAGCTCGTTGGGCTTGCCCCCTGTTTTCTTTCAGAGCATGACTATTATGCCCCCAGTGATAGTATACGATAGTCAGTATGGAGATAGGCCGCAGGGCAATATATCAGTTTAGGGACATTACGATCCATCTCTTACCTTGCGCGCACATGTATATATTACGTAGCGAAGTGAATTATGGGAAGATATAAATGGAATGTGCCCAATATTGGGATGCGATCCAATTTGAAGGCATTTATATTTCCTTCAAAGGTATGCATATACATATATGCATGCTCATTTTTTTGTTCTAATGGTGTGCACGTCTGTATGGGGTTCGCATCAATATGGGGTGCACATCTGTATGAAGTTCGTATCTGTATAGGATGCACATATGCGGTTAAGACATTCCTTATCTTGATGAAATTTCATATCTTTTGTCAAATCGGGATGAGAAAGGAGTTATTAGTTATCGGGATCCGCCACCTTTTTGAAGACACTGAGGAATTATAATGCCGTATATCAGAGGTATGGAAGGATATACCTTTGAAGCAAATCTCGTATATGAAGGATGAGAACATGTTGGAACTAAAGATTGTTAGTCTTATATGAGACTAAGATCAACTTAGGAAATATGGGCTGAGCATCTTTTGTCATATATGCGACTATTAATCTTATTTTTGATTAAAATCAACTTAAAATTGTCTGTTTGATCATAGGATCACATATGAGAAGCATAAGCTTCCATACTTAGTTTATTTTAACTAAGTGTTCAAGCAACAACTTGCTGATCTAAGTGCGCAAGTACATATGCATATACCGTACCAAGTGCGCATGTACATTTGAGGTGCGCATGTACATGTAATTTCTTTAAAAAGGATGCGCACATTCATATCACGTGGTTGCGCACTTGTTTGTCGTCGGGGGGCTGCGCACGTGCATATCATATGATGCGCACTTGTTATCAGTCATGAGGGTTGCACATGTGCATATCGTATGATTGTGCACTTGTTATCAGTCATGAGGGTTGCACACGTGCATATCGCATGGTGTGCACCTATCTTCTGGTTCAAAAATTACAAATGCGCATATTTATTGAGCGCCTATGTGTGAAAGTCATATTTGATAAGTGCGCATACTTATATGCGCATGAGAAGGTCATTTTTCTCAAGTGCGCATGTTTATACGCGCATCTATGAAAAATTCAATTTTGACATGTGCACATGTACATATGCGCATGTCTATTTTGACAATTTTATCATGTGCGCCTTATATTGGGTGCGTCCTTTTACAGAAAGAAAAGGCTTTTGTCAAGAAGCAGAAGCTTCTATTTTTATCTATTTCCAAGTCATATATATGCGTTTTATGGTGCGCATCTTGTTTTCTTAGATCTTAGGACCGATCTCTCGCAAAAGTATAAATTTATGAACGAGAGAAGAACTCTAAGATTTTTTGATCTTTTTTAGCGAATCAATGGATTCGAAAAGAAGCAAAAGTTTCTGTCTAAGAGCAAAAGCTTTTTAATGGAGGAAAAGAGAAGTATTTCTCTTTGATTTCTATCTTGCGCACTTGTTTGCTAAGGGAGAAGATGATGAAGACTTGAGATTTATCTTTTTCTCAAGTTTATTAAGGGGGGAAGTCGAGTATGAGATTTCTGTGAGTGCGGCTCCTATTTATAGGAAAGGGAAAATTAGGATTTGTTGGATTTTTTTTATTCTCAATATGATATCAGATTGATATAATTGATTCTTATCAATTAAAGATGATATACGCATCATTGGATTAAGATCCATACATCTATTTGTTAAGATATTTTAACCAACAGAAGATTTTTCTGCTAAATAAATATTTAAATCCTTATTAACAAAATTTATTTCTTATTTTTTAAAAGCGTCTGTTTCATGGGGTGCGCACGTGCACTATCGGTTTGATTTGTGATGCATGCGCACCATTGAATCTTTGATACCCAAATTTATTTGATTTGATTTATTATTATCATTATTATGGGATCGGCTGTGATCAGGATGCGCATGCACATGTGAGTTGCACATGTCGCTTGTCTCGAAAATAGGAGTTTTCTACTTGCAAAGATACCACGTGCGCATCTTAAAGATATAGCTTATGCGCACGTGCTTTGCACATGCGCATAGTACTCAGTGATTTTGACCAAGTGCGCATCTGCATGGGTGCGCACCTTTTAGGCGGGAATAAATGTAAGTTTTGAGCCAAAATTTTTGGTGGGAAACGTCTTAGTGACGGAGCATCTGAATGTGTTCAACAGCGTGACGAGCCAACTCGAATCGCTGGAAATTGTCTTTGAAGACGAGATTCGAGTACTTCTATTCTTCTGTTAGTTACCGGAGAGTTGAGAGAACCTAGTGATGGCGGTTAGCAACTTGATCTTGGGGACTTTCACGTTTAATGGTGTAATGAGTTGCATATTAAACGATGAGATGCAGAGAAAGGCTGAGAGTGGAAGTTTAGGAACTTTCGCACTATCGGTGGAGAATCACTGTAGAACGATGGAAAGAGGAAAGGAAAGATGGGCAAGTCTAAAACCCGAGGAAAATCATAAGAAAAAATCTAAGGCGCGTGTGGAAATTGTGGGAAGAAGGGTCATAGGAAAAGTGACTGTAAAGCTCCAAAGAAAGACTCGAATGAGAAGGAGGATGGAAAGGAAGCCAATATGGTATCTATACAAGAACATGGGGAATAAGGTCTTTATTTATCGACGAGCGAGAACACAAAGGCAGATATTTGGTTCCTTGATTCGGGGGAATCTTTCCATTGTACTTCGGGACAAAATCACTTCAGCGAGTATGTTCAGGGGGACCTTGGGCTGTGGAGGTAGGAAACAGTCAACCGTATATGATCGTTGGAAAGGGGGCGATCATCTTGCAACCGTCAGGAGATGATCATCTAAAATTGAAGAATGCTTATCATATTTCATATTTGAAGAAGAGACTGATTTCTACTAGTCAGCTTGACAACGAAGGTTTTATTACGACATTTGGGAATTTGCAGTGGAAGATTACCAAAGGGTCATTGGTGGTTGCTAGGGGCAAGTTGAGCTGTTCGTTGTATTCCTTTAGTGGGAGTAGCGGAGGTTCGGTTGCATTGGTAATGGGCTTGAAGTTAAATTCGAATACTTCGTTGTGGCATAGGTGATTGGGGCACCTTAGCGAGCTGAACAAGAAAATTCTTCAAGGAAGGGACTTCTTTTGGGGCTGAAAAATATGGAGTTGGGGTTTGCGAGAGCTGTGTTTATGGAAAGCAAAACGTGCTCAAATTTCAGATTGGAGGCATAGCACAGAAGACCAAGAACTGGAGATGGTGCATATGGACATATGGGGCCAGGCATCGGTGGAGTCTTATGCAGGGAATCGTTACTTTATGACGTTCATCGATGATGCAAGCTGGAAGACATGGGTGTATGCGATGAAGAAGAAGTTCGATGTGTTTGATATCTTCAAACACCGGATTGCGCAGGTGAAGAACCAAACTGGGTTGAAGGTTAAATGCCTAAAGTCCAATAATGGTGGAGAATATTGCATACTGGAGTTCGAGGGGTTTTTCTCACAGAAAGGTATTCATTGGTTGAAGACGGTAATGGGGACACCACAGCAAAATGGCATCGCTGAAAGGATTAACAAGATGACCCTAGAGCGAGTGCGGAGCATGACCTTTGATGCGGATGTGCCTAAGTTAGCGGTTGATGCAGTTGTGTACTTAATCAATAGAAGCCCGACATGTGCGCTTGATGGAGGCATCCGGTAGAAAATTGGCCAGGTAAATAGGTTGATTTTTCGCACCTAAAAGTGTGTTGAATATAGATGCCCTCAAGGCAATTATTGTAATTGAAGGAAGACCTATACGAGAGAACAATCTTACTCGAGATGATAGTATGCTATCTAATTTGTCTTTATCTTTCATGCAATGCATTTTATTTACTATCACGTATCATTTAGACATGAGATAAAGCCCTAGGATTTTGCTTGACTATCAGGATGATGATGAAGATCATACTAGTGGGGCCTGGATAGTCGATAAGCACTTCCTTAAAAGTCTAGTCATAGGAGTATCGAAACTGGGCATTGGTACTCCAGTTTAGACTAGTGTGTATGTTTCCTAACCCGGTTGGAGGGCGATAACTGATCCTGCAGCTATTGGTGTTGACATCAAGGATTGTATACAGGTGCTCATTAGTTGAGTTACACTAGACGGACTCACCGAGAACTCCTACTTGGTAATATACCAATGTCAGCTAGCAGTTTTCTTATGACATGGGTACAGGATAGTCCCTAGGACCTGAGATCGCCATAGTGTCCCATGCGTGTTCCCACTATACTTAGACTTCTACCCTACCACGGCTCAAAGGAGTCGTGCAAACAAGTTTTTGTTGGGTATAGTCCCGAAGCACGTGGAGGCAGTGAGCGGTCGAGGGGATTCGTCTCTCCCGGTATAGGGAGTTGATGTCACGCTGTGCAGAACATGACTACAACCATAAGTCGATGGTCATCGCAGTGGAGATAAACTGATAAGTAGTATCAGTTGTATCTCCGATTGGTTATGAGTCCTCTGTCGCACGAATTATCGAGTTATTGGGGTTTGACAGATTCTAAAGCCTAGATCCCATATGCAATACTCTTAAACGAAGAGATCGGACTATACGGTAATGTGATTGATAGACTTTGCAGGGTTCAGATGAGTTTACTCGTTAACCTTCTTTCGATCAATACCTAGGCAGCCGTTACGTGCAGCTAGTACTGCTGATGTGCTTATGGGCTATGGATATGATCCTAACCTACTGCCAGCGTATTGTAGTCTTTAGAGTCCTACAGAAAGATTTCCCAGCACATGCGAAACAATGTAGGGCATGTATACGGATACGTGCAGGAGTTCGATTAAACACGTGTATTTGATACAAGAATTTTAATCGGGTGTTTATTGATATTAGCCGGTATATATATATATATATGATATAGCCGGATTATTAAATTAAAAATTGATTTAATAATTAAATGTATATTTATATATTGATATATTAACTAATATCATGCTCACTTAATTATTTTCTTCTCTTTGTTAATATATTTATATTTGATATAAATATTGTGTCATGTATGATGATACATTGGAAATGGGTGTATGAGAATTATATGGAAAATAGAACACTTTTAATAGAGAATGAGTCATGTTTAATGGATGGTTGTAGAATTCATGAGATGTTTTCTTTGGTGACTCAATTTTGTTTTTGTTCTTTTTTTAACCTTATCTCTTTTCATACTAGCTCATCTCCTCCATTCTTCTTCTTCTTCCTCTTGATTTTTCTTCAAGTGAGGAAAGGAAAAGAAAAGAAAAGAAAATTAAGTGAGCTAATTATTCTACATCTCCTACTAATCATTCTTAACAAGTTTAATTAGTGGGTTGCTTCATTTTAATGAGATCAATTTAAAGCTAAAATTTATGTTGGAGTTATTTCAAGGTGGATCATCTTCGGCGAGGAGATCTTCGATTAAGCTTGTTTCGAGCTTCGTGAAGACTAGCCGGAGTCCAAGGAGAGGTGGCTAACACGCTACAAAAGTTGTAGTCAGCCAACTCTTATTTTTAGCTTACTAGATTAGTGACAAGTTTAGTAGTTTGGTTTGATTCTTGGTTTGGGTTTGCTATAGCTCTTTAGATTTTTAAAATTACCGCTTCCGCTATGCTTTAAACCCTACTAGAGGTGCCTAACAATCTAACAAAGTGTTTGGCTGCGTTTCATATTCTTTGGTTGATAAGACGGAAATGAGTAAGCTTGACTCCAAGTCTAGGAAGTGCACTTTCAGCGGATATGGTGGAGATGAGTTCAGATATCGGTTATGAGATTACACAAGAAAGAAGGTAATAGGAAGCCGGAACGTCATCTTTGATGAGCAGCATTTGTACAAAGAAGAAAAGCAAGTCAAGAAAGGTGCAGTATGTGAGTTCGTCGAGCTAGATAGAACTCAAGAGAGCATTCAGATACCTACAAGTGGTGATCAGAACTTAAAGGAAGCCGCAGTGCATGATCAGGTTCAACAGCAGGATGGTGATCATATTCAGCAACCATATGTGCCAGTTCTGAGGAGATCTGCGAGAGAAAGGAGGATACCTGAAATACTTGTGACTGACTTCGTTTTGTATAAAGATACAGGAGAGCCTGAATTTCTTGAAGAAGCAACAAATGATGGTGCTAGCAAGCAGTGGGAGCATGTTATGGACGAGGAGATGGAATCTTTAAAGAAGAATCATATATGAGACCTAGTGAAGCTACCCAAGGATTGGAAAGTGTTGCTTAATAGGTGGGTGCATAAGATTAAAAATGAGGCCGACAGTGTGAAGTGGTACAAGGTTCGTTTTGTAGTCAAGGGATACGCACAAAAACAAGGTATTGATTATTAAGAGATTTTTCCCCTGTGGTGAAGATGACATCCATTCGAGTAATACTTAGTATTATGGCGGTGGACGATTTGCACTTAGAGCAGCTTAATGTGAAGACTGC
Source organism: Agapanthus africanus (assembly GCA_030015575.1). Classification (NCBI taxonomy): domain Eukaryota; kingdom Viridiplantae; phylum Streptophyta; class Magnoliopsida; order Asparagales; family Amaryllidaceae; genus Agapanthus; species Agapanthus africanus. The sequence continues at coordinate 508,077,868 of CM057350.1, forward strand.
GTTCCTTCATGGTGATTTGGAGGAGAAGATTTATATGAAACAACAACCTAAATATGAGGTGAAGGGGAAAGAGAATATAGTGTGTAAGCTGTGAAAGAGCTTGTATGGCCTCAAACAAGTTCCTAGGCAGTGGTATCTCAAGTTCGATCGGTTTATGTTAGAGACAGGATTTGTATGAAGTGAATCAGATCACTGCGTCTACATTCAAACTTTCAAGGACGGTGACTACATTATTTTGTCATTGTATGTAGATAACATGTTTGTAGCGGGTCCGAGTTTCGAGAAGATTCAATATTTGAAGAAGATGACGGCCGAGAAATTCTTTATGAAGGATTTGGGATGTTGGGGTTTGGTGCCCGCGCCGCGGAAGCCGTGGCCGAGGAGGAAGCGGAAACGAAAACTTTTTGCAAGCACCAAATACCCGTAACCCAAGAAATCGATCCAAAATCATAAACCAGCAAACTAGAAATGCAAGGGTGCAGAAATTACAACCTTCGATGCGTGTCTACCCAATTGTGGAAGAACCCTCCAAGCTTGTAGCCACCGGGATCGCGCTTGAAAGGCGACCACCCTCGCCGAAGAAGATCCACCTGAGGGTAACCGGAAAAGGCTCCGACCGACGATCCAAACTTGCTAAGGATGGATGGTGGGTGATGTAGGAATTTTTCACTAAACCTTTCACTCATAACCATACTCGAGAAAGAGCAAGAAGAAGAAGGAGAAGAGGGGTGAGAAAAAATTGGCCAAGTCTTGAACTGTGAAGAATGAACTCAAGTGTGGAATGAATATCCAAAAGCATGTGTAGAAAAGATGGCTTCCATACTCAACCATGGTTCAATAAATGCACATCATTAAATGATCAACATTAAAACCATAGCCACACCCCTCTGCATGCTCACATAAGCTTCATTCCACCTCACCTCCACCTCATTTTCCATTTGATTTTCCTAAATAGAAAAACAAATATGAGGTGTCCATCTTCTATAAGCATTCCTATAAAAATACGGAATACTTCACCCGGTATATGTATCGCTACATATACGCGTATCCGTATAAAAATACGGATAGCACCAATGAGAGAAAATGAATAGTGAACAATAATACTAATATATATATATATATATTAGTATATATCAAAATATATTTATAAATTATTAAATCAAAACCTGATTTAATAATCCGACTTAATTCTAAGCCAACTATTATTATTAACCGTCCGATTAAAATCCGTGTATCCCGTACACGTATTTAATCGGACCCCTGCTCGTACCAACGTACGGCTCCTACATATATCGCCTGAACCGGGAAATATCTTCTATGTGGGACTCTAAAAACTAGACAATACGCTGGCAGTGGGTTTAACCATTAGCACGTCGGCGGCACTAGCTGTATGTAACGGCTATCCAGGTAATTGCCGAAAGGGGGTCGACAATCAAATACGTCCTTACCCTACTTAGCTTGAATGTGACAATTTCCATACAGTCCGGTCTCTTCGTCAAAGAGTATCGTATATCGGGTCTAGGGGGTGGATAACGTCAGACCCTTACTAACCCAATAAGTCGTGTCTGAGTCAAGCTCATCACCAACAGAGATATTACTGATCAACTATCAGTAAATCTCATCCACCGTGGCCATGAATTTCTGGTGAAAGCCAACTGAACACAACGCGACATCGACTCCTAATACCAGGAGAGACGAATCCCTAACAATCGAACACTGCCTTCATGTGGCTCGAGACTGTACCCAACTAAAACCTATTTGCACGGCTCCTTTGAGCCGTGGTAGGGTAGTAATCAAAGTACAGTGGAAACTGTAGGGTTCCTAGGCACACTAATGAGGTCTCACAAGGCATCAACCATGCCAATTTCAAATTTTACAAATGCCGAGAAACCCTAATACGGATCGTTAACTAGAATTTTAGGTGAAACATGCAACTAGTTAACAACTTAACTAAGTGAACGGAAATACAATCTTTGTAGATCCGGTCCTCCACCTCCATAGCTCCATGATGAAGTCTCCTTGCTGTCCAAATCGAATCCCGGGCTCTAGCGTCGGCTTCATCGGAGAAATGGGCGGGCTTGGTCATCGACGACGATGCCGAAGATGATCTACGTCGAGGCAACACAAGATCAAGCTCCCACTTCACCAAGTCATGAAACTTGTGAAGAAAAATCACCCTATACTACTTGGCAAGAGGTAGAGGATGAAGAAATAGGAGGTGGGTTCACTTTAGAATTGGATTTCTCACTCTTTTCATCAAATCACCATTGATGGAATCAAGCTTCTTCATCTTGAAGAAAAAGAAGAAGAAGAAGATGAATATTATGATAAGAATTATAAAATAGAAAAGAAAATGAATTCTTATCATATTCTAACCATGGTTAGGTGTAGAGAATTGACTAAGGTTAGATGAATGGTTAGGGTTAAGCATGAAGACAAAATGGTCACTTTGGTCAAAGCTTCATGAAGCTTCAACAAGCTTCAAGAATGAAAGCAACCATTTTCTTTTCTTTTGCTATTTCTTTTAATCCAAATTAAAAAGATAATAGAATGAATAAATAAAAACCCTAACCATTTACTTAACCAAGGTTTAATTCTTTACACAAACCCTAGCATTCATGTATCATCAAACATGATACAATCAAGTGCACAAAAGTATATCACATATACAACTTGTGTACATCTAGTGAGAAAATCCAATTTAAATGAACCAATACTAGTTAATGCAAAGTAATATATCAAATATATAATTATGCATTAAATCATTAAATCAACGCTTGATTTAACGATCCGGTCATATCGCATATAACCGACTAATATCCAATGTATCGGCTTATCGAATCAATCGTTGATTCGATAACTAGGTTATATCACATACAACCATTCGATACATTCATCGCGAGAATAGAATACGGTATCACATACACGCATTATTCTCGGTCCCGCACATATCTTATATGCGCTCCTATTTCGTTTCGCTTGAGCCAGGAAACCTCTGTGTAGGACTCTAAAGACTCGTCAATACGCCGGCAACAGGTGATGATCATATCAAACACCCACAAGCCGCAAGCGGTCTGCTAAACGTAACGGCCACCCGGGTATTGAGCGATCAGAAGATCGACGAGCAAGCCCGCTCATACTCCTGTGAATCCAACCAGTAACACTTACCGTACAGTCCGGTCTCGTCGTCTGATATGTCGCATATCTCGCCTAGGGGTGGTAAACGTCAGACCCCAACAGCTCGATAAGTCGTGTCGATATGAGGTCTATACCAGTTCGAGAAACTACTGGTAACACTTACCAGTAAATCTCAGCAACCCTGGCCAGGGATTTCCGGTTATAGCCAATTGAACACAGCGCAACATCAACTCCCTATACCGGGAGAGACGAATCCCCTCCTATCGCTCATTGCCTCCATGTGATTCGGGACTGTACCCAAAAACCACCGTTTTGCACGCCCTCTTGGACGTGGTAAGGTGGAAATCAAAGCACAGTGGGAACCACACAAGACTCTATGACGATCTCGGTCAACAGACTACTCTGTACCAGTGTCACCAGAGAACTGCCATCTGACGTAAGGTATAATACCATCTGGGAGTTCTCGGCGAGTCCGTCCAGTGTACCCAGTCTCCACTGAGCACCCGTATATCATCTCTGATGTCAAACATCAATGGATATGGGATCATCCATCGCCCATCTGTATGGGTCGAGAAGGTATACGCCATTCTACTCTGGTATATCAATGCCCCGTCTCGATATACCCACGACTAGGGACTTTGAAGGATGTACTTATGGACTACCATGTCCCCACTAGTATGATCTGCATCACAGTCCAGGTAGTCAAGTACTCATCCTAAGGGCTTTACCAACATGTAACAGAGAGACTATCAGTGTACACGTTAAGGTAAAGATCAACCAGATAGCATACTATCATGTCGAGCAAGAAAGTCCTCCCTATGTATGTCCCAGCATCCACTACAATATACATCCTATGTATAGTAATGGCCTCTAGGGCATACATATAACTAACAGAAACTCACACGAGACAAATGACGATCTAAGATCAAAGGACTAACTTGTACTCATGCCACCTGAGAACTTCCATCTCACGATAGATATAATACCATCTAGAAGTTCTCGGTGAGTCCGTCCGGTGTACTCACCTCCAGTGAGCACCTGTATACTATCATAGGTGACACAACACCAATGGCTTGTGAGACCGGCCACCGCCCCTCATCGGAGTCTAGAAACATATACACTAGTCTACTCCAGAATATCGATGCCCAATCTCGATACTCCCACGACTAGAGACATTTAAAGATGTGCTTATGGACAACCCAGCTCCCACATATATGATCGCCATCATAATGCTGGTTGTCAAGCAACAATCCTATGGGCTAAATCAATGATGAAGACAAACCAGATAACATGCTATCATCTCGAGTAAGATTGATATATCTGTATAGGCCCTCCCTCAATTATCATAATCACCTACTTGCGATCACAATAATTGTCTTAAGGGCACTATATCCAACATGGGAGCGGTAAAGCAAATCTTGGGCATGAAGATCATTCTAGATAGGAAGCAGCGGAAGCTGTGGATATCACAAAGGGATTATATTGAGAAGGTTTTGAAGCGGTTCAACATGGACAAGTCAAAACCAGCGAGTACGCCCTTAGCGAAACATTTCAAACTTATGAACTAGTTGTGCCCGGTAACTCAAGAGCAGAAAGATGAGATGGTGAGAGTACCATATGCTTCTACGGTATGGAGTTTGATATACATGATGCTGAGTACGAGACCTGATATTGCACATGCAGTGGAAGTTGTTAGCCAGTATATGCAAAATCCGGGGAAGGAGTATTGGAATGCGGTGAAGTTGATTCTAAGATATCTTAGGGGTACATCTAGTCACTGTTTATGTTTTGGGAGTGACTTTCTAAAGGTGCAAGGGTACATTGATGCGGAGTATAAGGGTGATCGAGATGGTGAGAAGAACACAACAGGGTATGTATTCACGGTTGGGGGAACATCGGTGAATTGGGCCTCTCAATTAAAAAAGGTAGTGTCATTGTAAACTACGGAAGTGGAGTATGTGGCGATCACGGAAGCCAGTAAGGAGATGATACGGTTGTAAGGGTTGCTTGAAGCATTAGGCAAAAATAAAGACTTTAACACCTCTAGAGCGACAGCCAAAGTGCGATATATTTGGCGATGAATTCGGCATATCACTCTCGGACGAAGAACATCAAAGTGCAGTATCACTTCATTCGTATAGAGATTGAAGAGGAGGAGCTGACATTCTAGAAAATCGCTGGAGAGAAGAATTCAGCGGATATGTTCACCAAGGTCGTAGATAGAGATAAGCTAAATTTCTGTTGTGGGTTGGTGAAGCTCTCCATGAAAATATGACGAGGAGAGCGTAGAACGGAGTCGTGTGAAGTCCACTAATGTCAAGAATTAAGGCTAAAGAATTTTCAAGTGGGAGAATGTTAGAATCGATGGAACTTTCTTCAGGGCAGACGTCTGATTCAAAAAGGACGGCAAACGTCTGAAGGTGTCAGCATCTTCACTTTAGACCTCTGGCCAAATTAATTTCAGACGTCTGGTATCTACACGACAAACAACAGAGCAGAGGAAGACGTTTGGAGTTCAACGGGGCAGACGTATGCAGAGCTACGTAACCCAATCCAAGACGGAGGCAGACGTCTGCCAAAGTGAATTGCAGACGTCTGCCAGCGGCGAATTCTGGTGATAACTAACTTTGGAACGCTTGTTTATTTCCTAATATAGTTAGGATTAGTGTTTGCATATTTAAAGGAACCCCTTATATGTATTATTTACAGGCAATTTGTGAGAGTTCATGTCATGACCCGAGTGTGGAACGTGACTGGCAATTAAATCACGCAACGTCTAAAAACGTAATGTAATTCAAGTAAGCCAAAATCCCATAGATCTAAACCGTGAAATAAATTAGAGTGATAAATACTTGTTTAAAAAAATTTAATTCAAACATACAAGAGTTATATCAAAAATCTTTTGAAAACTCAAGTTATTATAAAAATTTCGGCAGCATCTCCTTTGTAAAAACCGATCCCAAATCCGATACATAAAAAGAATATACATAATCAATCATAAAGGCATCCCTAAGCGGGAGCTAGCTCTTCGTCGAATTAGCGAAACACAAACACAGGCAAGAATGTATCATAATAGTGCGAAAACAATAAAAGAACAAGAAATAGAAAATATCGCCCATAAGAAAACATAAAAGTCGGCTCACACGAGCTCGACACCAGATACCAAAATAATACATGTCTGACAGTCTCGTCTCTATATCAAATATACAAGTGGTAGATGGAGTATACTAGATACAAATGTAGATATACATAGTGGAAGACAAAAGAATATCCTCATAACCTACCTACTAGTATTGCACCGAAAAGTCGAAGCAAAGATAAAAGCAGAAGAGGTAGCAGTGCGCCCGCCGCGACTAGGCTGGCGGGTCGGTCCTGTAAGACACTGTGGCACAACGGGGGTGAGTTGCCAACTTGTGAGTAGTAGATAATATCATATGAGACAATCGCAAGTATACACGTAAATGCGTCATATCCTATGTATAAACTATGATGCGATGTACTAGTATGAATGCGACATGAATAAATGATCAAGCATGAAATCTGGATATATCTACTGTGAGAAAACCGAGTTTTATCTTAAATAGACTTTGGGTATAGTAAAACCAAAATATCATCAATAGAAACAATAAAATCCCGTGTCAAGTATCGACACTCAATATCTCAATATCTCGGGTGCCGTTTCTCATATCGGCCCTCAATCCATCTGAATCATACGACTCCGGTCGGTATCCTCCGGATCTCCGCCGTGCCAATAATCACCGGTAGGTAATACTCCCATGTTAGGCTCAACGTCTCTCTATACGATCTTCTTGTGCCGGGGTAATTCACCGGGTCCACCATGTACCCGCAGACGGTGCCTCCTCTCTCCTCGAATTGGGTATATGCATAAATCCAGAATCGAGAAAACTCATGGTGGACACCACGCATCATATCATGAGAAACCACATTTTTTCTTTTTAAAATGATCTTAAGTTTATAAAATCCACTTGCGGTTTTCCAAATCTAGAAATCTCATGAAAAACGGAAATCTCCAAGAAAATCATAATACATGAATATATCGATGATGGCGAATGTCCATGATATCAATATGATGCAACTAGATGAATGACTTGAAGATTTATATATCATAATGATGCACATGCAAACATGCAAGTTATCAAGTAATTCTAAAGTATACGTGACATAGCAATTACCAATGGAGTGTGTGTACATACAGAATAGTGCACGTGTGGCATGAACTATTGGTAATGGTGCAAGTGTCCTAGGGTGATAATGTTGTTCACACCAGAATATTGTATTTAATACCACCCATTCTTCTGCTCGTTTGTTTATAGGCAGGTGCTTTTGATCCGTATTTGCTACATATTTACAAGTTACAGGTTCCTAGTCTAAAATAACGCAAATCATACAAAATCTCCATAGTTATGCCAAAATCCAGAACATCTGTTGCCAACAGATAAAAGTCGGTCTCGGTCATCCATATCCTTCCAGTGCCGCTTACCAGTTCAAATGACAAGACAAAGAACAATGGTCATTCATGTCTCGGATAAGCACAGAGCACGAGAGGGGCAGCTCAAGATTCAATGGGTGCGCGGAGCTCGAGGGAGATAAGGTCAAATGAATTAAAAGTGAAGCCATTTTGGATTATTGCAAATCTGAAGAAACTTTGGAAGAATTTTGCAATTTGGAACATGTAGAACAACATAAGATAGCAACATAAGGAAACCCAGAAAATATGAGACCTCAATTCGACAAAACCGTGGCGGAACCGCTGCCAAATGTTGGTTTTTGCGGCGGATCCGCCGCTGTTTCGTATTATCATCTGACCAAACTTTGGGGTTATTTTGGTCATTGTATTTGGGCTCAGAATTTAGCCATAGGGTTTAAGCTCTCTGCCTATAAATACCCCAGTTTTGTGCCAAGTAATGGATACTTCTTTTTAGTTAGATTTTAGTGTAGGTTAGTTTGTATCTTCTTCTTCTTCTTCATCTATTCTCCATTAAAGTGTAGTGAGAGCTCTTGAGTGGAAAATCAATGAAGATGAGCATTTTTATTTAACTTGTGTCTTTTAATTCTTGTATTGTAATTTTAATTCTTAAGTGTAATTTTCTTCTTGTTGTTAAGTAGTTGTTGATATTTCTTTACTTGTTTTATTTTCCTTCTCTTCTTATCTGCATTATTTTCAAGCCATGATACTCGACGGAGTTCCTTGATTAGGTAAGGACCCAAGTAGTTAGCTTGTAAAACCGTATTTTTCCTTTCTTTTTTTGCTTCTTTCTTGCTTTGTTTTCTTTTCATTTTCATGTGTGAATAATTTCCATACTTGTTAGGGGCTAAGAAAGGTTAGTATGAGGGACGAAAAAATCCCTTGTGCTTCTCTTCCTAAAACATCCTAAAACGAAGCTAGACCAAACAAACGCAACCCTCTCACTTAGGCGCGCTATACGTGACATATAGCCGTGACCTAAGTCGAAAAGTCCTTTAAGCGCACTACAACGTGACATGTAGTTGTGACTTAATTGGATACATGGTTGCGGGTGTTTGGTCTAGGGTTGGAAATAAGCGCATTTAGCGAACCGACAAGGGGTACTAGGAATGGATTTAGTGTTGGAAAGCTTGCTTAAACTCGCAAATCCCATTCCTATGTCCTCCTAATTCCCGCTACTTTCGATTATCCCAACATCGTTTTAAGAATGGTAAAAGACAAGTACAAGACTAATCCTAACTCTATTAACCAACCTTAACCTTAACAAGCTTACTTGAATATACATACAAACACTTAGGATAGTTTTGAACATACACGTATGCATTCTTTATTGACTCGTCTAAAACACGAACGGACATACTATCATCTCCCTATGGATCGACCCATGCTCAACCGGCTAGCTGCAAAGTGACACCGTCTTGATTGCGGTAACTAAAATTCTTCGGGGAGACGGTAACGTATTTTCTTTCTTTTCATTGGGGTTAATATTTTTTTTGTATATATATATATAAATAATAAATATAATAAAACCATTTTTTTATTTTTGATATTTTTTGTGTGCAAGTGTGCAGGGTATCTGGAGCAAGTACAGTAATCTAACCGAGAAAAGAAGATTTTTATTCTAGTGTACTGAACATGGGGAGTGCAGGACCAAAAGATCAAGCCCCAAATCAACAATTTGACCGTGGAACCGCGGTCAAAGGGTGGAATTCGCGGCGGTTCCGCGGTCCTATTGTGGCTTCAGAGCCCAATTTTTTTTACCCCCTTCTCTTTACTCTAATCCTCTCTATGAACTCCACTGAACTGTATTTCATGCAGGTTTCTTTGCATAGATTGCGCCGCCGCCAAATAAAATTTGTGTTGTTTTAGATTTTGTTTGTTTACCATTTTGCATATAATAATAGGGACATTGAGGGGCTATAACACCAATTAAGATTGGGTGGGGATTTCATCACTGTAAGCCCGCGGGGGCGCCCCGGCCGTCGATCCGACGCCGGAAAACGCGGAAAACAAAAACTTTGCGAACTTTGCAACCGGCACCACCGCGGACTTTTCACCCGGATCGGGCCATTAACCTAGCTAGCTAGCAAAATGAAAAGAGTAGAGATGCTATACCAAACGATCCGTGTCCTTCGGTCTTCGTCTCCACTCCGATCTCCCGCGGATCTCCGTCACCTCCTCGCTCGTCGAAAAGGGCACCACGTAGCCGGAATGTTTTACGGGCTCCCGCCTCTTGACCGAGGCAACTCGGGCGCGAAGTTGGCTAGCCGACGCGTCCAAGGCTTGCTATAGAATAGTGTAGTATGCTTGTCTCTCTTGGGGTTCATGAAGTTGCCCTTGGTGGAGGGATTTGAGGAGGAGAATGAATGAATGAAGCTTGGGATTATGGCAAGCATAAAAGCATGAAATGAGATGAAGAATATACATTTTTCCAATCAACCTCTCTCTCCCTTCAAGCAAGTGGCCGGCCCACCCAAAAAGAAAATGAGATTGGAGAGAGAAAAATGCAAGAAAGAATATATCATAATAGAATGGAAAAAACTTAAAGAAAATGGTCACAACCATTTCCTTTCACAAACCATCAAATGAAAAGCCAAGAAGAGACCAATAAGGAATCTCATGATGAAGCAAGTCTCATCATAAGCAACATATGCAAGAAAGCCCCTCACATAATGTTAATTGCGAACTTGCAATTAACACCCTCCATCACAAAGCCCGGCCGAGAAGGAATGAAGGAAAACCGGCCGGAACGGAATGCAAACTGGCAACTTCATAAAACCGATCCCGTAATAAATTACAGGAAAACCCTGCTACTGCAAATACATGCCCGCATTTGTATTCCCACTGAACACAAATGCAAAGAGACAAAACTACACTATCAAATACTAGAATCCGGCTTAAGCCAAAGCCGGCTAGTAAAAAACCGTCCGATCACGATCCGTGCAATACCGCACGTATCAGATCGAACCCTGCCATATCTCCATACGGCCTCTACAGCGTTTCGCCCGAAACTTGAGTAACTGTCTGTGTGGTGGACTCTAAAGACTCGTCAATACTGTGGCTGTGGATTTAACCACTAGCACGTCAGAGGTATAAGCCAATACGTGACGGGCCACCAGGTATTGACCAAAAGGGACGTCGATGAGCGAACTCATCCTGACACCCTACTGAGCCTGTCAGTGACAATATCCGTACAGTCCGGTCCGTTCGTCTATGAGCATCGCATGGCGGGCCTAGGGGGTTGGTAAAAGTCAGACCCCCAAAAGCGGTACAAGTCGTGTCGGAGTGTAGCCCAGAACACCCTGAGATACTACTGGAATACCTACCAGCAAATCTCCTGCCTTGGCCAAGGACTTTTCATGTTCTGGCTCTCCTAGACACAGCACGACCTCACCCCCAATACCGGGAGAGACGAACCCCTGCAGATCCGCTCACTGCCTCCATGTGGCTCGGGACTGCACCCAACTAAAACCTGTTTGCACGACTCCTTTGAGCCGTGGTAGGGTAGTAATCAAAGTACAGTGGGAACTCACACGAGACAAATGACGATCCCAGGTCGATGAACTAACCTGTACACATGTCACCTGGGAACTGCTATCTGACGTCTGGTATATCCCAACTAGAAGGTTCCCGGCGAGTCCTGTCCGGTGTACTCATAACCCAATGAGCACCTGTATACATCTTAGGTGAACCAACTGACACCAGTGGCTTGTGAGACCGGCCACCGCCCCTCGTCGGGGTCTCGACTGTATACACTAGTCTACTGTGGAGAATCGATGCCCTGTCTCGAAACTCCCTCGACTAGGGACCATTTAAGGATGTGCTTATAGACCCCAGCTCCCACTTATATGATCGCCCTCATACTGCTGGAAGTCAAGCAAGAATCCTAGGGGCTTTATCAACGTGTAATAGCGACTCGTAAGGTCACCTAAAGCAGTACACGATGATAAAGATAAACCAGATAGCATACTATCATCTCGAGTAAGACTGTCCTACCGGGATAGGTCCTCCCCTCAATCATTGCAATCACGTGCCTGTGACCCAATAATTGACTCTGAGGGCACTATCTCCAACAATCTCCCACTTGCACTCAAGGCTAATTATTGCGATGTCGCATACTCACAGCCCGTGTGATACCGAACACCCAACTCCTCTACTAGTCAGTCTCACAAAGCTCGTTTGCGAAACTATTGCGTTCGAGGAATAGCCTCAGTGAGTGGATCCGCCTTGATGTTTCTTTCTATGTTTCTCTATATCTCATGTTCGCAGAGAAATCCATCTCCCGAAATGAGCAATACCTGTCTTAGAATGTCTGGATGTCTGATGGGACCTAGCTCATAAATGAACTCCAAATCCAAACTTCTTAGACTGTATCGACAACTGAACTCAATCAGTATCCTGCGCCATGCCTTCCCTCAGTATCCTCCTGGACTATCTGTCCAAAATACTGTCCCTCGTTAGAGGAAAAACTATAACTCTGACAGCCACTCTGCCATCCAGGTCACCTTGGAAGCCTGGAATGATAACTGTCTACCGAAGAAGACTGCCGTTATCATATCCCTAGAACATCCACTTATGTTCTAAAACTGCTTCCGACTGTTTCTCCAAGATTGGATTAATATCAACTTATTGCACCTACTGCAAGAACAACATCTGGTGTGGTACTTGACATCTCATGATTGACTCAGTTGCCTAAGCAAGTGATCTGTCAATTATGCGTGTCCCTCTCCCCTTTAGTCTGTAAGACGCCTTTAGAGAGGGTGACTCCATTACCTGCAGGTACACTACCGTGCCAGGAGTCGTCCATTCCAAATACTCATAGAATGCGGTCAAAGTACCCAGATTGGGAAACCACCCAAATCTAGATCTAAAAACCATAGATCTAGTAACCAGAATGTCTGATATAATATCCAAATCCTATGTGGAGAAACTACTGTGTGACAACCAAAGTATAACCGATCGTAGTATAGGAATATCACTTCCTACTCCGTGTATGTCATCAAATACCAGGACATCACACCCTACTACCTTCTTAACAGATCCATCCCTTATTCTGATGAAGTCAAACCTCTGACTGTCACATCAGAAATAGATGATCTATCTCCGCTATATCTGCTCTAGTCTATAAATAGACATAAGCCTGACATCCACCAATGCTTCCGCTGCTCCCACTGACTACGACAACCCTCTGGCAGAGTCATATAGACGTGCACTTCTAAAGCCAGTTTAGAACGACGCTATACTCATCCTCCCGCCGGGTCTCGCAGCCTGGAACAACAGCAATGGCAAGTCTGGGTAAACAAGAACCTCCCTGCCACCGTCCTTGAGCATACCGAAGTACCTCTCGGGTGCTTGAGGTTACCCACCTTATCTGCGGAGTGGCCAATGGAATGTCAAACCAGATTGAATCTTTAGGTTCTTATGAAATCTTCAGTAATCGTTTGTGGTTCTGGAATCACTTCCAGTTCTACCATACTCCCACTACTGTTTTCTGAAAAATCCATTTTTTTAAAAATTGTGGCGAGTCAAGAACAATATCACTATTGATCTTCCAGATGGTAGAAAATCAACCCTCGTCATAGCCCGGGTCAACCCACAAACAGCCACTACTGAAACGTGCCTTGAGTTGTCCAGAGTCTGGTTTTAAGCATAAGCCAGACAACTCCCCGTATCTTAACAATGTCAAGATATGAACTGTTCTAAATCCAAGAACCAGAGGCACTGATTTAATTGAACCAGATTCAAATCATGCAACTGTCTCCAGTGCATGTCAAGTAAATGGAAGAGAGGCCGATCAGCGTTACTCAACTTAGGAGTGCTTCCAATTATGAGTAACCTGAAAGAGAAGCAAGTTCTCTTAATCATTACTATCAACTGAATACCATTCACAAGTATCTACATCCTCGATCACCTTGAAGAATCCCGATACTTGCAACACGTGGTTCTCTACTTTATTCATATACCTATAACTCCTCAAAACTTAGACCCTATGTTTCTACGAAACACATGTCTAAGAACTTAGAGAAGTTAAAAGTAAACAGAATATAGTACGAGGACCAACCCCTCTGTCCTAATGGACACTGGAAAATATACAATACTCTGTATAAGTCCCCTGAGTCCGGTGACTCATTCACTGTGTGTCGTAGGTTGAAAACTGTACTTTTGGTTAAGAAGAATTACACCGCTGTTCAATGCTCCTTACCTAACCATCCACTGGTATAGGTAAATGTCATAGACATAATTTCAAAAAGATATGTCTCACTCTATAAAAATAGACGTACAGATATATCAATTTGAAATTGGTGCACAACAACGGATATTCAAAACCAAATATTTGCCGACCGGCAAACAACCCAGGTGGCTTCCTCAAATATCATGAATCTCGATATAATGAGGATGGTCACCTAATTCCCAATAACTTACTCCCACTCATCATCTGTAAAACCATACAGATGTGAGACTCATACCTGGTAAATACATACCCTGGAGTAAGTATCTAATCGGGAAATCAGTTTTCATTTAATAGTCACAGTGAAACAGAAACATTGAGATGTTTCGATTGGGTAAACTGGTATTCCTAGTAATGCCTCTTCCATTAACCAGATTCACGACTGTAACCGTATAATTCTTTGCCATCTTTCCAAATCCCTTTACATGTCTTTAGTCATTACCTTCTGCACACCCCTTTAGGCCAAATGGTTTTCTTCCTTCCCTACCGTTCGGCACCAGCCTATGGTTTGGAAGAAGACTATCCAATAAGCATAAAGGGTGTACTGTCCTAATCCTAGGAGCACTCGCAACGCGAGAGAAGGTGAAGATAAAAGACACCTGAATGAACTTAATTCATAGGTGATTTAGGATTGACAAAGAAGTACATGGTTTGGTCGTGAATAGCAGTCGCAATTTACTTTGCCCTCTAACTAATCCCTTGCTTTGTCTGAACTTAATACCTTCTGTACACCGTTTAGGCTAATTGGCTTTCTTCATTCCCCACCGTTCGGCACCAGCCTAAGGTTTGGAAGAAGACTATCCAATTTGCGTAATAGGTGTACTATCTCCTAAACCAAGGAGTACTCGCAATCTGAGAGAAGGTAAAAGGGAAAGACAACTGAATAGTCCTATTCGTTTTCTCCAGAACCGGAAACCATCCTCGAAGTCCTTCGAGTTCGTATATAACCATACGATGGTTTTGTCCAATGGAAGTGGACGTTCGTAGTAATACGGGGTGTCCCGGAGAAAAGAGTAAAAGTAGGAGTGGCAAAGAGGTCTGCAACTCTGATAATCCAAAAGCCAGTGTTAAGAAAGTTCGGTCAACTTGGTCACTGAGTCATAGTCTAGGGTCGGGTCAATGGTCGCTGCCAGAGAGAGAGAGAAAAGAAACACTCAGCGTGCACTCTAACCTAGATCAGAATGGTTGTCACTTTATCTAATCTGGAAACCTCCCACTGTAACGTCAAATTCTTCCCCAAACCTGAAAGAAGAATTAGCCGGGATAACCCGAGGAGTAAACCAACTCATCAGTGGGAATCGGGATCCAACTCTCATCGCATGATAACGTGACGGAATCCGCTCACGTTATCACACTCCAGAAGGTATGCGCATATCTGGCAAGTTTCAGTACTTTTGAAACTCCCGATGTGGATTTTTGCCCCATGCTCTTATGACCTTGGCGTGAGGTCAAAATATCATAAGTCACATGTCAAGTTCTACCCGTCATTATCCTGGTTAATTTGAACCCACCCGTACATACCCTTGACGTAGGCCAAAATAGTAGTACGACTGTCCCAAACCAACGCATCTATCTATGCAACAGATAAATACCCGGCAGCTACCAAACACTATGCCTTGGCGTGAGGTCAAAATACATAGCTTGAATACTACCAAATATTTAACTGAAATGACGGAGGGCTACGAATGGTTTCTGGCGAAAACCTTTAACGTAATGAACTTGATATTGTTGAAGGAACTGATAGCTTTTAAAAATATAGTTATGAAAACCTTTGCTAAAGAGGTCACTCCCGGTGAAGGGATCTCGGCTCTTTCCCCGTAGAATGAGGTGCAGGATATTCCAACTGAATACCACGATGCAAAGCAAAAGTAATCGGCTATAGTGAAGTTAATGCCCTGACGCAAACTTCTGTCCAAGGGGTCACTCCCGGTGAAGGGATCTCGGCCCTTGCCTCGTCGACTGAGGAGCAGGATATTCCAACTGAATACCACGATGCAAAACAAAAGAGAACGTCCTTGCAATAACAGCTTTTTGAAAAAGTGTTCCAACAACATCAGAATAGGTTTGTTTATCTTGCACTGATCCGAATCAATGCAGTCCCATCAATTGATCACACCAATAAAGAACGAAAATATACTGATGTACGTATATGCCATCCGCATTCGCCACTGGGTCCCGTCATCACCCGTTAGGTTAGCTAACTAACGGCAGAGCGGGGACTGGACTAGCGCGGATGAAAAACATATACAACATCTACTAATATATATACCAATATATAGTATTCGCTCAAGGCGTGATAAAATGCAACACAGAAATGTATAGCAACACAGATCAATACAGATATCTGGGATCCCCGGGTTTCACAGAGCCGCTGAAACCCGACGTTCCCCTGGTCGTGTGGATAGCCTGTGCAATGAAAACCTAGACCCCTACGGGTGCGGCAAGTTACCCGCCAAAACCTGAAGCGAGGCAGCCCCCTTCATCAACGTGAATGGACCACCCAGCACTTCACGGAATCCGGTAACTTGGGCACCCCTCCTGGGTCAACCCTATACCCCCTACGAGTGCGGCGAATAGCCCGCCAATCCTAGAGTGAAGCCCCCTCCGTCTCAATGCCATGAGATGCGGGCTTGTTGCCCTCTAGAACCCGGCTATCCGTGCACCCCTCCGCGGGGTAATCCTAGTACAGAAAGTAAAATATACATACAACGGGTACATCGACCGCAACCAGGTCGTGCCCCAAAATAATAATACAAACAGGCAGTGACGGCAGTCCACATGTCGGACGCTCGCCACGCAATATCAAATGTACATAATAAAACAGAACTGTACTACCACTGCAACCAGGCTATCCCCCACGACCGATCCGCAACAACACAGTACAATCACAGAACATCAACGTGAAAATCACGTTCGCAAATCCGTCTAACCGGGCTATAGCAGTTAGACCGGATTTACCGATCGAGTGACATTCACGGTCGCAGATATAAAGTAAAAATTGTGAACTAGCATGTTTAAAATATCCGATCGAACAAATATTATCAAGTGGGCCCCAAATACTACTGTAGCACTAACAGAAAAACTGGGCCCAAATAAAATATCCCAAAAGCCCTATTTCCATACCACAAGCTTACTGGGAAAATTTGGTGCGACAATTCCTCTTATCCGCCGCGCAAGCGCGGCCAAACCAGGGTTTTGGCCGCGCTTCCGCGGTGGAACTGAGGAATTGGTGGATCGTATTTTCCCAGATTTCTTAAAATTGGTTGTACATGTCTCTGCAATCACCAGAAAAATTTTAGGAGCTCAAAAAATTTTAACAGAGAACACATGTGCACAAAATACGGTTTTTGGGGATTTTCGTTCGATCGAGTACTAAACATACTAGAGCAAGCTAGGTAGGTTAACGGCGTGGCTCTGATACCATTGTAAGCCCGCGGGGGCGCCCCGGCCGTCGATCCGACGCCGGAAAACGCGGAAAACAAAAACTTTGCGAACTTTGCAACCGGCACCACCGCGGACTTTTCACCCGGATCGGGCCATTAACCTAGCTAGCTAGCAAAATGAAAAGAGTAGAGATGCTATACCAAACGATCCGTGTCCTTCGGTCTTCGTCTCCACTCCGATCTCCCGCGGATCTCCGTCACCTCCTCGCTCGTCGAAAAGGGCACCACGTAGCCGGAATGTTTTACGGGCTCCCGCCTCTTGACCGAGGCAACTCGGGCGCGAAGTTGGCTAGCCGACGCGTCCAAGGCTTGCTATAGAATAGTGTAGTATGCTTGTCTCTCTTGGGGTTCATGAAGTTGCCCTTGGTGGAGGGATTTGAGGAGGAGAATGAATGAATGAAGCTTGGGATTATGGCAAGCATAAAAGCATGAAATGAGATGAAGAATATACATTTTTCCAATCAACCTCTCTCTCCCTTCAAGCAAGTGGCCGGCCCACCCAAAAAGAAAATGAGATTGGAGAGAGAAAAATGCAAGAAAGAATATATCATAATAGAATGGAAAAAACTTAAAGAAAATGGTCACAACCATTTCCTTTCACAAACCATCAAATGAAAAGCCAAGAAGAGACCAATAAGGAATCTCATGATGAAGCAAGTCTCATCATAAGCAACATATGCAAGAAAGCCCCTCACATAATGTTAATTGCGAACTTGCAATTAACACCCTCCATCACAAAGCCCGGCCGAGAAGGAATGAAGGAAAACCGGCCGGAACGGAATGCAAACTGGCAACTTCATAAAACCGATCCCGTAATAAATTACAGGAAAACCCTGCTACTGCAAATACATGCCCGCATTTGTATTCCCACTGAACACAAATGCAAAGAGACAAAACTACACTATCAAATACTAGAATCCGGCTTAAGCCAAAGCCGGCTAGTAAAAAACCGTCCGATCACGATCCGTGCAATACCGCACGTATCAGATCGAACCCTGCCATATCTCCATACGGCCTCTACAGCGTTTCGCCCGAAACTTGAGTAACTGTCTGTGTGGTGGACTCTAAAGACTCGTCAATACTGTGGCTGTGGATTTAACCACTAGCACGTCAGAGGTATAAGCCAATACGTGACGGGCCACCAGGTATTGACCAAAAGGGACGTCGATGAGCGAACTCATCCTGACACCCTACTGAGCCTGTCAGTGACAATATCCGTACAGTCCGGTCCGTTCGTCTATGAGCATCGCATGGCGGGCCTAGGGGGTTGGTAAAAGTCAGACCCCCAAAAGCGGTACAAGTCGTGTCGGAGTGTAGCCCAGAACACCCTGAGATACTACTGGAATACCTACCAGCAAATCTCCTGCCTTGGCCAAGGACTTTTCATGTTCTGGCTCTCCTAGACACAGCACGACCTCACCCCCAATACCGGGAGAGACGAACCCCTGCAGATCCGCTCACTGCCTCCATGTGGCTCGGGACTGCACCCAACTAAAACCTGTTTGCACGACTCCTTTGAGCCGTGGTAGGGTAGTAATCAAAGTACAGTGGGAACTCACACGAGACAAATGACGATCCCAGGTCGATGAACTAACCTGTACACATGTCACCTGGGAACTGCTATCTGACGTCTGGTATATCCCAACTAGAAGGTTCCCGGCGAGTCCTGTCCGGTGTACTCATAACCCAATGAGCACCTGTATACATCTTAGGTGAACCAACTGACACCAGTGGCTTGTGAGACCGGCCACCGCCCCTCGTCGGGGTCTCGACTGTATACACTAGTCTACTGTGGAGAATCGATGCCCTGTCTCGAAACTCCCTCGACTAGGGACCATTTAAGGATGTGCTTATAGACCCCAGCTCCCACTTATATGATCGCCCTCATACTGCTGGAAGTCAAGCAAGAATCCTAGGGGCTTTATCAACGTGTAATAGCGACTCGTAAGGTCACCTAAAGCAGTACACGATGATAAAGATAAACCAGATAGCATACTATCATCTCGAGTAAGACTGTCCTACCGGGATAGGTCCTCCCCTCAATCATTGCAATCACGTGCCTGTGACCCAATAATTGACTCTGAGGGCACTATCTCCAACAATCACCCTTCCTAAGATCCCACAAATCATAAAAAGCATACACATCACCTTGAATTAATAAAAAATATCTAGACCAAACTTATAAGGACTTGTCGCGCTCATTTAGGACAAGTGAGGGTTGCGACAAATCGGTCGTTTATCTAAACTTGATTTTGTTGTGCCTGGGCTAGACAAGTGAGGAGGTAATTTTAAAAGGTCCGTCTCACGGTGATTCTTGAGCGGAACCCTCCTTACCTCACTTGTGCTTACCTGGCCACAATTGGTAGTGAAGAGGCGATTCGAGAGTTATCCCGCAACTTGTCGCTTGGATGTTTATGAGCGGTCTAATTGGACATTGAAGACCCTAGCTCTAGGTGATTGTTTGTGCATATTGTGATTGCGATTGTGCTTATGTAAAGTTTAGTCCCATAATTCCGTATTCTTTCAAAACAAACAATTTCGAAAACTGCTAAATAAAAAAATAAAAAATAAAAAAAATAAAAAAATTTATAAAAATTTTCCACTTCCACCCTCCCCACTTTTCATAACATAGGTACCCCAAAACGACCAACTCTTGTCGAACTTTGGTACTCAGAACCAGACATTTCTTCTTACGGTTCTTGTTTTGGCCGAACTTCGAACGATCTATCCATGCCCAAAATTTCATTAAAATATCGAATAGACGCGTTTAGGACAAACAATTGGACTTCGCAATCCACTTCGTATCAACCGTTTCAACCTACCCCACCTTCTTACGTTAATACCCCTTTTGCGAGTCATGTCGCGACTCCGAAACCCATATCCATAGCTGACCGAATTGAACAATCTCGTAGCCAATCTTTCACCCCTTTCACCACTTCCAATTGTTTTGATCAACAATTCCAACCGATTTCTTATCATAACGTTGATCCTAATCCTGTCCAACCATTCGATTCCTATCACTCCTACCCGAATTTTACACCTTCCCTAGACATTGCTTCGGAACAGCCATTTGGGAGTTTCACGTATCCACACGAATTTGAATCTTTTACTAAAACCCCCTCACAACCCATGTCTAGTCTTGAACAGTCATTGGAAGAATTTCGGGTGGCGTTGTGACAACAGATGATGGATTTGAATGCGTCCATGGCCGCCCTCATACGACCTAACGAACCGGCAGCTAGTTTCCTACTAGGTCTACATTTTCCAATGTATGATGAGGCAATAGGACAGGTTGAGAATTTGAGTGGTGAGAGTGAGCAGTACACCCTTTCAAATTAAAGCTATCCGTTGCAAATTGAATTCCACAACTCCGGTTTTGAAAGTTTATCGAGTGTCCCATATGAATCACCAATTGAAGATAGAATGTTTGATGAGTTGTGCGACTTTGTAGTGTTTGATTTACCGGATTGTGAAGGGAGCTTGTCAAGTGAAACCACACCCAATCCTTTTGATCTCTACACCTCCACTCTAGAACCTGAATTGATTGAAATCCATGCTGTTGATGATTTGTCTGAGAAATTTGATTTTCACTTGATTAAGGATATCGACGCTGGGAATATTTTGGATGATGAACCCGCGGTTTTGGATGAGTTTTTCTCACCAATTCATCATGTCCATTCACTTCCGTATGGACATCATCCCGAACCATTAACTGTTTTTCCCGAACCCCATATGCGTCTGGATTTTGAGGATAAATGTATGGATGAGCTGAATTTTGAGGAGAATTTTGAGGATGGTATTGAAGATGAAACAGTTTTATTAGATGAGTCGGATTTTCCAATTCATCATATCCCTTTTATTGACTGTGTACACCCTCCTGAACCTTTAACCAATACTAGTCCTCAATCACTTCCCTCCATTATTTCCATCGTTCCCATTGCGCACGCCACCGTATCACCTTCTTTTCTTAAGTCTGGTTCACCAAGTTCGCTCTACCCATGTTTTCTCACGAATCTTGAGAGGTTTGACCTCATTTCTCGACGGGTTGATAGATTAGTACAATCGCTTTTTACACATCGGTCATTACATATTGTACTAATTTATTCACTCTATTTTCATTCTCAAGTTCGTATTTCATTTCTTTCTCCCCTCCGCCATTATTCTCCTCATATACCGGGACCGTATACCACTTTATCCCCATACGGTCTCACGTATTCTCCATTTCTTTCCTCACCGTATTCTTTCACCAACTTGCACATTATAACGATAAATTTTTGAATGGTTGGTGCTAACTTTTGGCCTGTGTAAGGCCTTGTATAGATTCATACTGTTCTCCCCCCTAATCCTGAATTTTAACGCTTAAACAGTGGAAATACTGTTTCACTTAAGTTTTGGGAGGACCTTTTTGTATATATATATATTTTTGGTTTGCTTTTTGTTTTGTATAAAAAAACATGGGAGCTCGACAATTTTGACCCTCTTGATATAGCCTGACAGTGAGGGCACTGTCAAGTTTAAGTTTGGGGGTGTGCTCGGTAAGCTTTCTACCTTCGCATTCATGTGTATATTTTGTATTTACATACTTATTTAAAAACCCATATAAATCGAAAATTTTTATAAAAATATAAAAACTCTGTCGTCAAGTTAGCTAATAGGGTAACCTAGATTTTGATTCCGAAAGTTTAGTTGACACGTTAGAAATAACTAAATCCTAAGTTTAGGAATTGAAAACCCTAAAAATAACCCTCATTCTGTTTAACCTTGGTAATTATACGTCCATACAGTTTTTTTTATATAAGTTGGTAATTTTGAGTTCAGTTCTTAAGTTAAGTCGAGATGAAGGGAAAGTATTGAAAGCTTTATTGAAGGATAAATCTGAAAAATAGTTTCTATTTTAAGGTCCAAATTTAGAAAGTATATACCCTACAAACTGCACATACACGCACCTTGAAACTTGGGATAGTAGAGGATACCTAGAAATATTTTTGCCTGAAAACCTAGTATGAAAGAAAAAACGGTATTTAAAGCTAACCACCAAAAGAGTATCATTGAAAAATATATCCGGTCTTGAAAAAGAAAAAAAAACAAAACAAAAATAAAATTAAAGTCAAGACCTGGAAACTGCTATTTACGCTTTAAGCTCACACATTCAGTAATCGGATGTAATCGGATGTTAGTGCCTCAAAAAGCATTAATAGTCGCATGAGAGGTGTGTGAGTAAATCCGTCCATCATTAATGAAAAGAAGTAGTATTAGGTATTAAGGTAAGGGTACTATAGCTTGAACTGAATTCTTAAGTGTAGGGATGAAAAATTTACACATACGTAAGGGTATACGATCGGTGTTTGGAGGAAAAATAGGAATAAGACTTATGTTTTTCGTAAAGATGATAAAAATTCTGGATTGGATACTGCGCTTTAGAAAGAAAACTCAGGAGAAATCGAGATCTTTCTAAACTTTAAAACGTATAGGATCTGGGGTTGAATAAATAGGAGGTGTGAAAAATAATGGTTGGATATTTCTAATTTAGGATGATAGAATTTCTAACTTAGATACTAAACTATAGGAGTAGAATCGACATTAACTTATGAAACTAGCTTGACGGGATTTTGTGGGTAGTATCCGCTGAAAACCTTCAGGAGACAACACTCCTCCTACTATGGACACCTAGAGGTTTAATGACTTGTTGCACGAGCTCAGTGCAATCGTGTTTCCTGCGAAAGGGAGGTTATGACTTTTTGTGAATAATTGGTTTTGCTCGGGACGAGCAAAAGTTAAGTTTGGGGGTATTTGTTCACACCAGAATATTGTATTTAATACCACCTATTCTTCTGCTCGTTTGTTTATAGGCAGGTGCTTTTGATCCGTGTTTGCTATATATTTACAGGTTACAGGTTCCTAGTCCAAAATAACGCAAATCATACAAAATCTCCACAGTTACGCCAAAATCCAGAACATCTGTTGCCGACAGATAAAAGCCGGGTTTCAGTCATCCATATCCGTCCAGTGCCGCTTACCAGTTCAAGAGACAAGACAAAGAACAGTATTCATTCGTGTCTCGGATAAGCACAGAGTACGAGAGGGGCAGTACAAAATTCAATGGGTGCGCGGAGCTCGAGGGAGATAAGGTCAAATGAATTAAAAGTGAAGCCATTTTGGACTGTTGCAAATCTGAAGAAACTTTGGAAGCATTTGGCAATTTGGGACATGTAGAACAACGTAAGATAGCAATACAAGGAAACCCAAAAAATGCGAGACCCCAATTCGACAAAACCGCGGTAGAACCGCCGCCAAATGTGGGTTTTTACGGCGGATCCGCCGCGGTTTCGTGTCATTATCTGACCAAACTTTGGGGTTATTTTGGTCATTGTATTTGGGCTCAGAATTTAACCCTAGGGTTTCAGCTCTCTGCCTATAAATTGTTAGTTGTATATATGCCCTAGTGGCCAGTATTGTACAGATGATGTATGTTATATTGGATGCTTAGACATATATAGAGATGACTTTCTTGCTCGATATGATAGTATGCTATCTGGTTGCTCTTTATCTTAACATGTACACTTGTCTCTTTATACTGTCTTATAGTTACATGTTGATAAAGCCCTTAGGATGTGTACTTGACTACCTGGACTATGATGCAGATCATACTAGTGGGAACATGGTAGTCCATAAGTACATCCTTCAAGGTCCCTAGTCGTGGGTGTATCGAGACGGGGCATCGATATACCAGTCTAGACTAGCGTATATGCTTCTCGACCCATGAGATGGGCGATGGATGATCCTATATCCATTGGTGTTTGACATCAGAGATGGTATACGGGTGCTCAGTGGAGACTGGGTACACTGGACGGACTCGCCGAGAACTCCCAGATGGTATTATACCTCACGTCAGATGGCAGTTCTCAGGTGACACTTGTACAGGTTAGTCTGTAGACCCGAGATCGTCATAGAGTCTTGTGTGATTCCCACTGTGTTTTGATCTCCACCTTACCACGTCCATGAGGGCGTGCAAAAAGGTGGTCTTTGGGTACAGTCCCGAGTCACATGGAGGCAATGAGCGATAGGAGGGGTTTCGTCTCTCCCGGTATTGGGGGTTGATGTTGCGCTGTGCTCGATTGGCCGTAACAGGGAAGTCCCTGGCCAGGGCTGATCAGAGATTTTCTGGTAAGTGTTACCAGTAGTTTCTCGACCCGTTATGAGCCTCACATCGGCACGACTTATCGGTTACTGGAGTCTGACGTTTACCACCCCTAGACTTGATATGCGACATATCAGACGAACAGACCGGACTGTACGGTAAGTGTTACTGGATGGATTCACAGGAGTGTGAGCGGGCTAGCTCGTCGATCTTCTGATCGCTCAATACCCGGATGGCCGTTACGTTTAGCAAACCGCTTGCGGCTTGTGGGTGCTTGATATGATCATTATCTGCTACCGGCGTATTGGCGAGTCTTTAGAGTCCTACACAGAGGTTTCCTGGCTCAAGCGAAACGAAATAGGAGCGCATATGAGATATGTGCAGGACCGAGAATAATACGTGTATGTGATACCGTATTCCATTCTCACGATGAATGTATCGATTGGTTATATTCGATATAACCTAGATATCGAATCGTTGATTCGATAAATCGATACATTGTATACTAGTCGGTTATGTGCGACATGACCGGATCGTTAAATCAAGTGTTGATTTAATGATTTAATGTATAATTATATATTTGATATATTACTTTGCATTAACTAGTATTGGTTCACTTTAAATGGTTTTTCTTACTTGATGTGCAAGTTGTATATGTGATATACTTTTATGCACATGTTTGTATCATGTTTGATGATACTTGCTCATTTGGTTAAGTGTATAGAATTAAACCATGGTTAAGTTAATGATTAGGGTTTTGCTTATTCATTCATTTATTTATTTGTTTATTTATTTATTTGGAAAAGATTTTGATGAGAATGGTGGCTTTCTTTGTTTCTAGTTGAAGCTTCATGAAGCTTTGACTTTGTAACCATTCTTGTCTTCATGCTTAACCCTAACCCTTCCAAGTAACCATGGTCAATTCTCTGCACTCTACCTTAGCTAGTATATGATAAGTATTCATTTTACTTTTCATTTTTAATTAAGACTTATCATATTCTCGCTTCATCTTCTTCTTCATCTTCAAAGAAAAAGCTTAAGTCCATTAATGGCAACTTGAGCTAAAGTGTGAGAAATCCAATTCTAAAGTGAACCCACCTCCTATTTCTTCACCCTCTACCTCTTGCCAATTAG
Source organism: Agapanthus africanus (assembly GCA_030015575.1). Lineage (NCBI taxonomy): Eukaryota > Viridiplantae > Streptophyta > Magnoliopsida > Asparagales > Amaryllidaceae > Agapanthus > Agapanthus africanus. The sequence continues at coordinate 508,103,436 of CM057350.1, forward strand.
TATAGGGTGTTTTCTTCACAAGTTTCACAACTTGATGGAGTTGGAGCTTGAACTTGTGATGCCTCGACGTAGATCATCTTCGGCACGAAGCCGACGACCTAGCCCGCCCATTTCTCCGATCAAGCCGACGATTGAGTCCGGGATTCGAGATGGACAGCGAGAGGATGCCTACGTGGAGCTAAGGAAGTGGAGAACCGGATCTACAAAGGTTGTAGCATCTTTCTTTTAGTTAAGTAGTTAACTAGTTTCACTTTGTCGCCTAAAATTCTAGTTAACGATCTAGTCTAGGGTTTCTCGGCACCGTAAAATTCGAAATTGGCATGGTTGATGCCTTGTGAGATCTCATGAGAGTGCCTAGGAACCCTACAGTGGTATCAGAGCCTAGCTAGAGACTTAGGCGAAGAGTAGACGACGTTTGAAACCCGATCGAACCGAAACCCTAACTACCAATGTGCTCTCTGGACATTTTCTAAAAACTGGGTTTTTTCCATATTAAAAATGCTTAAAAAATTCAGCAGGGAATTCTAAGAATTACGATGCAAAATTTATCCCATGATCTGCTAAGGGCGCGGCGGAACCGCGGCAGAAGCCTGGCTTCTGCGCCGGTTCCGCGGCCATCTGATGACATCATCAGTCCATTTTTGCACAGTAATTCCTATTTTATTATGCTGAATTTTATAGGAATTTTTAATTTTACTCAAGAGTTGAGTGTTCTGGGGTTGTATTGGGAATCGACGATTCGATCGGATTATCAAATTTTGTCTATGAGGCTTTCCGGATAATTTAAGAATATGTTAAAAGGTTCGACCGGATATAAATACCCAACTTTTCCCCTGCCGGAAAATTTCCAAGTGTTGGATTTTTCTGTAGTTTAAAGACGTTCTGAGTAGTGCAAGTAACGTGATGGTCCCTCTAGAAGACAACAAACCTTAACTCGATTATGTGACCGTCTTGAACTGCCCTTTGAACCTTCGGGTTTGGGGCAGTACGGCGTGCCACATGTGAGGCGTTGGCTTGACACTTCTACGGCTGGACCGTTGGTACTGAGGCATGAAGTGAATGTATTTGAACTTATTTCATGTGTTGAACGGTTTCGGGAAAACTTGGGTGTTCGAATGTTCGATCGGAAAGTTTAATATTTTCTATTTGTCCGGAATGAGATACAATAATTGGAATTCACAAACAGTTATGAGATAACTGGATGAATATTGTAAATCTAGCGGTTTAGTCTCACTTGATATTGAAAAGAGTTTTCGATAATGGGACTAAAATGCGGGGTTTATAATTGTTAGGCATGTGATGTTTAAGTATTTCATTTGATTAGGCATGCGATGTCTAAGGAGGTTGCGGATTCCAACTGTTGTAGTTTTACACTTTCTTTTCTGTGACCGTAAGTGTAATATGTGATATCGTCGGTTTCGTTGCTATATGTCAACGACAATTGGGATGCGCATATTTACTTACGTTGATGACATGTGATGTTATGTGTTGCTGGATATGTTATATTGGATTGTCGTGTTTCAATAGCCGGGGTTTTTTATGTGAGATGGGTGTTTTTCATTTTCATTCATGTAAAAACTTGTATGTAATATTCTTTTATTGGGGCACTTCCAGGTTGCGGAAGTTGTCACCTTTTGTATATTATTTACTTTTCCGCATTAGGATAGACCCAAGGAGGGGAGCACAAGTAACCGGGTTCTAGGGTCCAGTGGGAGACCATCTCGAGGAGTCGAGTCCGGGTCTCCTAACCCTAGAATTGGTAGGGTTGCTTGCCGCTCTCGTAGGGGTCTGGGGATGTGGGATTGGCTATTCATCACGACCGTGGAATCCGTGTTTTATACTGGCTCGTATTGAAAACACGGACGTCCTAGTATATCCAATGTTTCATATGTTTCTTCTGCTGCGATATCTGTGATCTGATCATATGATGTTCTGTGATAGATACAGTATATAGTATATATGATATATTATATAGACGTTACTTATGTTTTGCACCCGCACTAGCCCTGCCCTGCTCTGTCGTTAGTTACCTAACCTAACGGTGCACGAGGGGACATCGAGACGAATGCGGATGGTATAAGTGTACGTCGTATTTATCTGTGATGTTTAGGTATTTAAATGATGGGACTTCATTAATGTGATTAATGAAAGAAAAGAAACCTAAGATGTTGTAGAATCAAATTTTAAACAAAACAGGTAGCTACAGTTCTTGCTTTGCATAGCGGTATATATGATATACCCTGCACCTTATTCGATGAGGAAAGGACCGAGATCCCTTTACCGGGACTGACTCCTTTAGCAATAACTGGCAGATGCTACACACTCGGTTTGTTTTTGATTGCTTCTATAGTTTCTGCTTTGCACAGTGATATATATGATATATCCCGCACCTCATTCGACGAGGAAAGGGCCGACGATCCCTTCACCGGGAGTGACCCCTTTAGCAAAACTAGAAAAGCCTCAAAATCACTCCATTTCAAAACTTCATTTTGATTCTACAACGATATCAAGTTCATTACGCAATAGGTTTTCAGAAAAACCTATCGTAGCCCTCCGTCATTTCAGATAAGAACTGTTTAGTATTCGTGCTGCGTTTGTTGGCCTTTGTCAAGGCGTAGTGTGCGGTAGCTGAATAGTGCTTATCTGCTTGTGCATGTGATGCAGATTGTTTCAGGGTAGTCGTACGACCTTGTTGGCCTTTATCAAGGGCCGTGCGGGTGGGTTTGATTCAATCAAGAAATGACGGGTAGAACTTGACTAGCAGCCTATGATTTGTTGGCCTTTGTCAAGGTCATAGGACGCTAGGAGCAAAAGCATTATCGGGAATTTCAAGTGTTGAAATTTGCAATGAGATTGCATACCTTCTATGAGATAGTTGGATCCCGATACCCACTGCGAGTAAGAGTTACTCCTGGGAGAATTTTACACATTGCAATTAGCTGATCGAGTAGGTGTCTAGAAAGGTGTCAACGGGGTTACGCCTCTGGGAAAACGAGGTTTACATTAATTAGGTTCGTGCGAAAGCACAGGGGACCTCCCTCAAAGTACCGACACTGGCCTGGCTGAAAGATTGGCGAACTTGTAGTGTGTAATTAATCCCGGCTAGTCTTTCCTTTTAGGGTTTGAAGGAAGATTTGATAAAAACCAGTGGGAGCCATCCTGATTAGATAAGATAATAACCAATCTGATCTTGCATGAGCATACGCTAAAGTGTTTTCTTCTCTCTCTCTCCAGGTAGCGACCATTTCATGCCCTAATAAAGATAATAATATGGATGTATTGACCGAACCCGCATGTTATACTGTGCTGGGGAACGTTGGTTCCGTTCTTTCCTATAAGAGTTATAGGACTGAGCAGGATATAGGGGAATACCAGGATTCCCATGCCACCCGAATGAAGAAAGTACATGATGATGCATTTTCTTCGGGTGTGTTCGTTACAGAGAACTGTTTCTCCATTTGCTCTACGTCCTGGGTATTAGATACCGGGTCAGGATCCCATATATGTAATCAGTTACATGGGCTTAGGAAAGGTAGAGAACTTGGAGAAGGTGATAAAGACATTAGAGTTGGAAATGGTGCAATTGTTGCAGCTAAGACTGTCGGGAAATATCACCTTGTATTACCAACTGGTAATACATTGGTTCTGAACGAATGCTATTACATACCGAACCTGATATGCAACATTATATCGGTTTCTTTGTTGAGTAAAGAGGGATATAATTTTGTATTACAGGACAATGTTATGAACATTTTCCGTAACCAAAAGTTGGTTGGATCAGGCACGTTGTGCAATGGCATTTATGTTCTAAATCAATCAACAGTTCTGAGCATAACAAACACACATAAGAGGAAGAGTTCTGAACTGAACGAATCCTTCTTGTGGCATTGTAGACTGGGTCATATCAATGCGACACGACTGGCTAAGTTGCATAAGAATGGATATTTGAATTCATTTGAATTTTCATCTTATGACACTTGCCAGTCATGTCTCAAAGGCAAGATGACCAAAACTCCGTTTACGGGACACGGAGAAAGGGTTACCGAACTCTTGGGACTGATACATAGTGATGTATGCGGTCCTATGTCTACACATGCCAGGGATGGTTCTTCGTACTTCATTACATTCACTGACGATCTCTCTAGATTCGGATATGTGTTCCTGATGAAACACAAATCAGAAGCTTTTGAGAAATTTAGAGAATATAAACAAGAAGTCGAGAACCAAACCGGAAAAAGTATTAAAATCCTTCGATCTGATCGAGGAGGTGAATACTTGAGCAATGAATTCCTGGACTTCCTAAAAGAGAATGGGATTCTCTCTCAGCTGACTCCTCCATATACACCACAGCACAATGGTGTATCAGAACGGAGGAACCGCACCCTATTAGATATGGTGCGCTCTATGATGAGCACAGCTGAGTTACCTATTTTCTTCTGGGGATATGCGCTGGAAACAGCAGCATACCTATTAAATCAAGTTCCATCTAAATCTGTACCTACCACACCATATGAGATATGGAGTGGGAAGAGACCATGTCTTAAACGAGTTAAGATATGTGGTTGCCCGGCCTATGTCAAAAGGCAAAATCCGGACAAACTCGAGGCACGGTCAGTTCTATGCAAGTTTGTGTGATATCCCAAACATTCACATGGATATCTTTTCAACCATACAGAGGAACAAAAAGTGTTTGTTTCTCGACATGCCACCTTTTTGGAAAAGGAATTTCTTGCAAAAGAAATTAGTGGTGATAAGGTAGAACTGGAAGAAATTCCGGCTACACAAACTCAAACTGAAGATTTAGTGGAACCAGAGGATTCAGTAACTCCTGACGAACCTCAGCCTCTCCGCCGATCTAGTAGGGTTCCTCGCCCACCTGAGAGATACTACGGTTTTCTCATGGATGGTGGGAGCGAGGATTGCATCATGGAGGATGATGACCCAACTAGCTTCGAGCAGGCCATCACGAGTAGGGACTCAGTGAAATGGCTAGATGCTATGCGGTCCGAGATGGAATCCATGTACACCAACAAAGTATGGACTTTGGACGTTGCTCCTGAAGGGGTAAAACCCATTGGGAGCAAGTGGATCTTCAAGAAGAAACTTGGTGTAGATGGGAAAGTGGAGACTTTCAAAGCTAGACTTGTAGCAAAGGGTTTTCGTCAAAGACCAGGTGTGGACTATGACGAAACCTTTTCTCCAGTGGCTATGCTTAAATCCATCCGGATCATGCTTGCCATCGCTGCATATCATGATTACGAAATCTGGCAAATGGATGTTAAGACCGCCTTTCTAAATGGTGATTTAGAAGAGTGCGTGTACATGACTCAGCCAGAGGGCTTCGTAGACAGTGGGGGCAGCGGGAAGGTGTGCAAGCTGCTTAAATCCATTTATGGATTAAAGCAAGCATCGCGGAGTTGGAACATCTGCTTTGACGTCGTTATCAAAGAGTTTGATTTCGTCAAAAACCCAGATGAACCTTGTATCTATAAGAAGGTAGCAGAGAGTAAGGTTGTCTTCCTCGTATTGTACGTGGACGACATACTCTTGATAGGAAATGATATTCCTATGCTGCAATCGGTCAAGCTCTTCTTATCACAAAGATTCTCAATGAAAGATCTTGGTGATGCCTCCTGCATATTGGGAATTAGGATCTATAGAGATAGATCCAAACGGATTTTGGGATTGTCCCAATCCAGGTATATTGACACCATACTAAAGAGGTTTAGTATGGAAGAATCCAAGCGTGGGAACTTGCCCACGATCTCTGGAGTCACTCTCTCCAAAGAGATGTCTCCCAAGACTGATTTGGAGAGAGCTCGCATGCAAGGGATACCCTATGCTTCGGCTATAGGCTCTATCATGTACGCGATGCTATGTACCAGACCCGATGTTGCATACTCACTAAGTGTAGTGAGCAGGTATCAAGCTAATCCTGGAGAGAGTCACTGGACAGCTGTGAAGAGCATTCTCAAGTACTTGCGAAGGACTAAAGAGATGCTCTTGGTGTATGGTAACGGAGAACTCCAAGTGGAGTCCTTTACCGATTCGAGCTTCCAGAGTGATAAGGACGACTCTAAGTCGCAGTTGGGATTTGTCTTTACCCTTTACGAAGGGGCAGTTAGCTGGAAGAGTTCCAAGCAGGAAACCGTGGCAGACTCGACGATGGAGGCTGAATACATCGCTGCCAACGATGCTGCTAAAGAAGCTGTCTGGATCAAGAAGTTCATTGCTGAACTTGGAGTGGTTCCATCCATTGAGCATCCAATACCTTTGTATTGCGATAACAATGGAGCGGTGGCTTTGGCCAAGGAACCCAGGTCCCATCAGCGATCCAGGCATATTCTGAGGCGGTATCACCTGATCCGGGAGATAGTTGATCGCCGGGAGATCGAGGTCAGGAGGGTTGACACGAAGAACAACACAGCGGATCCACTCACGAAGGCCATTCCCCAGATACAGTTTGAGAGACTCTTCGGGATGCTCGGTATGCGATACTACAGCAGCTGGCCCTAGTGCAAGTGGGAGATTGTTAGTTGTATGTATGCCCTAGAGGCCAGTATTGTACAGATGATGTATGTTATATTGGATGCTTGGACATATATAGAGATGAATTTCTTGCTCGATATGATAGTATGCTATCTGGTTGCTCTTTATCTTAACATGTACACTTGTCTCTTTATACTGTCTTATAGTTACATGTTGATAAAGCCCTTAGGATGTGTACTTGACTACCTGGACTATGATGCAGATCATACTAGTGGGAACATGGTAGTCCATAAGTACATCCTTCAAGGTCCCTAGTCGTGGGTGTATCGAGACGGGGCATCGATATACCAGTCTAGACTAGCGTATATGCTTCTCGACCCATGAGATGGGCGATGGATGATCCCATATCCATTGGTGTTTGACATCAGAGATGGTATACGGGTGCTCAGTGGAGACTGGGTACACTGGACGGACTCGCCGAGAACTCCCAAATGGTATTATACCTCACGTCAGATGGCAGTTCTCAGGTGACACTTGTACAGGTTAGTCGGTAGACCCGAGATCGTCATAGAGTCTTGTGTGATTCCCACTGTGCTTTGATCTCCACCTTACCACGTCCATGAGGGCGTGCAAAACGGTGGTCTTTGGGTACAGTCCCGAGTCACATGGAGGCAATGAGCGATAGGAGGGGTTTCGTCTCTCCCGGTATTGGGGGTTGATGTTGCGCTGTGCTCGATTGGCCGTAACAGGGAAGTCCCTGGCCAGGGTTGATCAGAGATTTGCTGGTAAGTGTTACCAGTAGTTTCTCGACCCGTTATGAGCCTCACATCGGCACGACTTATCGGTTACTGGGGTCTGACGTTTACCACCCCTAGACTTGATATGCGACATATCAGACGAACAGACCGGACTGTACGGTAAGTGTTACTGGATGGATTCACAGGAGTGTCAGCAGGCTAGCTCGTCGATCTTCTGATCGCTCAATACCCGGATGGCCGTTACGTTTAGCAGACCGCTTGCGGCTTGTGGGTGCTTGATATGATCATCATCTGCTACCGGCGTATTGACGAGTCTTTAGAGTCCTATACAGAGGTTTCCTGGCTCAAGCGAAACGAAATAGGAGCGCATATGAGATATGTGCAGGACCGAGAATAATGCGTGTATGTGATACCGTATTCCATTCTCACGATGAATGTATCGATTGGTTATATTCGATATAACCTAGATATCGAATCGTTGATTCGATAAATCGATACATTGTATACTAGTCGGTTATGTGCGACATGACCGGATCGTTAAATCAAGTGTTGATTTAATGATTTAATGTATAATTATATATTTGATATTTTACTTTGCATTAACTAGTATTGGTTCACTTTAAATGGTTTTTCTCACTTGATGTGCAAGTTGTATATGTGATATACTTTTATGCACATGTTTGTATCATGTTTGATGATACTTGCTCATTTGGTTAAGTGTATAGAATTAAACCATGGTTAAGTTGATGATTAGGGTTTTGCTTATTCATTTATTTATTTATTTGTTTATTTATTTATTTGGAAAAGATTTTGATGAGAATGGTGGCTTTCTTTGTTTCTAGTTGAAGCTTCATGAAGCTTTGACTTTGTAACCATTCTTGTCTTCATGCTTAACCCTAACCCTTCCAAGTAACCATGGTCAATTCTCTACACTCTACCTTAGTTAGTATATGATAAGTATTCATTTTACTTTTCATTTTTAATTAAGACTTATCATATTCTAGCTTCATCTTCTTCTTCATCTTCAAAGAAAAAGCTTAAGTCCATTAATGGCAACTTGAGCTAAAGTGTGAGAAATCCAATTCTAAAGTGAACCCACCTCCTATTTCTTCACCCTCTACCTCTTGCCAAGTAGTATAGGGTGTTTTCTTCACAAGTTTCACAACTTGATGGAGTTGGAGCTTGAACTTGTGATGCCTCGACGTAGATCATCTTCGGCACGAAGCCGACGACCTAGCCCGCCCATTTCTCCGATCAAGCCGACGATTGAGTCCGGGATTCGAGATGGACAGCGAGAGGATGCCTACGTGGAGCTAAGGAAGTGGAGAACCGGATCTACAAAGGTTGTAGCATCTTTCTTTTAGTTAAGTAGTTAACTAGTTTCACTTTGTCGCCTAAAATTCTAGTTAACGATCTAGTCTAGGGTTTCTCAGCACCGTAAAATTCGAAATTGGCATGGTTGATGCCTTGTGAGACCTCATGAGAGTGCCTAGGAACCCTACATAAATAGCCTAGTTTTGTGCCAAGTAATGGATGCTTCTTTTTAGTTAGATTTTAGTGTAGGTTAGTTTGTAACTTCTTCTTCCTCTTCATCTATTCTCCATTAAAGTGTGGTGGGAGCTCTTGGATGGAAAATCAATGAAGATGAGGAATTTTATTTAACTTGTGTCTTTTAATTCTTGTATTGTAATTTTAATTGCTAAGTGTAATTTGTTTCTTGTTGTTAAGTAGTTGTTGATATTTCTTTGCTTGTTTTATTTTCCTTCCCTTCTTATCCGTATTATTTTCAAGCCATGATACTCGACGGAGTTCCTTGATTAGGTGAGGACCCAAGTAGTTAGCTTGTAAAACCGTATTTTTCCGTTCTTTCTTTGCTTCTTTCTTGCTTTGTTGTTTTTTTTCATTTTCATGTGTGAATAATTTCCATACTTGTTAGGGGCAAAGGAAGGTTAGTATGAGGGACGGAAAAATTCCTTATGCTTCTCTTCCCCAAACATCCTAAAACGAACCTAGATCAAACAAACGCAACCCCCTCACTTAGGCGCGCTATACGTAACTTATAGTCGCGCCTTAAATCGAGAAGTTCTTTAAGCGCACTATAACGTGACATGTAGTTGTGATTTAATTGGATACATGGTTGCGGGTGTTTGGCCTAGGCTTGGAAATAAGCGTATTTAGCGGACGGACAAGGGGCACTAGGAATGGATTTAGCGTTGGAAAGCTTGCTTAAACTCGCAAATCCCATTCTTATGTCCTCCTAATCTCTTCTACTTTCGATTATCCCAATATCGTTTCAAGAATGGCAAAAGACAAGTACAAGACTAATCCCAACTCTACTAACCAAGCTTAACCCTAACAAGTTTGCTTGAATATACATACAAACACTTAGGATAGTTTTGAACATACACATATATATTCTTTATTGACTCGTCTAAAACACGAACGAACATACTACCATCTCCCTGTGGATCGACCCTTGCTCAACCGACTAGCTGCAAAGTGACACCGTCTTGATTGCGGTAACTAAAATTCTTTCAATCAAATGTCGATGCACAGGATGATGCGTATGTGATATGGATATTGGTATAAACATATGAATACAAGAATTATAACTAGATTCTAACTATCGGGCGGTTTACGTCATCCAGAAGATTCCCCCATAGATGTTTAAATCTACTCACCGGAACGTCTCGGCTAATCGAATCCGACCACCGCCTTTTCTTTCCTAACCGCGTCCGACGTCTCCGCAAACGATCCTAGAATCGCACAAACTTAGCACATGAGGCTAGAAATCCGATATAACGTGAAATCAAAACAATACGAAAAAACTAACCCCTACAAGTTAGACACGTGTAAACTAGGTACGCTAAAGGTGTGCAGCAATGTCTAAGACCACCCCTAGGGGCTGTTTTCCACAGAAAACGCCAAAAATAGAATCGAAACGTCCGTATCGTACATTAACAAATCTCTTAACTTTAGGTAAAACTGTTCCAGATTTTGATAGGGCTGTAACTAGAGAAAATTGCTCAGACCAGAGACCCAAATTATATAGCAGAGAACTTCCTACAAAACCCCATGAGCCAACTCCCTAATCTGGCCGCAAATTGCGGCCAGAACCTATAAATCTGCGGCCTCAGTTTGGGGTTAGGGGCTCGTATTTCGATGGTGAATTTTTAGTCTTATAACTATCTTACAATAATTGCAATTTTTCTTTGCAAGCACTGATTTAATTGCAGATCACGTTTGAACACTAATCTCAACTAAAAACGGTATTTAAACACTAATTGAAACATTAAACTATTTTAATACAAGCTTGGGAGTTTAGCAAGGCTATTAGACTCTACACTACTTATAACTACCCTAATATGAGTTATGATTATCTTAGAAGTCACTAAAACCTTAAAGTTTACCCAACCCTCTTTTTAAAACTCTAAACTTGCATTACTTACTATTCTAACACCTAATTAAGAGTAATTAAGGCAAGGATTAGCAAGACATGTTAAGGCTTGGTTTCATACCTCAAAAGATTAGAAAGAGACCCTGACTTGAGGAGCCATACAAGGTGAAGACTTGCTTGAAGAAACTCTTAAAAAGATTAGAAAATAGGATTTTTGAAGTGATTAATGGTGGATTTTTGTTGTGATTTGTGGTGGTTTCCTACGATTAAAGTGAGGTTTTAGTTAAGAAGAAGAATAAGAGAAGAAGAAGAGAGTGAGAGATAATTCAACCATGGCACCCTCTCACCTCATTAAATGCACCATGCCATGTTTTCATTTGTTTTTCTTTTCTCAATAATTCTCGTACCATCTTTCCTTTAAAAATGTGTTAACCATTATTATTTGTGTCATGGTTGCAATATATTGTTTAACCTATTGTTAATACTAAATTAGTGTGTATGTGCATATTAAAATAATTTTTAATAATTAATACATAAAGAAATAATTAATTAAAAAAGTAATTAAATAAATAACTAATTAAATACATAATTAATAAGTAATTACATAAGTGAACTAGTACATTTATACTTATGTGGAAAATAATTATTAACTAGGTTTTATGGAAAAACAAATGTTATACCACTAATTAATATATAATTATCCTAAACAATTTTTGAAATGTTACAGATCATTGTATGAGAGGGTGACGGTTAGGGCGAGAGAATTTTGAGAGAAAATTTCTAGGCTTTGCTCATGTAATTAATTCGAAAATTATAATGGAGATTTTGAAGATTCCGCTCTGCCGGTGGCTAACCATATGGTAGGTGAATGCCGTTAACAAATCTCATGCCTCTGTATTTGATTTTCTATTTTATTGTCGTATATTTATATTGCTCTTTCGCCGTTTAATTTCATAATTTTGTTTGCGTGATTTGGAAGTTGTCGCAAGTATTTTTCCCCGTTTTGATCTCTTCCCGCCGATCCCCAACAAGTTGGACGAATGCACGGGAACTAGTCAATCTCTCATCGAGTGATGGATGATTATATTACTTTTAAAGTAAGCATCAATTAAAAAAGATAAAAAGGTAAACATCATTTTTTAAAAATCATCAGCTGACAGTTTCGGCGAAAAAAAAACCATGCACACAGAGTGCGATAATTCGAGGTGAAAAAAAGAATTGATGTTTATAAGTACATTTAGGTAGCCGAAGAATGGAAAAATAGGTTACTTGAATTCATAATGCTCAACTAATTTATTTATCTACAAAAAAGTCAATGAAGTAAGTCGGGAATGTCATGTTTTTCTTCAAAGTCATATCAAAATCAATATCATTTGTCAACCTACTTCGAAATACATATGTGTTAATATGGATAACTTTTCACCTCCAAGTCCTTGAGACCAACTATAAAGGTGCTATATTCTAATATAAATTTTGAGAAATGACGGAAAAAGGTGTTATTCTTTATTTAATATTAGTTTTGAGAAATGACTAAAAAGTTCAATTTTGCATTTAACCTTCATAGTCTATAGCCTGAGGTATAAGAAAAATATTGTGATTTCAGTTACATTTGCTCATATATCTAACTGCTTAAAACGATTCTATTCTAAAAACCGTAAATTTTATAACCATTCAATAAAAGGTTCATCGTGAGTCATGATATTTTCAACGTATTTTGACCATGTAGATAAGCCATACTGAAGGAGGGGCCTTTCCGGTCTCCTTTAGATGTTGTCTTCCGTTGATCTGCCGATAGCTGCGATTGACGGTTGGGATTTGATCTGGAGCGTGATCTCCTGCGATGTGTGGATCTCAATGGATTTGAGGAGATTTGCGCCGAGTACCTGCAAGAAAGTCCTAGGGTGGTTTGGTACCACCGAGGACCTGATTGATCTAGATTTATGTGTTTGTAGTGTAACCGCAATCAATAACGGTGTCGCGTGTAGCTAGACCGAGATGGGTATGGGTCGTCCTCTGAGAAACGTTGAACCTTTTATTCTTACTTTAGGCGTGTTGATTAGGAAGGGAGAATAAAGAATGGTGAAGAATGGTTGTAGGTTCTAGATCTACGTTAATACGGATACAAAATATAGATCTAGATTAAATACGGATATAAATTTAATATTAAAAGAAGGGGGCTTGTACGGTCCGTTAAGATTTAGTAGTCATGGATGATTAATTAAAGATGACTCTTTTTATCCTTTAATGGATTTAAAACTAGATCGACGGTGATGCACGTAGACTAGGCTTTCTGGAGGGAAAAGGGTTCCCACTCTTAACCCCTATCTCGACATGGAACTCCATTCATATCTAGCTTTTACCAAAACAATTGTTAATCTAATCACTAATCGTGGTCGCGATTATCAATGAATTGATAGCGCGCCCAATTAGGATGTTAACTATTCTTTTGATAGAGTTTATAAAATTTATAGGACATAAAAAGTGTTTTAAGTATCTTCATCATCCATTAACCTACCCCAATCCCATGAACCCTAACAAGCGAAGAATTACTCGCGCATGTTGGGAGAAAAAGAGATAGAGAGGGAAATCATGTTAAAACTACAAAGAGATAGAATAAGAAAACAACTACCTTTATTAATCAACAAAATTCATTTACACTTTGTTACCTTAGAAAATGATTATACAAATGCTAGTTTGCTTCTCGATCTCTTCTAAGGAGGTAGATGAACCATTGATGATCAGCCTGGATGCGTGAGCCTGTCGTGGACTTCGTGATCTCTTCAGCTTGATGATTTTTCCAAGAGGCTCTCAGTTCTTATTTATAATCCCAGAGCCAGAACCCTAGCTGCCTAATTTGGAAGCCAGAGGTTAAGATCCTAACAGCGAAATCTCATCTTCCCAATCTTCTGAACCGCGGCCAATAGGTAGGTTTGGCCGCGGATCCGTGGTGGAATGGTGAGATCTTGGGCTCATTCTTCTTGTGGCTTCTTTTGGTGACACGTGGTGATCTTTTGAATTTCTGGAAACTGAAAATCTTTTCTACGTCACTGCCAGAATTGATTTCTTTAGTTTATTTTCTTAATTAGGCAGGTTTGTTTTAACAACTTTGATTTCCTTGATTTCAGCCCTGCAAATTCTGCATAATAACTCAACAAATAATATTAGTTTGTTTTATGGAGATATTAACTTAACCATTAAGAATTGGTCAAAGGTATTTAATAAGGTAAGCATATTTTAAATGGGCCAAATGTTACATGGATATTATATGCTTACTTTTTCCTACCAAATGTTAATTATAATATATAAACACATGAAAATAGTATTTTTGCAGATAAACCCTTATATGTATCATATATTATAATAAACACCTTTCTTTATATAGAAATAGTAGGAAAAATGTTATATTAAATGTGCAGTTTTATCAACTGAACAAATACCCCCAAACTTATCTTTGATCGTCCCGAGCAAACTAGTTTATTCAAGAGAAGGAGAAAAAGAAAGGAGAAAACTAAGCACACTTTCGTAGGCAACACGATTGGACTAAGCACGTGCAACAAGCCGTTAAATCTCTAGGTGTCCCTAATAGGAGGAGTGTTGTCTCCTGAGGGTTTTCAGCGGATTACACCCACAAAATTCTATAATAAAAGAGATGGAGAAAGTTACATATAAAAATAAGAACTATAAAAGAAAGACTTTGAAAATTTAGAGTTTCTAAATACACTAGCTTTTCAGTTGCTATGTGCCCTATCTTAATAGTCATGAAAAGATGCTAGAAATCACATCATCCCTCAATAAAATATCGTCTTTATTCTTCATTCCAACCTTTCATCCAAATATCGATCATATACCCCTACGTGTGTGTATAGAACATCCCTACACTCATAGAATTCAATTCAAGCTATCATACTCTTGTCCATCTACCTCAGTACTTTTTAATTTGATGAATATTTGGATGGATTTGCTCGCACATTTTTCATGCGACCTTTAATATTTCTTGAGATACTAACCGACCGATTACTCATGTGCTTGCTTATCAGGCGTATTAGTATTTTCTTCATCTTGCAACACCTAAGGTTTAGCAGTGACCCCCAAACCAGTTGGTCTAAGGCACTAGGTGATGAAGCACCATCGCTATATTTTTTTATTGCTGCCTTGGTGATAACAAAACCAGTGTTCATTTTTCTTCACAATTTTATATTTTATTTATAATTTCCTTCATACTTTGGATTTTAGACAAGAGTATTATCCTCTACTATCCCGAGTTTCAAGACGTGTGTAAATGCGTATAGTAGGGTATCAACGTTCAAATATTTGGTTTCCAGAATAGAAACTATTTTTCAGACTTACTTTTATCCTCAGATTAATGACTTCTTTCATCTTACTAACCCTTGAGACAACGGCTCATAACTACTTATTACTAGTTCGTTTAAGAAAACTTCTAATTTTCTTGTTTTTCTTAAACTATTCCTATCTTTTAAATATAATTTTTCACTTTCTACTCTTTTGTTATCAAAATTTTTTTTGTGCTTATATATAGTATAATGCAAAGTATCGCGTAAATAAGCACAAACCTCCCCCAAATCTGTTTACAGCAGTGTCCTCACTGATATCATCCGTTAAGCTCAAAAACCTGTAGACTTAGGAGGAAAAAGGGGACAAGAAATAATGAAAGTGAAATCCTCCCCAAAACCTATTTTTAGCTCACAATCTTATAAAAAATTTCTCTCAAGAGCCAAAATACCCCCCCTTCCCCCACAAACTTAAGTAAAATCGTATTAAGCATTTAAAATTATTTGGGGGGGTTAAAATTATTGGTCAAAGTAAAGCCTTGCAAAGACCAAAAGTCAACACCAACCATTCAAAAAATTTATCGATGAAGCACCAAGGTTGGTGGAAGAACATGTCGCCTATTGATGTGAAGAAGTGGGGAGGAGATAAGAGGTGTAATGGAAAAGGTTTACGTCTCGGTTTGTAGAGACGAAACAATGATGATGGATTACTAGCATTCTTGTTATCGATAAGAAGAAGAGGTGATGGTTCAATTTCTTTGTGTTGAGCTTGATTCATCACACCACCCGTATTTTCTAAGAATGCGAGTTCTTCGGCAAAAATTTCTTCAAAGCTTTCATCGATATCCCAAATAATAATCTCATCGGAAAGAACATGATGATACTCGGACTCCATAAAAGGTTCATATTCCGCGTTAGATGTTGACCCGGACAACAACGTAATAGCGGAGCCGAGATCAGTATCGTGAAGCTCTTCAATTTCACTGCTGTCGGAATCTATTGTTTCGACAGAACACATATGAGCATAGGGTTCGGAGGGTTCACTTCCCAACTTGTAAATGTTAAGCTCAATTGACATCTTTCCGAAGGACAGGTTCATAGAGCCGTTTCGGCAATTGATTTCAGCATTGGAAGTCGCAAGAAAAGGTCAACCTAAAATCATCGGAATTTGGTTTCGTGGGTTCGCTACAGGTTGTGTATCTATAACGATAAAGTCCACAGGAAATATAAATTCCCGGACTTTGATTAACACATCCTATAGCTCACCCCTAGGTTGGGTGATAGATCGATCGGCCATCTGAAGAGTGTAATGCGCCGGTTTTAATTCTCCGATCCCTAATTTCTCATAAACAGGATACGGAAGCAAGTTAACACTAGCACCTAAATCGAGTAGAGCACGATTGATATTTTTACCCCTAATAGAAATAGAAATTGTAGGACTTCTGGGGTCCTTTCGTTTCTTGGGTAGTTGTTGTGTAAAAGCAGTGCTCACATTACTCGCAAGGAAAACTTTTTTAGGTACTTGAACTTTTCTCTTCCTAGTGCACAAGTCCTTTAGGATTTTCGCATAAGATGGAACTTATTGAATAGCATCTAGGAGAGGAATGTTTATGTTAACTTGCTTAAAAATTTCCATAATCTTCTCTATTTGTGGACTTGGTCTGTTGCCCCTTAACCTGTTTGGATAAGGTGCTTTATCAATAAGGTTTAGGTCCAAAATTGGAGAGGATTGTGGGGATGGAATGGATCCCAGAATTGGAGTGGGGATCGTTTTAGATAGATTTGTGGAAGTGGGCTGAGGGTTCGAGCCTTGGGAAAAACGGAGAATAGGCTCGGAAGAAGGTGGGAGATTAGACGAATTAGGGGAAGAAGTAGAAGCTGGGGTTTCATTGGTATCACTAACATCATCAAATTGCTCACCCACTCGGTTATTCAACACTTTTCCCGATCTCAACGTAGTAACGGCACTCACGTTATGATTTTGTGAGTGGCCAGGATTTGGTAGGGGTTGAGATGGGAGTTTCCCTTTCTCTCTCGCACTCATTGCGGCGTTCAATTGTGCAATTTGGTTTTCTATTGATTTAATACTCTCACCGTGGAAGGCGGAGTCTTTCTTTATGGTATCAATAGAAGACTTCATATCAGCCGACATTTGAATGGAATGTTTCATAAACAAATCCAAAGTTTATGCGAGTGAAGCGTTATCAATACCGGCCAATTGCGGTACAGAAGTGTTGGCCGGATTTTGAAAATTTTGTGACTGAAAGGGGTGCTGACTTTGTGGTTGTGGTTGCTGTGGAGGAGGTCTTTGATAATTGCTTTGGAACTGGTTTTGATTTTGGGGTTGGTTTTGGTTCCAAGCAAAGTTAGGATAATTCCTCCATCCTTGATTATACGTGGAAGAATAAGGATCGTTTCTAGGTCGCTGCTGAAAAGCAGTATTAGTTTGCTCGTGACCTTGAAACGATTCATTCATAGGGCATTGTTCCGTCAAGTGTGAAGGATCTGAACAGCAACCATATACGGTCTTGGGAAGCGTTACCTAATTTAGGGAGACTGATGAGAATTTGTTCTCAATAGCGTCGAGTTTCTTCTGCATCGCTGCCATTTCGGATTTTACTGCGATGGAAACATCGAGCTGATGAATACCTCCCCTAGATGAAGGTGGTCTTACGCTTTCCCACTGCAAAGTGTTTTCAGCGAGGTCTTCCAGATATTTCCAAACTTCACCATCATCTTTAGACATGAAATTGCATTGACACATTGTTTCAAGCATCTGTTTTGTCGCTGGATTAACGCCCTCATATATAATTCGGCACAAATCCCATCTTTGTATTCCATGATGAGGACATTGGACAAGCAGATCCTTGAAACGTTCAAAGCACTTCCAAAATGGTTCATTGGGAAGCTGGGTGAACTGGTTGATTTCGCTCCTAATATGGGCGGTCTTATGGTTTGGGTAAAACTTCTTAAGAAATGCAATAACGAATTCATCCCAGTTAGTGATAGAGTGTGTGGCAGTATTATAAAACCATTTTTCTGCCAAGTCGCATAGAGTGAGTGGGAGAAGACGCAAGCGCATAGCATCCACAGTCAGTTGTGAAGTACCCATCATTGCGCATACATTTTCGAATTTAGTGATGAAAACGTACGCGTCTTCAGACTCAAGCCCGTGAAATTTGGGCAACAAATTGATGTAGTGGGGTTTAATTTCAAAATTATCCCCGTTGGCTGGTGGAATAGATAGACAAGTGGGAAGTGGACCACGGATAGGATAGCATCTCTCTTGGAGAGAGATGTGCGGTGGATTCTGCGCACCTACGGGCGGTGGCAGCGTGGTGTTATAATCTGATGGAGTACCGTCCATCTCGGTTGATGTGGTGTGTGGTGGGGGAAAAGAAGATGAAGAAGCACCGACTTCGGAGTTGATAGCAGGAACACGGACAAGATGGGCACTAGAATCCCGTGTCCAGCCAAGCATGCACTAAGCGGGTTTAGCGCAAGTGGCAGCGTGTGTACTTTTAAAAATGGTTTTTTTTGAAAAGTGTGTCGCACTTAGACAAATCACACAAAAATGCACAAACAACCCTAGAACTAAGGTTACCTAGGTCAAGTCTCTAGACCGTTCCTAGACTTCCAAAGGACAAGCCGTATGATCAATCTTCTACCACCTCTTTACTACTCTTGTGGCAAGGTAAGTGCCAGGTAAGTGGGAGGTATCCACTATGTAAGTAGTGGGCCTAATTAAGTAACCACTTGCCTTAGACACACTTGCCTAGACACCATAAAAGTAATGCGGATAAGGGATAGATTACCCACGACCTTCCTCTGTCCTTATTGAGCGCGACAGTTCTTAAAGTCTTGTCTAGATATTTTTTAAATTATGTAGAGTTGATGCAGATGCTCGGTTTATGATTTGTGGGGCTTAGGAAGGGTGATAAAATCCCCACCTAATCTGGATTTGGTCTTTGCCCCTTAAAGTCCGTATTAAAATATGCAAAACAAACCAATCACAAAACTTTGCAAAAAGATTTTTGAGTGGCGATATTTTGCAAAGAATCCTGCAGAAAAGATATTTTATTGGATTTCAGAGGAGAGAGAAAGAGTTGAGAATCTTACCAGAGAAGTTTGGAACCCTAGATCCTCAATCTCGCCGCGCTTCCGCCGCGAATGTGGCTTATTTACCGCGGTTCCGCCGCAAGGAAGAGAGATCAATTTATGAAATTTTTCTCTGTGGCCTTCTATACTCCTCTGGATCTCGATGTATGTCTCTGTCTTTCTGTTTCCTCAAGTCTGTGACTCCAGATCTCCTTGCAAAATTCACACACAAATCGTTAAATATACAATTGGCAGTTTTGTTTTAATTATGATATAGATCGAATAAGAATTCAACACAAATAGTAAGAATAAAAAAATTACGCACGTATCCCCGGCAACGACGCCATTTGATTGATCTAGATTTATGTGTTTGTAGTGTAACCGCAATCAATAACGGTGTCGCGTGTAGCTAGACCGAGATGAGTACGGGTCATCCTCTGGGAAACGTTGAACCTTTTATTCTTACTTTAGGCATGTTGATTAGGAAGGGAGAATAAAGAATGGTGAAGAATGGTTGTAGGTTCTAGATCTACGTTAAACACAGATGCAAAATATAGATCTAGATTAAATACGGATGTAAGTTTAATATTAAAAGAAGGGGGCTTGTACAGTTCGTTAAGATTTAGTAGTCATTGATGATTAATTAAAGATTACTCTTTTTATCCTTTAATAGATTTAAAACTAGATCGACGGTGATGCATGTAGATTAGGGTTTCTGGAGGGAAAAGGGTTCCCACTCTTAACCCTTATCTCGACATGGAACTCCGTTCATATCTAGCCTTTACCAAAACAATTGTTAATCTAATCTCTAATCGTGGTCGCGATTATCAATGAATTGATAGCGGTCCCAATTAGGATGTTAACTATTCTTTTGATAGAGTTTATAAACTTTATAGGACTAAAAAAGAGTTTAAGGATCTTCATCATCCATTAACCTACCCTAAGCCCATGAACCCTAACAAGTGAAGAATTACTCACGCATGTTGGGAGAAGAAGAGATGGAGAGGAAAATCATGTTAAAACTACAAAGAGATAGAATAAGAAAACAACTACCTTTATTAATCAACAAAATTCATTTACACTTTGTTCCCTTAGAAAATGATTACACAAATGCAAGTTTGCTTCTCGATCTCTTCTAAGGAGGTAGATGAACCATTGATGATCAGCCTGGATGCGTGAGCCTGTCGTGGACTTCGTGATCTCTTCAGCTTGATGATTTTTCTAAGAGGCTCTCGGTCCTTATTTATAGTCTCAGAGCCAGAACCCTAGCTGCCTAATTTGGAAGCCAGAGATTAAGATCCTAACAGCGAAATCTCAACTTCCCAATGTTCTTAACCGCGGCGGAACCGCGGCCAATAGGTAGGTTTGGCCGCGGATCCGCGGTGGAATGGTTAGATCTTGGGCTCATTCTTCTTGTGGCTTCTTCTGGTGAAATGTGGTGATCTTTTGAATCTCTGGAAACTGAAAATCTTTTCTACGTCACTGCCAGAATTGATTTCTTTAGTTTATTTTCTTAATTAGGCAGGTTTGTTTTAACAACTTTGATTTCCTTGATTTCAGCCCTGCAAATTCTGCACAATAACCCAACAAATAATATTAGTTTGTTTTATAGAGATATTAACTTAACCATTAAGATTTGGTCAAAGGTATTTAATAAGGTAAGTATATTTTAAATGGGCCAAATGTTACATGGATATTATATGCTTATTTTTTCCTACCAAATGTTAATTATAATATATAAACACATGAAAATAGTATTTTTACAGATAAACCCTCATATGTATCAAATATAATAATAAACACCTTTCTTTATATAGAAATAGTAGGAAAAATGTCATATTAAATGTGCAGTTTTATCAACTGAACAGGATTCTCCGGCGATCAAGTCAGTAACAAGATCCGAGCAGAGTAACGGCTTAAGTGGAGCAGAAATGCTTACTTAATCCCTCTGGGAGAGGGGTTTCTATAGCGGCGGCAGCACGCAGGGGCAGGCGCAAGAATCACGCCGGCCGTTACGCCCCCGACGTCACGCCCGCGTGATAAGCGAATCTTCTCATTAATTGCGAGACAGGCTCGTTACTGGGGATCGTAATGGCGTGGAACGTGGGATGTGGATGGCGGAGATCTTGCGCATGGCGAGATTCGCGGAGCAGCGGTTACGCCTGCGAGTGGTGCCGTTAGTCGGTCGATGAGACCGAGGAAAATGGCCTCGGCGGAAGAGCTCGGGAACGAGCGGGAGAGCCGAGGCATCTTGGTCCTGTGGTAGCTCGGAGGCGAGCTGGGAGGCCAAGGAAGCCAATTTCCGCATGGGGGCTCTGAGGAGAGCCAGCTTGTTCTTGAGGGTCGGGCACAGGGGAGGTCTGGTTGGCCCCTGTAGGCCCTTTCTTCTGAGCTCTGGGATATGTCATCTACCACGTGTCACGATCTGGAAGATCGCCGATATTGAGCATCATCATTAGCCCCCCACTCTTGTCCCGACCAGCTGACGGGTCGGGTCGAGAGTGGACTGCCGGGCCACCCGGGGTGAGCTCCTGATTGGTCATCTTCGTGTGTGTTTGGAAATATTTCACAACCAAAGAAATTTATACCGCGATCAATTGACGGTGTATATTGTAGTTTCGTCAATGAGAACGGATCGTCCACTGAGAAAGTGTGAATTTGTTTGAATTTGTTTTAGTTGAGTTGAAAAGAAAAGATAAAAGATAATGATTTAAGATTTGTGAAATTTAGTTTCAAGAAACATAAAGAAATAGATCTAGGATCAAGAATTGATAAAGATCAAGGAAATGTCCAAACCAATTGAATTATCAAGATTTGTAAAGTTGCTTGTAAGAATCGATCAAATTGATAATGATGATGAATACTAATGATTAGGAATTCTTATCTATTGAGAATTTGTTGCTAGATCGATGACGATCAACGAGATTTAGGGATCTATTGAAGAAACTAGGGTTTCTCCTTCATCATCTCTTGTCCTTTCATTGATTATCATTCAAATTCTAGCCTCTAGCAAATTGAATCACCAATCGTTGATCTCTAATTTGGAGCGAAAATATTCAAGAAAGCGATCTCTCTCAAATTAGGTCTTCGATGATTCAATTTCCTAAAGTTTACAAAACTCATAAGACTTAAGAACCGTTCAAGAATTTAATCATCATCATCTACCTACTCTCTCGATTCCGCTATAAGCTGAGATTTCACTCACACGTCATGAAAAAGGATAGATTCAAGAATCGATAACTTTTCATAATGCAAGAATGTAAAGAAAAGCAAGATTTAAATTTTCACCTTTATTAATCAACAATTAGGTACAATTCACTCAACTCGAGATTACAAGATTTGAGGAGGTAACTAGATCCGCTGAAATTAGCTTCGCATCGATCTTCTTGAGTCACAGATCTTCATGGATCTCTTGCTCGG
The DNA here is from genome assembly GCA_030015575.1 of Agapanthus africanus. Lineage (NCBI taxonomy): Eukaryota > Viridiplantae > Streptophyta > Magnoliopsida > Asparagales > Amaryllidaceae > Agapanthus > Agapanthus africanus. The sequence goes on from CM057350.1 coordinate 508,125,887, forward strand.
ATGAAATCGGCGTTGCTTCAAAGGCTCGTTGAAGGCTCGCTTGAGACGCTTCTCGATGGATCTTGATTTGGATTTGAAATTGGATTTGGGTTAGGGTTTTGGATCACAAGTTGTGTCACTCAACTTGTGGAAATTTGGTGTATAATGATCAACTACCGAACAACAACTCAACCACTAATCAAAAACCTCTTCAATGAAGCCCTAGGTCCTTTTTTATAGTTTCTCCTTTATCTTCTCCTAGAAGCTTGGTTTATTTTCTACTAGAAGCTAGGTTGTTATGAAGCTTGCATGAGAAGCTTGGTAGGTATCAAACTTGCACAAGAAGCTTGGCTGTTAGAAGGGAGGCTTTTGGAGAAATCTACACAATTCGAAACGTCTTGGAGAAGTTTGGTCGTTAAAAGAAGAGCCCTGCAAAATGTTTCCACCGCCAACGAGTTGAATCGGCCGCGGATCCGCGGCGGATCGGCCTGACTCGGCCGTGGATCCACGACCATTTTAGGAGCTTTCTGCATTATTTTTCCAGGGTAATTGTGATATTGTCTTTAGGGTTTTCTTTTGATTCCTGGAATCTTATAATTCTTACTTGGTTACTGCCAGATTTCAAGTCTCTGACTTGATGCGTTTTATCAGTATTTTTGTGATTCTGGCCCTTTAACCTCGAGAATTTCCTGCACACAATCTTGAGACAAATGTTTAAATATACAAAAGATTATGCGTGTAGTAATAAACACACAGTTTTCCTCATAATGCCGGTTATAATGTATAACACATGTTATTTGGTATTTTGCAGACGAATTGCTAATATGTGCTATATTTATACCAAACACCTTTAGATGATTACAAAGAGTAAGGAAATTGATATGTTAAAAATGCAATATTTTCGACTGATCAAATTCCCCCAAACTTAATTTTGGTCGTCTCGAGCAAACATCTTTTATTCAGGAGAAGGAGAAAATATAAGAAAAACATACTTTTGTAGGCAACACGATTGCACTGAGCACGTGCAACAAGCCTTTAAACCTCTAGGTGTCCCTAGTAGGAGGAGTGTTGTCTCCTGAGGGTTTTCAGCGGATTGCACTCACAAAATCCAATAATAAAAGGAAGACCGTGAAAGTTACATGTAAAGATAAGAATTGTAAAAGAAAAACTTTAAAAGTTAGAGTCTCCAAGTACACTAGTTTTTCGGTTGTCATGAGCCCTATCTTAATAGTCATGAAGAGATATTAGAAATCACATCATCCCTCAATAAAACATCGTCTTTATTCTTCATTCCTACCTTTCTTCCAAACACCGATCATATATCCTTACGTGTGTGTAAAGAACATCACTACACTCGGAGAATTCAATTCAAGCTATCATACTCTTGTCCATCAACCTCGGTACTTTTTAATTGATGAATATTTAGATGAGATTGCTCACACATTTATCACGCGACCGTTAATACTTCTTGAGGTACTAACCGACCGATTACTTATGTGCTCGCTGATTAGGCGTAAGTAGTATTTTCCTCGTCTTGCAACACCTAAGGCTTAGCAGTGACTCCCAAACCAGTTGGTCTAAGGCATTAGGTGATGAAGCACCCTTGCTATATATTTTTTATATGCTGCCTTGGTGATAACAAAACCAGTGTTCATTTTTCTACACCATTTTTTTATTTTTTATTCTCCATTTATTATTTCCTTCATATTTTGGCTTTTAGACAAGAGCATTTCAAGGTATCCTCTACTATCCCGAGTTTCAAGACGTGTGTAAGTGCGTATAGTAGAGTATCAACATTCAAATGTTTGGCTTCCAGAATAGGAACTATTCTTCAGACTTATTTTTATCCTCAGATTAGTGACTTTTTTCATCTTACAAACCCTTGGGAAAACGGCTCATAACTACTTATTACTAGTTCGTTTAAGAAAACTTCTAATTTTCTTGGTTTTCTTCAATTTTTCTAATCTTTTGGATGTATTTTTTCACTGTCTAATCTTTTATTATAAAATTAAATATTAAATATATATATTTTTTATATGTTTTGTGCTTATGCAAAGTATGATGCAAAGTGATGCATAAATAAGCACAAACCTCCCCCAAACTTATTCTTTTCACTCACCTCCATTCTAAAGATGATACAGTATTTTTTTAAGACATGGAGGTGAGACGGAGGAATTTTAGTCAAGATAAAGTGGCGCCTGTAAAAACAGGAGCTCCTCCGTGGGGTCAGTGGAAAAATACGGTTTTAATCTATGTCCATTTACTTTGAAAATTGTACCGTTTTCAACATTTTCAACCTCAACTGCCCCGTGCGGGTATACATACCGCACAACAAAAGGTCCTTTCCACCGAGATCGTAACTTACCCGCATGAAGATGGAGATGTGAATCATAAAGAAGGTGTCACGACCCGAAAGTACGGAACATGACCGGCACTTAAACTACGAACGTCTCGAGGCGTACGTAATCTAAGTAAACCGAAAACCCAGAAATCCAAACCATGAAAAGATGTAGAGTGTAGGAAAAACCAACTTAAAGCATGTAGTTTCAATAGCATAAGCCGAATTATGCGGTTTTTAAAAACATCAAAAATTTCCTGAATATTTCGGCAGAGTCTCCTTTGTAAATACTGGCCCCCAAATGGGATACAACATGAATAGTATACGGAATCAATAAAAAGGCATCCCCAAGCTGGAGCTAGCTCTTCGTCAATCGACGGCCACAACCACACAAGCAATATAATATACAACGCCAACGGCGAGGATCAAAACTCAAAAGGAAACTCAAAGGCACAAGAAATCTACAGAAATATAACGCACGACTCTAAGCTCGAAAGAATAACATCACTGGTCTCTATCTCAAAATAAATACATGTTTAGTTGATGGAACTTCTAGATACAACAGAATAATGATATACAAGATATATAATGGGGGTACGATACAAGTAAACCCACCTACTAGCAAGTCACCCGGAAAATGGGAAGCGGTGCCAGCAAAGCCGTAATGAAACCTGTACGGCAAAACCTACAAGAAACTGGGGCACAACGGGGGTGAGTTGCCAACTCGTGAATAGAAAAACATCTACGGAAAGAAATCGCATAAATAACGCAACCTAGGTCAATGATCATAATATATCCTAAAATATATATATAACATGCAGCCTATAACAAAGGCTAGGGTAAATATCTAATCCGAGTGTAATCTCATGTGCCCGTGTCAGTGCCTCAGGTAGCAATATATCATATGAATGAGGTATGAATGCATGAAAACAGAATACATGTAAATGAAGAAACTGTTTTCATAATTTAGTGAGATTTCCTTTGTATTTTTAAAATGAGGTATCATAATGAAATCAGCATAAAACAGTGCCTAGCATCGGTGCAAAACGTAATCCCAATATCTTGATATCTCTGTATCACAGTCTCTGTACCTCAATATCTCGAAATCTCAATGTCTCAATCACAATATCTAGGGCGCCGACAGTCCAGACCGGCCCCTACCATCCATCTCAAGACCACGACGGTATCTTCTAGATATCCGACGCGTCGGGTAATATCACCGGTCGGTAGTGCTCCCCTGCCAGGCTCAACGTCAACAACACGATCCTCTTGCCCCGGGGTACCGCACCGGGCCCACCATGTACCCGAAACGGTTCCTCCACTCCTCGAATCGGGTCTCGAAATCCATCAGCAAACTCATGGTGGACGACTCATACATCATGAGAAAACCGTACTTTTTATTTAAAAGAGAGGGAAGAAGCTTATACAAGTTTTGCGGTTTTCCCCCAAATCCAGAAAATCTCATAAAAATCCGAATCCAAATCATCAATAGCATATAAACCCATGAATATAGGCATAAGAATCCATGAATACGGCATAACAATGAATAACAGTATGCATGAAGTGACAAGTAATAACTACAATATCTAAGCTGGCATATAAGGTAAGTACACTAATATTATGTCAAACTACTAGCTATCAAGCTAAGTTAAGCAATAATATTTTCTAAGGTGTACGTGACATGGCAATTACCGATGAAGATGTGTGTGAGCCGGCAAGTAAGTGTACGTGGTACATACGCATCATCGGTAATGGTGCTGGTGTCCTAACAGCATAATGTTAACATGCAATATGAAATAACAATGTAAGTATGCGATGCGGAGCGAGCAACCAAAATGAGCGGGAGCTAAATATTAAACAATGGGGCCATTTGAAATAACACGAATCGTAGGGTTTTTAAAATAGGGCTACGGTAGTTTTAAGAAAGGATACGTCTTTTGAAATATCCGTAGATCCCTTGACCTGTCTTTTAAAATACCCACGATCCGCTAGTTTTGAAATAGGTAGGAGTCTAATCTAATCTAATAACTACACTAAACTATACGGTGAACTAACAAGCTGAACTACAGGTAAGGAAACCGCCTATCATCTGAGTCGATACATATACATACCTGTATATGTATAGTCGGTGATCCCGCCTCAATAATATCATATCCGATACCATATCTATAATCAGACATCCCAAGTCAAGAGTGCGGATCAATCATCAATATATATCTCGTACGTAAATCCGTCGTACGGCATCCCAAATCGGGGTACGGGTCAATATCACATTCATCATACTATTCACCTAGTATCCTCTTTATCAAATAACATGATCGGGGTACTGATCTACGTCTAGTACAATACTGATACCGCCTAAGTATGCATGCACGTGTGTGAAACACTACGTCAAGGACCCGCTACAACGTCATGTCGTATCTCAAATACGAACCCTGCTATATCACCGATCTCACTGCCTCAAATCAAATCTCATCGACTCATCATAAATCCCAAGTACTATCCTCATTATCCATGCATGCGTATATGAATGTACATATGCATAGTCCCATACCCACGCATATATACATATATACACATCCCAATCTACGCACAAGAAAGTAAAGTATGCAAGTCTGTGTGTGCGTATGTGGGTATAACAACTACTCTAGGGTTTCGCAACTAACCCAAAGGTAAACCATGAACACATAAACATAACATGAATAAACATTCTCGTATCATAAAACACCTATATAAATATATATATATGAGCTACACTATGGACTGCGGGGGTTCTATACGCCATCCACCCGACTTCTCCCCGTAGATATAAATCTACTCACGTGGTCCTTGCTTGCCGGTGCCGACGTCGTCACGCGCTTGCTTGTCGTCTCGAAGTCCACATGGGGTACCTACATATCATAACGCACCGTATCGCATTAAAATCCGACTCATGACCAACACGACACACGAATCCCACATAGGTCAAAACCTTTGGTTGCTTTCATAAATCAACCCAAAAAACCCTCGACTTCGGCGTACAAACGCCAAACCATCGAGAAAAACCCAAACACACTCATTTACACAATCACAAGCACTAATTATAATATAAAATAGCTTAAAATTCACAAAAACCTCAAACTCACTTTAAAAGCTATTTTTCCGAAAATCCAGCAAGTAAAATTACCCGTTTTAGTACAAAACTCGACGTTTAAACATATCTAGCGGCCGCAATATCCACTCAAAACTATAAATAAGTCATCGAACCCTAATTAGATTTTTAATCTCACTAACTTTCATTAACCCGAAATTCTAGTTTACAATTTTACCCAATTTTAACACTTTTAAAGCAACAATACATAATTCAACAACTAGACTAGGTTTCGCACAACCTAAGGTGTTAAAATACTCATTAACATGCCAAAGACGTGATGAAAGCCTTACCATATTTTAATTCTCAATTTAACATAATATTTACAAAAACTAGTTTGCAATATATATAATTATCATAAATTTAAATTAACAAAAATGCAACTAGCAACTAGATTTGATTTAGCATAACATTTATATGTCAAATACATCCCACATAACCCTAATCTCACAACACAAAACCCCAATTTAAATTCAAACCCCTCTCTTGAATTTTAAATCATGCACTTAAACCCAATTGAAAACCTATTTAAACATTTAATTAAGCTAACATAAAGCAATTAACACAATTTAAGAAAAATGTTAGAATTATACCTCATGATAAAGAGATCAAATATGAAAATCAAAGCCTCTAAAATGCCAACTTGCTCCCTAGATCCATGCAATTTTGGATAATGAGAAATGTGTAGGAGTTGGATTTGGATTTTGGGATTTATTTGATGGATTTTGAGGCAATTTTTGTTAATTTTTTTCCAAGAGAATGAGAAGAGAATTGGGAGGGGTTGCTGCTGAAGGAGGATGGGGGGCTCGGCCAGCAGATGTGGGGGAGGGTGTGGAGTGTATGGGGTGTGGAAAAGAAAGTCCAAGTCAAGATAAAATACCCCCAAGTCAACACACCAACTTCTTCTCTCATTATTCTTTTCTTTTCCTTTCTTTTCTTTTGCTTTTCTCTTCAAATCTTTAAGTGGGGAAGAGTGGAAGTGGGGGCTGCTGATTTGGAAAGGGGAGAGAGGGTAGGGGTGAGTGTGGGTGAGGGAAAATGATAAATGTTATACCCCAATTCCATTAACACTAATTTCACTAATTAAGCCCTTTTTCTTCGAAATTTTCTAAACCGTTTTGGCAAACCATTTCATTTCAAAAACCACATGATAAAATTTTGTTTAATTTATTATGATGCAAAAAATTTGTTTCAACTCATTCCAATTTGTAATTTTCCCTAATTAAATGTATTAGCGACGGCTTAAAATAATATTAAAATAATTAATTTCGGAAAATTTTTCAGAAAATTTGAAATTTCACCAGTGGCTCAATAAACACCAATTAATAGCAATTACATAGATAGAATATGTATATTTAATTTTATAATAAAGATATTTGTATTTTGACTTTTTACCGAAAAGCCCCTTATTTTACCGATTTTTTCGAAATTTCACCGAAACGATTTTCAAAACGTTACAATCTTCCCCCCTTAAAGAAATTCGGTCCCTGAATTTAAATTAAAACTCCCCCTAAATACTAAAATATTTCAGCCAAAACCATCAAATCGCCGGGACTCCGAAATCATAAATAGATAAACGCATCATAGCGCAATGCATGCGCATGAGTAATGAGTAGATAACTCGAAATCAAAACTCCATCAAGCATCCCGCAATCATCGGAGTCAAGGTGAAGACACGAATGCCAAATCTCAAGCAAGACCGATATGCTGTAAATCGGAACTATACATGTAAATATCATGAGGAAATGCATGCCAAATCCTTTAAGTTGCTGTGCAATGCACATAACACTGCACAGTGGCGGACGTCTATCATAAGAAAATAACTATATACATATATACCTTTGTTTGAAATGTACGTTCCGCCGTTTTGGGAAACAATTTAGAAGGGTTTTCCTTGTTTTAAACGTTTCGTGTCATATCAGACACGTAGGTAAATACTGAGACTATAGCTCGCTTTTTGGAATTCCCTTCAATAGCTATCAATGCATGCAAAATACATTCAGGCACTGTCCTCTGACTAGTCCTGCTTAGTACGAAAACACATCGCAATTATCATAAAAAAAACGTACTGCTCTATAAGAAATCAATCCCAAAATACGCGTATGAATACTACGTGCGTCTAGTGCGCACGACAATCAAAATCCATATACGTGCCATACAAGTGCATAGAAACAAGATCTAAGTGCATCGGGTGTGCACAAAGCATCTGTCGTAGGCAACGTGTGTGCCTGACAGCAAAACCAGGTGCATCTGACATGCACGAAAAAATCTCGATTTAGTGCATCTGGTGTGCACCAAAATCGCATCTCAAGACATGCGCTCAACATGCGCGAAAACCCAAAACCAGGGGCATCCATCATGCACGAAATCATGAAATCCAATATCAAGTGCCGAACATGCGCAAAATCAAATCAGGTGCACAAGGTGCACAAAACAAATATCGAGTAACACAATCGAAATCGAAGTCCAGTGCATCTAAGTGCACAAAAGGCGTATCACTGCACTGCAAGCATATATAAAGTATACAGAGTGCAGGAACCAAATCGTGTGCGTGCATACGCACAAAATCAACTCAAATGTTTAAAACCGTAAAATCACAAACATGTGAAACCAAAGCACGAAAACGATATCAAGTGTAACACTGTGCAAAGATCGTAAATCCTCAATCATCAAAATCAAATCATGCGAATAAATCACCCAAAACATCGAAATCAATAATGGCGGAATAGTACCGTTCAAGTGCATCCTCTAAGAATCTCGGGCCAACTGTCGCGGTCACTAGTGGGACGTCTCGTCAATGATCATGAACTCTGGCCTGCTGGTGTGCGTAACAATGACCACTCCTGGGTCAAGGTCTTCACTGTGGATTACCAATCTCTCAGTCCATCGGCCCTGTCAGGTGTGCTAACGGGGATGATCCCGTTCTGGCACGTCTCTTGTCATCTCCCGGTCAATCATCGCGACCACTCGTAAGACAGCATATCACTGGCGTCGGCCTCTGGCTCTCTGAATGTACGTGACACATCTGATCCTGGGTGCAAGTATCATTGCAGCAGTGTCCCTGAAGGAATCCTGCTCACGGTCTCTTCCATGTCTCGTCTCTACCAACTGTCCGGAAGTCATCGTCCATTCTTATATCTGCATCTTGCTCTGGAACGGCTGCATACCCATCGCGACTCCTTCTGGAAGGTATATCCAGTACTCTGCCTCGGCATGCGCATCGCATCTCTGATGTCGGCGGAGGGGAACGTCATCATATCCAGATCTTGTACGAACCTCTTACTCCATTTTTCTCTAATGTCGACCGCTTCAGACTCGTCTCGTCGTGGCTGCATGGACTGAGCTCCAACGGCTATCCTCGTATCGGAAGTCTCCCAAGAAATGCATCTCACCACCTAGCATCCGAATTAAGTCGAGCCATCCGATCGAGTCGTCAAAACCTCATAATCCCCCAAGAGCTTAACATCTTGGGCACAGTTTAATAGTATCGAGTACATACCACAGCATCGGTGGTCCAGCCGTAGAAGGGCAAACCCAAGCCTCACTAATGGCGCCGTGGGACTGCCGCAAACCCGAAGGTTCAAAGGCTTTCACACGGTCATTAAGTCGAGTTAGGGCTTCATTCTTCTAGAGGGCCCATAGAATTGCCTGCATGCCCTTCCGAATACTTTAAACTTGGAATAATAGGTTTCTGACATTTGATCGTCTCTGTCGACTCCCAACGTCTCCGCATGAAGTCGTATCTAGCTGGAATCAATCTATCTGATGACCTCTCATCGGGTAGGCGAACGAACCACATGTCCTAGTCATTCATCCTCGGGTGACTAGCGACCTTCTATCATCTCTTAGTACAACCTGTACTGCAATAACTCCAACATATGGGGCGATATCTCGTCGCTCGCAGCAACAACTGGCTCACTCGTCTGCACGCTGAACAGTGCCTCAATCATCATGAGTAAGCAATACACCAACGATCATCAAAATCTGGCTGGCCTCTATCATTGGCTCAATCCTCTAGTGTCGATCAGTACATCCGAGTAACCTCATAAAGGCAATCCGCCAAACGCTCGTGGCGCGGAAACACAGTAAAAAGACACATCTCCGCAATCGTGTGTCGCCGGAATTTCACCCTGGTCAGTCCTCGTTCGTGATGAGCTCGTGCTGACCGCAACTCTAGCCGTAGCTCTCCCTGCCCGTAATCGTGGCAGCAAAACCATAACTGGTACTGATGAGGCTAGATCGGAATGAATATAATACTGAGCAAAGAAATGTACATCCTAAGGCTTCTTAAGTGGAGTAGCGTATCGTAAGTATGCCGCGGAACATACCCACGGTACGTCACTCTACTTTAGTCACCTATTCCATCAACCAAGGGTCATCCTACGCTCCGAAGGTAAAACCTAACGCTCTGATACCAACTTTGTCACGACCTGAAAGTACGGAACATGACCGACACTTAAACTACGAACGTCTCAAGGCGTACGTAATCTAAGTAAACCGAAAACCCAGAAATCCAAACCATGAAAAGATGTAGAGTGCAGGAAAAACCAACTTAAAGCATGTAGTTTCAATAGCATAAGCCGAATTATGCGGTTTTTAAAATCATCAAAAATTTCCTGAAAATTTCGGCAGAGTCTCCTTTGTAAATACTGGCCCCCAAATAGGATACAACATGAATAGTATACGAAATCAATAAAAAGGCATCCCCAAGCGGGAGCTAGCTCTTCGTCAATCGACGGCCACAACCACACAAGCAATATAATATACAACGCCAACGGCGAGGATCAAAACTCAAAAGGAAACTCAAAAGCACAAGAAATCTACAGAAATATAACGCGCGACTCTAAGGTCGAAAGAATAACATCACTGGTCTCTATCTCAAAATAAATACATGTTTGGTTGATGGAACTTCTAGATACAACAGAATAATGATATACAAGATATATAATGGGGGTACGATACAAGTAAACCCACCTACTAGCAAGTCACCCGGAAAATGGGAAGCGGTGCCAGCAAAGCCTTAATGAAACCTGTACGGCAAAACCTGCAAGAAACCGGGGCACAACGGGGGTGAGTTGCCAACTCGTGAATAGAAAAATATCTAAGGAAAGAAATCACATAAATAACGCAACCTAGGTCAATGATCATAATATATCCTAAAATATATATATAACATGCAGCCTATAACAAAGGCTAGGGTAAATATCTAACCCGAGTGTAATCTCATGTGCCCGTGTCAGTGCCTCAGGTAGCAATATATCATATGAATGAGGTATGAATGCATGAAAACAGAATACATGTAAATGAAGAAACTGTTTTCATAATTTAGTGAGATTTCCTTTGTATTTTTAAAATGAGGTATCATAATGAAATCAGCATAAATCAGTGCCTAGCATCGGCACAAAACGTAATCCCAATATCTCGATATCTCTGTATCACAGTCTCTGTACCTCAATATCTCGAAATCTCAATGTCTCAATCACAATATCTAGGGCGCCGTCAGTCCAGACCGGCCCCTACCATCCATCTCAAGACCACGACGGTATCCTCCGGATATCCGACGCGTCGGGTAATATCACCGGTCGGTAGTGCTCCCTTGCCAGGCTCAACGTCAACAACACGATCCTCTTGCCCCGGGATACCGCACCGGGCCCACCATGTACCCGAAACGGTTCCTCCACTCCGCGAATCGGGTCTCGAAATCCTTCAGCAAACTCATGGTGGACGACTCATACATCATGGGAAAACCGCACTTTTTATTTAAAAGAGAGGGAAGAAGCTTATACAAGTTTTGCGGTTTTCCCCCAAATCCAGAAAATCTCATAGAAATCCGAATCCAAATCATCAATAGTATATAAACCCATGAATACAGGTATAAGAATCCATGAATACGGCATAACAATGAATAAAAGTATGCATGAAGTGACAAGTAATAACTACAATATCTAAGCTGGCATATAAGGTAAGTACACTAATATTATGTCAAACTACTAGCTATCAAGCTAAGTTAAGCAATAATATTTTCTAAGATGTACGTGACATGGCAATTACCGATGAAGATGTGTGTGAGCCGGCAAGTAAGTGTACGTGGTACATACGCATCATCGGTAATGGTGCTGGTGTCCTAACAGCATAATGTCAACAATGCAATATGAAATAACAATGTAAGTATGCGATGCGGAGCGAGCAACCAAAATGAGCGGGAGCTAAATATTAAACAATGGTGCCATTTGAAATAACACGAATCGTGGGGTTTTTAAAATAGGGCTACGGTAGTTTTAAGAAAGGATACGTCTTTTGAAATATCCGTAGATCCCTTGACCTGTCTTTTAAAATACCCATGATCCGCTAGTTTTGAAAAAGGTAGGAGTCTAATCTAATCTAACAACTACACTAAACTATACGGTTGAACTAACAAGCTGAACTACAGGTAAGGAAACCGCCTATCATCTGAGTCGATACATATACATACCTGTATATGTATAGTCGGTGATCCCGCCTCAATAATATCATATCCGATACCATATCTATAATCAGACATCCCAAGTCAAGAGTGCGGATCAATCATCAATATATAGCTCGTACGTAAATCCGTCGTACGGCATCCCAAATTGGGGTACGGGTTAATATCACATTCATCATACTATTCACCTAGTATCCTATTTATCAAATATCATGATCGGGGTACTGATCTACGTCTAGTACAATACTGATACCGCCTAAGTATGCATGCACGTGTGTGAAACACTACGTCAAGGACCCGCTACAATGTCATGTCGTATCTCAAATACGAACCCTGCTATATCACCGATCTCACTGCCTCAAATCAAATCTCATCGACTCATCATAAATCCCAAGTACTATCCTCATTATCCATGCATGCGTATATGAATGTACATATGCATAGTCCCATACCCACGCATATATACATATATACACATCCCAATCTACGCACAAGAAAGTAAAGTATGCAAGTCTATGTGTGCGTATGTGGGTATAACAACTACTCTAGGGTTTCGCAACTAACCCAAAGGTAAACCATGAACACATAAACATAACATGAATAAACATTCTCGTATCATAAAACACCTATATAAACATATATATATGAGCTACACTACGGACTGCGGGGGTGCTATACGCCATCCACCCGACTTCTCCCCGTAGATATAAATCTACTCACCTGGTCCTCGCTTGCCGGTGCCGACGTCGCCACGCGCTTGCTTTTCGTCTCGAAGTCCACATGGGGTACCTACATATCATAACGCACCGTATCGCATTAAAATCCGACTCATGACCAAAACGACACACGAATCCCACATAGGTCAAAACCTTTGGTTGCTTTCATAAATCAACCCAAAAAACCCTCGACTTCGGCGTACAAACGCCAAACCATCGAGAAAAACCCAAACACACTCATTTACACAATCACAAGCACTAATTATAATATAAAATAGCTTAAAATTCACAAAAACCTCAAACTCACTTTAAAAGCTATTTTTCCGAAAATCCAGCAAGCAAAATTACCCGTTTTAGTACAAAACTCGACGTTTAAACAAATCTAGCGGCCGTAATATCCACTCAAAACTATAAATAAGTCATACAAACCCTAATTAGATTTTTAATCTCACTAATTTTCATTAACCCGAAATTCTAGTTTACAATTTTACCCAATTTTAACACTTTTAAAACAACAATACATAATTCAACAACTAGACTAGGTTTCGCACAACCTAAGGTGTTAAAATACTCATTAACATGCCAAAGACGTGATGAAAGCCTTACCATATTTTAATTCTCAATTTAACATAATATTTACAAAAACTAGTTTGCAATATATATAATTATCACAAATTTAAATTAACAAAAATGCAACTAGCAACTAGATTTGATTTAGCATAACATTTATATGTCAAATACATCCCACATAACCCTAATCTCACAACACAAAACCCCAATTTAAATTCAAACCCCTCTCTTGAATTTTAAATCATGCACTTAAACCCAATTGAAAACCTATTTAAACATTTAATTAAGCTAACCTAAAGCAATTAACACAATTTAAGAAAAAGGTTAGAATTATACCTCATGATCAAGAGATCAAATATGAAAATCAAAGCCTCTAAAATGCCAACTTGCTCCCTAGATCTATGTAAGTTTGGCTAATGAGAAATGGGTAGGAGTTGGATTTGGATTTTGGGATTTATTTGATGGATTTTGAGGCAATTTTTGTTAATTTTTTTCCAAGAGAATGAGAAGGGAATTGGGAGGGGTTGCTGCTGAAGGAGGATGGGGGGCTCGGCCAGCAGGTGTGGGGGAGGGTGTGGAGTGTGTGGGGTGTGAAAAAGAAAGTCCAAGTCAAGATAAAATACCCCCAAGTCAACACACCAACTTCTTCTCTCATTATTCTTTTCTTTTCCTTTCTTTTCTTTTGCTTTTCTCTTCAAATCTTTAATTGGGGAAGAGTGGAAGTGGGGGCTGCTGATTTGGAAAGGGGAGAGAGGGTGTGGGTGAGTGTGGGTGAGGGAAAAATGATAAATGTTATACCCCAATTCCATTAACACTAATTTCACTAATTAAGCCCTTTTCCTTCGATATTTTCTAAACCGTTTTGGCAAAGCATTTCATTTCAAAAACCACATGATAAAATTTTGTTTAATATATTATGATGCACAAAATTTGTTTCAACTCATTCCAATTTGTAATTTTCCCTAATTAAATATATTAGTGACGACTTTAAATAATATTAAAATAATTAATTTCGGAAAATTTTTCAGAAAATTTGAAATTTCACCAGTGGCTCAATAAACACCAATTAATAGAAATTACATAGATAGAATATGTATATTTAATTTTATAATAAAGATATTTGTATTTTGACTTTTTACTAAAACCCCCTTATTTTACCGATTTTTTCGAAATTTCACCGAAACGATTTTCAAAACGTTACAGAAGGACTTGTTGACCAGGTGTAAAAGTTTTTCTCAAAATGTTTTTATCGTGAAATATCTTATTCCGACTCTTTACAATCACAGCATTATCGTAAGCTTCATAGCGGAGTTCGCTTAGCTCGTTTAATTGCAGCTTCCGAAATTTGCAGGCTTGATTTAATTCAAAATTAAATTCTCCAATGGCTCACATTGCTTTGTGCTCAATCTCGACCGGAAGGTGACAAGCCTTTCCAAACACTTGTCTATAAGGAGACATACCTAGATCGGTTTTATATGCAGTTCGGAACACCCAAAGAGCATCCGTCAATTTGGTTGACCAATCTTTTCGATTTTTAGAAACTGTTTTCTCCAAAATTTGTTTGATTTGTCTGTTTGAAATCTCAGATTGCCCGCTCGTTTGGGGATGATAGGGTGCAGAAAGTTTGTGGTTGATTGCATATTTCCGCATCAAAGTCTCGAAAGACCGATTACATAAATGTGTCCCGTTATCGCTAATGATAGCATGTGGGTGTCCAAATTGCGAAAAGATATTCTCTTTAAGGAACCTAATGACAACCTTTTTGTCAAGTGCGACAAGGAATAGCTTCCACCCATTTCGAGACGTAATCAACCGCAAGCAATATGTACAAATCCTAAAGGAGTTAGGAAAAGGACCTATAAAGTCAATACCCCAAACGTCAAAAATATCAACCACTAAGATGGGTTGAAGTGGCATCTCATTTTTTCGGGAAATCCTACCCATATGTTGACACTGTGCACAGGTTTTGCAATGATCAAATGCATCTTTGAATAAAGTCGGCCAATAAAAACCGCATTGCAAAACCTTTTCCGCCGTCTTTCGAGGACCGAAATGACCCCCACATGCCTGATCATGACAAAAAGATAGAACACTCTTGAATTCATTATTAGGGACACATCTACGAATGATCTGGTCAGGACAATACTTAAACAGATAGGGTTCATCCCAGTAAAAGTGTTTTACTTGGGATAGAAATCGATGTTTGTCCTGTTTTGACCATTCAAGGGGAATAAGTCCCATAGCAAGATAATTCACAATATCCCTGTACCAAGGTTCGTCAGATACATTCAAGAGTTGTTCATCTGGAAAAGAATCATTGATCGGCAGGGTCACAGGTGAAGAAGAGATGTGCGAAAGATGGTCGGCTACTACGTTTTCACATCCTTTTTTTTATCTTTAATAATAAGATCAAATTCTTATAATAGAAGGATCCAACGTATTAGCCTACCTTTAACATCCTTCTTCGCGAAAAGATATTTCAAGGCGGAGTGGTCAGTATACACAACAATTGGTGAGCCAATCAAGTAAGGCCTGAATTTTTCTAATGCAAATACAACTGCCAAAAGTTCCTTTTTGGTAGTTTTTTAATTAATTTGAGCATCATTCAGGGTCTTGCTTGCATAATAGATCACGCGTGGCATCTTTTCAATGTGCTGTCCTAAGACTGCACCAACTGCAAAATCTGATGCATCACACATAAGCTCAAACGGGTGGTTCCAATCTGGAGAAGATAGAACGGGGGCTGTAGTGAGAGAGTGTTTAAGTGAGTCAAATGCAGCCTCACAATCTGAATCAAAGTGAAAGGTTGTGTTCTTGGCCAAGAGAAGAGTTAAAGGTCTAGCAATTTTACTAAAATCCTTAATGAATCTCCTGTAAAAGCCTGCTTGGACAAGAAAAGATCGTATATCCTTGACGCATTTAGGATGAGAAAGATTTTGAATGACATCTATTTTGGCTCTATCAACCTCAATGTCTTTCCGTGAAATAACATGTCCAAGCACAATTCCCACTTGGACCATGAAATGACATTTTTCCCAATTCAAGATTAAGTTCTTCTCCTTGCAACGAGTAAGAACTGCGTCAAGATGAGATAGGCAGTCATCAAAAGAATCTCCGAATATCGAAAAATCGTCCATGAAAATCTCCAGAAAATTCTCGACCATGTCTGAGAATATCCCCATCATACACCGCTGAAATGTAGCGGGAGCATTGCATAACCCAAAGGGCATTCATCTATAAGAAAAAGTACCAAAAGGAGAAGTAAATATGGTTTTGTCTTGATCCTTTTTGGCAATAGGGACCTGGTTATAGCCGGAGTATCCGTCCATGAAGTAATAGTATTCACGTCCAGCTAAGCGTTCTAGCATCTAGTCAATAAAAGGTAGAGGAAAGTGGTCTTTCCTCATTGCGGCACATTGAGTTTTCTATAATCAATACATACACGCCACCCAGTTTGAGCGCGTGTCTAGATTAACTCATTTACCTCATTTATTATGACCGTGATGCCAGATTTCTTAGGGACTACATGAATTGGACTTACCCATTGGCTATCAGAGATTGGATAAATGATACCATTGTCAAGGCATTTGACGATTTCTTTTTTCACCGCATCCTTCATGACGGGGTTTAACCGTCTCTGTGGTTCTCGGGTTAGCTTGGCTTCATCCATCAGATGTATATGATGTTCAACTATTAAGGGACTAATCCCTTTGATGTCAGCCATAGTCCAACCAAAAGCCTGCCTATTAGATCTCAATACTGTTAAAAGCGCATTCTCTTGCTCTGAGGCTAGAGAAGCTGATATGATAACATGTAAAGACTCATTCTCACCTAAATATGCATATTTAAGATAAGAAGGTAAAAGTTTGAGATCTAATGCTGGTGTAGAAACTATAGAAGGTGAGGTAAAAGAATGACATTCAGAGTCACGAAGAAGCGCGTAGTCTTCAAAAGATACAGACTCGGAAGGTGAAGAGTCACAAAGTTCAGACTCAAGAGTGGAAAGAGTGTTCTCACTAAGATGTGCAAGATCAAACATTGATGTGCTAGTGTCGTCGAGATTTTCAAAACAAAGTTCATCAACTTCGCAGCTTTCGGGAGCAATCTCGTGGACAGAACATACATCAAGTATGTGAGCAGAGGGTTCAGACGGCTGACTTCTAATTTTGTAAATGTTCATTTCAATTTTCATTTTTCCAAAAGATAGGTTCATAGACCGTTTCGACAATTAATGACAGCATTGGAAGTGGCAAGAAAGGGTCGACCCAAAATCACCGGAATTTGGTTCTGTGGGTTTGCTACAGGTTGTGTATCGAGAACAATAAAGTCCACAGGGAATATAAATTCCCCGAGTTTTATCAACACATCCTCCAGTTCACCCCTAGGTTTGGTGATTGAACGGTCTGCCATTTGGAGAGTGCAATGAGCCGGTTTCAACTCTTCAATACCTAACTGCTCGTAAACAGAATATGGAAGCGGGTTAACACTTGCGCCAAGGTCAAGTAAAGCACGGTTAATGTTTTTACCCCCAATAGAAATCGAGATTGTAGGACATCCAGGGTCCTTACGTTTTTTGGTAACTGTGGGGTAAAAGCAGTACTAACATTATCGGTCATGAGTACCTTTTTGGGCACTTGAGTCTTCCTCTTCCTTGTGCACAAGTCTTTAAGAATTTTCGCATAAGCGGGGAATTGTTGAATAACATCTAGGAGAGGGATGTTGATGTTAACCTGTTTGAATATTTCTATAATCTTCTCCATATGTGGACTAGATTTGTTTCCCTTTAACCGATTCAGATAAGGAGTTTTAGCAATAAGAGCTGGGTCCAACATTGGAAAAGGTGGTGTGTGTGGAACTGATCCCAGAATTGAACTGGGGATCGTCATTGGTGGACTAGAAGAGATATGCTGAGGGTTCGAGCCTTAAGGAAAATGAAGAATAGGCTCTCAAGAAGGTGGTGGGGTAGACGAACAAGGGTCAGAAGTAGAAGTGGATGTGGAAGTGGAAGGAAATGTGGTAGTGAAAGTCGAGGTGTTATTGATTAATTCATCAGGATTATCAATCTCTTCACCGACTTGATTATTCAGCACTCTTCCGGATCTCAACGTTGTAATGGCATTCACATTGTAGTGTTGTGAATGTCCAGGATTCGGTAGGGGTTGAGACGAAAGTTTCCTTTTCTCTCTAGCACTCATCTCGGCATTTAATCGAGCAATTTGTGCTTCCATCGATTTGATACGCTCACTTTGGGAGTCAGAGTTTTTCTGGATTTTATTGAGGGAAGTCTTAAATTCAGCCGACATTTGAATGGACTGTTTCATAAACATTTCAAAAGTCCGTTCAAGTGAAGAGGAATTACCAGTACCGGTCAACTGCAAAAGATTATACGTTGTAGGTGTGTTGACTGGATTTTGAAAGTTTTGTGATTGGTAGGGGTGTTGACTTATTTGAAGTGGTTGCTGTTGTGGTGGAGAACCCCTTAGAAATTATTTTGATTTGGAACCGTGTTTTGAGTTTGTTGTTGGTTCCAAGAAAAGTTAGGGTGATTCCCCCAACCCTGATTATAAATGGAAGAATACGGATCGTTTCTAGATTTCTGTTGGAAAGCAGCATTGGTATGCTCTTGACCTTGAAACGGAGAATTTAAAGGACATTCTTCCGTAAGATGAGATGGATCAGAACAACATCCACAGACAATTTTGGGGAGTGACATCTGATTTAGGGAGGCTGCTAAAAATTTATGTTCCATAGTTTCGAGTTTCTTTTGCATTGCTGCCATTTCAGCTCTAACTCCTATGGAAACATCAAGTTGATGAATGCCACCCCTAGACGATGGCTGGTTTACACTCTCCCACTGTAAAGTTCATTCAGCGAAATCTTCTAAAAATCTACAGGCTCCACCATCATCTTTATTCATGAAGGTGCCTTGACACATGGATTCAAGGGTCTGTTTTGTTGTAAGATTAATGCCATCATATATGATTCTGCACAGATCCCATCTAGAAATTCCGTGATGAGGACATTGAACTAACAGATCCTTGAAGCATTCAAAACACTTCGAGAATGGTTCATTTGAAAGCTGGGTAAATTGATTTATTTCGCTACGGACTCGAGCTGTTTTATGATTAGGGTAGAATTTCTTTAGGAAAACTATTACGAATTCTCCCCAGTTAGAAATAGAATGTGCGGCTGTGCTATAAAGCCACTTCTCGGCTATATCGCACAAAGTGAATGGGAGAAGATGTAATCTCATAGCATCCACAGAAAGCTGTGAAGTACCCATCAGAGCGCATACATTTTCAAATTTGGTAATAAAGACGTATGCGTCTTCAGACTCGAGACCGTGATATTTGGGTAAAAGATTGATGTATTGTAGTTTGATTTCAAAGTTTTCCCTATTGGCTGGTGGAATGGTAAGACAGATCGAAAGAGGACCTCGCATAGGGTAACATCTCTCTTGGAGAGAGATGCGGGGCGGATTCTGCGCACCTGCGGGCGGTGGCAGAGTAGTGTTAAAGAAGTTCGATGGAGAACCGTCCATCGAAATGGGTGTGGTAGTGGGTGAAGAAAAAGTAGATGTAGAATTACCGATTTCGGAGTCGAAACGAGGAACGCGAACAAGACGGCACTAGAATCCCATGTCCAGCCGAGCATGCACTAAAGGGTTTAGCACAAGTGGCAGTGTTGGTGATAATTAAGGAAAAGATGAGTTTGGTGTTTATTTTGAAAAAGAGACGGATTTTTGAAAAAATCACACAAACAATGTACAAGCAACCCTAAATCTAGTGGTCACCTAGGTCTAGGCTCTAGACCGCTCCTAGACTTCCAAAAGACAAGTCGCAAGATAGATCTTCTACTGCCTTTTTGCCCTTTCTGTGGCTTGGTAAGTGCCAGGTAAGTGGGAGGTTCTCCACTACATAAGTAGTGGGTCTAATTAAGTAACCACTTGCCTTAGACACACTTTCCTTAAACACCACAAAAGAAACGCGGATAAGTAATAGATTACCCACGACCTCCATCTGTCCTAAGTAAGCGCGACGGTCCTTAGAGTCATGTCTAGATATTTTTTAGTTAATGAGGGTGATGTGAATGCAAGTTTGTGATTTTGGGGCTTAGGAAGGGTATTGAAATCCTCACTTAATCTGAATTTGGTCTTTTACCCCTTAATTTCCGTATTAAAAATGCAAACAACCAAGATCAAACACGCAACAATTTCCTTTTTAGCGGCGCTGCGAATTTTTTCAAAGAATCCTGCAGAAATTGATTAATGGACAAGAGCAGGGAGGAGATAAGAAAGATAGAGATTCACCTAGAAAATTTGGTGCGCTAAATCCCTCAATTCACCGCGGATCCGCCGCAAGATGCTTATAAATGCCGCGGTTCCGCCGTAAGATGGTGAGATCCCTGCACAAAAATTTCAGCAACTGCTCCAATTGCCTCTCTAGACTTTTTGAGATGTCCTGAAATTTTTTCCTCTCGCTCCAGAGATTCCAGATCTCCTTGCAACAAATCACAACAAATCATTAAGCGCTTGTTGCGAATTTTGATCTAAAAATTCTGATGAAATAATAAAATTTTTCAACTCAAATTACAAAACGAACAAATTAGCATACGATCCCCGGCAACGCGCCATTTGATTGGTCATCTTCGTGTGTGGTTGGAAATGTTTCATAACCAAAGAAATTTATAACGCAATCAATTGACGGTGTCTATTGTAGTTTCGTCAATGAGAATGGATCGTCCACTGAGAAAGTGGGAATTTGTTTGAATTTGTTTTAGTTGAGTTGAAAAGAAAAGATAAAAGATAATGATCTAAGATTTGTGAAATTTAGTATCAAGAAACATAAAGAAATAGATATAGGATCAAGAATTTATAAAGATCAAGGAAATGTCCAAACTAATTTAATTATCAAGATTTGTAAAGTAGCTTGTAGGAATCGATCAAATTGATAGTGATGATGAATACTAATGATTACGAATTCTTATCTATTGAAGATCTGTTGCTAGATCGATGACGATCAACGAGCTTTAGGGATCTATTGAAGAAACTGGGGTTTCTCCTTCATCATCCCTTGTCCTTTCATTGATTATCATTAAAATTCTAGTATCTAGCAAATTGAATCACCGATCGTTGATCCCTAATTTGAAGCGAAAATATTCAAGAAAGCGATCTCGCTCAAATTATGTCTTCGATGATTCAATTACCTAAAGTTTATAAAACTCATAAGACTTAAGAACCGTTCAAGAATTTAATCATCATCATCTACCTATTCTCTCGATTCCGCTACAAGCTGAGATTTCACTCACACATCATGAAAAATGAAAGAATCAAGAATCAATAACTTTTCATAATGCAAGAATGTAAAGAAAAGCAAGATTTATAATTTTCATCTTTATTAATCGACGATTAGGTACAATTCACTCAACTCGAGATTACAAGATTTGAGGAGGTAACTAGATCCGCCGAAATTAGTTTCGCATCGATCTTCTTGAGTCGCGGATCTTCATGGATCTCTTGCTCGGATGAAGATCGGCGTTGCTTCAAAGGCTCGTTGAAGGCTTGCTTGAGACGCTTCTCGATGGATCTTGATTTGGCTTTGGAATTGGATTTGGGTTAGGGTTTTGGATCACAAGTTGTGTCACTCAACTTGTGGAAATTTGGTGTATAATGATCAACTACCGAACAACAACTTAACCACTAATCAACAACCTCTTCAATGAAGCCCTAGGTCCCTTTTTATAGTTTCTCCTTTATCTTCTCTTAGAAGCTTGGTTTATCTTCTACTAGAAGCTAGGTTGTTATGAAGCTTGCATGAGAAGCTTGGTAGGTATCAAACTTGCACAAGAAGCTTGGCTGTTAGAAGGGAAGCTTCTGGAGAAATCTACACAATTCGAAGCGTCTTGGAGAAGTTTGGCCGTTAAAAGAAGAGCCCTGCAAAAAGTTTCCACCGCTAACGAGTTGAATCGACCGTGGATCCGCGGCGGATCGGCCTGACTCGGCTGCGGATCCGCGGCCATTTTAGGAGCTTTCTGCATTATTTTTCCAGGGTAATTGTGATGTTGTCTTTAGGGTTTTATTTTGATGCCTGGAATCTTATAATTCTTACTTGGTTACTGCCAGATTTCAAGTCTCTGACTTGATGCGTTTTATCAGTACTTTTGTGATTCTGGCCCTTTAACCTGGAGAATTTTCTGCACACAATCTTGAGACAAATGTTTAAATATACAAAAGATCATGCGTGTAGTAATAAACACACAATTTCCCTCATAATGCCGGTTATAATGTATAACACATGTTATTTGGTATTTTGCAGACGAATTTCTAATATGTGCTATATTTATACCAAACACCTTAGATGATTACAAAGAGTAGGGAAATTGATGTGTTAAAAATACAATATTTTCGACTGATCAGCTCCCTTCGAAGATATCGTCGGGACGTGTCCCCGGGCAATCTGTTGTCTTTTCTGCCAGCGAATCAAGGGCGAGATCTCTGCATTTCAGGAAGGTGCGCCGGTTCGTGCGTTCTGTCACTGAAGCGACGGTCCACGTGTTGAGCGTCGGTTGGGCGACGCGACGTGTTGCAGACCTGCGGCGTCTGATGGGATGCGACCCAATGCTGGAGCGACAGGTGGAGCAATCGGGGTCGTCGGACGCGAGGAGTCGTATTGGCGGGAGATGGAGGGTGCCGTTGGATGAGGGCGGTGGCAGCAATAAATAAGGATGGGTCCACTCCAGGGCCCCTATCTCTTTATATTTTCCCCGCTTTAAGTCCTGATAGCTCGGCGCTCTTTTTCTTTCCTCTGCTTTTGCATCCCGAGGATCCCTCTTCTCCAGGTTAGATGTCTTCCTTTGTAGAGTCTGTAGATGTGGTGGGAGTAGGCTCTATGGACCCTCAAGTCGAGCCTGAGTCTTCCCGGGAAGCAGGGGTCAAATCCTTTTCCCGGGATCGTGCGACTGGGGTAGTCCTCAGGGAGGAGGAGGCGAACGCCGCTCCTGGCGTGCCGTCTTTGATGAGACACGAGGATGAGCTCGCCAACGCTTGGGCTCGCTTCCATATCCCTTCTGGCTATACGCTTTGCTTGGCCAAGGAAGGAGAGAGGGCAGACCAAGTACGGGGTAGGGAGATCGCTCTATACCTGGAAGCCTTTTGGTGCGGAATGCGCCTGCCCTTCCCTCCGGAGGTCGTTGAAGCGCTGAACTTCTTCAGGTTAGCTCCGGGCTAGTTAGTGCCGAACTCATGGAGGATCCTCCTCGGGTTCCTGGTCCGCCTGAAGCTACAGGCGACCCCCTTCAGTCTCTCCATCCTTGATTCCTCTCTCCTCTTCAAAAATCATCCTGGGGGTCGAGCGGGCGACCCGAGGTGGGTCTACCTCTCCTTTAGGAAGTGACAGGAGGGTGCCGCCAGGTCAGGAGTTGTAGTCCTTCCTTTTTCTATCCATGACTGGAAGAAAAAGTTCTTCTCTGTTGCGCCGCCCGAGGGTGGGGACTGGCCCGCGCCGACCTAATGGTCAAGGGATAAGTGCTTCCCGGGAAATCGGTCCAATGACCCCGCCGCGGTGAGAGTGGCGTCGTGGGAGCCCATTCCCCGACCTGACGTGCTGCTATCTGAGCGGGCCTTGAGTTGGGCCGGGCTCAGCCCCGTCGAGTTCGTCGGTGAGTTAGGCTTGCGTTTTGCTTTATTTTTGTATGCGGCGCTGACTCCGCTGCATCTTGTTTTGTGCAGAACCCATGGATATGAATGAACTCCGAGCCTCCATGCGGCAGCCGAAGAAGGGCCCGAAGGCTGGAGGCGCCAGCTCTTCCCGCTCGAAGCCTGTCCCAGTTCCTTCAGCCGTCGTCCCGGTGCCTCCGGTGGCCGTACCTCCTCAGCGTTCGAGGGCGGGTCCCGCTCCGGAGTCCAGCAAAGCGCAGAGCCGAAAGTGGGTGTGTGAACAGGAGGACCCAACCTCGGAGGAGGAGATCGGGTCTCCATCAACCCCCCCTCAAGAGCGTCCCCCAAAGGGTTCCTCGGACCCCGGCCTCCCCGATCATGGTGGAGGAGGAGGGCTTCCGCTTTGTGGTGCCCTCGGGGCTCGCCATTGCCGACAGCCTGCTATTCAACATCGAGAAGTCGGTAGAGGGTAGGGTCCCCAGGGGGACCCTCAGAGGCCAGATGGCGTCCATCGCCCAGGAGGCCGTGCAGGTAAGCGCTCGGCTATTCGTGAGATTTGGTGCCTCCTTTGTCTTTCTGGCCTCTCTTTGATTATCTCAGATCCTCCAACATGTTGCCCTCGCCATCCGCATGGAGGAAGAGGTGATAACACCGGCGATGAAGGCCGCGGGCCAGCTTACCTCGCTGGAGGAGAGCTCCAAGCTGGAGCTGGAGGCAGCGATGGCGAGGGTCGCCGCCCTGGCGGGCAAGGTGGCAGCTAGGAAGAAGGAGGTGGCCGCTGCGATGCGGGCGGTGGTGGCCTTGAAGCAGGACGCTGCCCGGCACCCCGAGGCCACCCTGGCCGCCAAGGCCAAGCTCTAGGACGCCAGGGTGCTCTCGGCACCATGAAGAAGACGGTGGAAACCCTCTGGAAGGAGTTGGGGGTGGCGGCCGAGGAGGTGAAGCGGGCCAATCTCGGGGCGGCTAAGGCGGTGGAGGACTTTAAGAAGTCGAAGGACTACTACTCCGACCTAGCCGTGGCCACTACCAATATCTGGCACGAGGCCCCCGACGCCGTCAAGGCCCGAATGCCGGAGTTCACTGATGAAGAGCTCCGGGCCGAATACCCCCTCGCGGGTGCCGACGAGCAGGGGGACGACCTCGAAGAAGGAGAGGTCCCCGACGAGGAAGTGGCCAAGGGCCCTGCCCGAGCCGTGGTAGAAATTGAGGCTCCCGGGATCGCTCCTGGCCCCGAGGCCTGAAGCCCCTCGTCTTCCTGCTTCTTTTATTTTCCCTCATCGGGAATTCTGTAAGGCTGGGGAGCCCCCAATACCCTTGTAAAGAATTTTGATTGTGCGAATAAAACTTTTGCTGTTTCATTGCTTGCATATTATCCTTTGTTTTTGAAGAATACTCGTAGAATATTCGGACTTCCAAAATGCACAAACAACCCTAGAACTAAGGTTACCTAGGTCAAGTCTCTAGACCGCTCCTAGACTTCCAAAGAACAAGCCGTAGGATCAATCCTCTACCACCTCTTTACTACTCTTGTGGCCAGGTAAGTGCCAGGTAAATGGGAGGTATCCACTACGTAAGTAGTGGGCCTAATTAAGTAACCACTTGCCTTAGACACACTTGCCTAGACACCACAAAAGTAATGCGGATAAGCGATAAATTACCCACGACCTTCCTCTGTCCTTATTGAGCGTGACAGTCCATAAAGTCTTGTCTAGATATTTTTTAAATTAATGTAGGGTTGATGCAGATGCTCGGTTTGTGATTTGTGGGGCTTAGGAACGGTGATAAAATCCCCACCTAATCTGGATTTGGTCTTTGCCCCTTAAAGTCCGTATTAAAATATGCAAAACAAACCAATCACAAAACTTTGCAAAAAGATTTTTGAGCGGCGATATTTTGCAAAGAATCCTGCAGAAAAGATATTTTATTGGATTTCAAAGGAGAGAGAAAGAGTTGAGAATCTTACCAGAGAAGTTTGGAACCCTAAATCCTCAATCTCGCCGCGCTTCCGCCGCGAATGTGGCTTATTTACCGCGGTTCCGCCGCAAGGAAGAGAGATCAGTTTATGAAATTTTTCTCTGTGGCCTTCTATACTCCTCTGGATCTCGATGAATGTCTCGGTCTTTCTGTTTCCTTAAGTCTGTGACTCCAGATCTCCTTGCAAAATTCACACACAAATCGTTAAATATACAATTGGCAGTTTTGTTTTAATTATGATATAGATCGAATAAGAATTCAACACAAATAGTAAGAATAAAAAAATTACGCACGTATCCCCGGCAACGACGCCATTTGATTGATCTAGATTTATGTGTTTGTAGTGTAACCGCAATCAATAACGGTGTCGCGTGTAGCTAGACCGAGATGAGTACGGGTCGTCCTTTGGGAAACGTTGAACCTTTTATTCTTACTTTAGGCATGTTGATTAGGAAGGGAGGATAAAAAATGGTGAAGAATGGTTGTAGGTTCTAGATCTACGTTAAACATGGATGCAAAATATAGATCTAGATTAAATACGGATGTAAGTTTAATATTAAAAGAAGGGGACTTGTACGGTTCGTTAAGATTTAGTAGTCATGGATGATTAATTAAAGATTACTCTTTTTATTCTTTAATAGATTTAAAACTAGATCGACGGTGATGCATGTAGATTAGGGTTTCTGGAGGGAAAAGGGTTCCCACTCTTAACCCAATCTCGACATGGAACTCCGTTCATATCTAGCTTTTACCAAAACAATTGTTAATCTAATCTCTAATCGTGGTCGTGATTATCAATGAATTGATAGCGGTCCCAATTAGGATGTTAACTATTCTTTTGATAGAGTTTATAAACTTTATAGGACTAAAAAAGAGTTTAAGGATCTTCATCATCCATTAACCTACCCTAATCCCATGAACCCTAACAAGTGAAGAATTACTCACGCATGTTGGGAGGAGAAGAGATGGAGAGGGAAATCATGTTAAAACTACAAAGAGATAGAATAAGAAAACAACTACCTTTATTAATCAACAAAATTTATTTACACTTTGTTCCCTTAGAAAATGATTACACAAATGCTAGTATGCTTCTCGATCTCTTCTAAGGATGTAGATGAACCATTGATGATCAGCCTGGATGCGTGAGCCTGTCGTGGACTTCGTGATCTCTTCAGCTTGATGATTTTTCCAAGAGGCTTTCGGTCCTTATTTATAGTCTCAAAGCCAGAACCCTGGCTGCCTAATTTGGAAGCCAGAGATTAAGATCCTAACAGCGAAATCTCAACTTCCCAATCTTCTTAACCGCGGCGGAACCGCGGCCAATAGGTAGGTTTGGCCGCGGATCCGCGGTGGAATGGTGAGATCTTGGGCTCATTCTTCTTGTGGCTTCCTCTGGTGAAACGTAGTGATCTTTTGAATCTCTGGAAACTGAAAATCTTTTCTACGTCACTGCCAGAATTGATTTCTTTAGTTTATTTTCTTAATTAGGCAGGTTTGTTTTAACAACTTTGATTTCCTTGATTTCAGCCCTGCAAATTCTGCACAATAACTCAACAAATAATATTAGTTTGTTTTATGGAGATATTAACTTAACCATTATGAATTGGTCAAAGGTATTTAATAAGGTAAGCATATTTTAAATGGGCCAAATGTTACATGGATATTATATGCTTACTTTTTCCTACCAAATGGTAATTATAATATATAAACACATGAAAATAGTATTTTTACAGATAAACCCTCATATGTATCATATATAATAATAAACACCTTTCTTTATATAGAAATAGTAGGAAAAATGTCATATTAAATGTGCAGTTTTATCAACTGAACAGGATTCTCCGGCGATCAAGTCAGTAACAAGATCCGAGCAGAGTAACGGCTTAAGTGGAGCAGAAATGCTTACTTGATCCCTCTGGGAGAGGGGTTTATATAGCGGCGGCAGCACGCAGGGGCAGGCGCGAGAATCACGCCGGCCGTTACGCCCCCGATGTCACGCCCGCGTGATAAGAGAATCTTCCCATTAATGGCGAGACAGGATCGTTATTGGGGATCGTAATGGCGTGGAACGTGGGATGTGGCCGGCGGAGATCTTGCGCATGGCGAGATTCGCAGATCGGCGGTTACGCCCGCGAGTGGTGCCGTGGGTCAGTCGATGAGACCAAGAAAAATGGCCTCGGCGGGAGAGCTCGGGGACGAGCGGGAGAGCTGAGGCATCTTGGTCCTGTGGTAGCTCAGAGGCGAGCTGGGAGGCCGAGGAAGCCAATTTGCGCATGGGGGCTCTGAGGAAAGCCAGCTTGTGCTTGAGGGTCGGGCACAGGGGAGGTCTGGTCGGCCCCTGTAGGCCCTTTCTGGTGAGCTCTGGGATAGGTCATCTACCACGTGTCACGATCTGGAAGATCACCGATATTGAGCATCATCATTAGCCCCCACTCTTGTCCCGACCAGCTGACGGGTTGGGTCGAGAGTGGACTGCCGGGCCACCCGGGATGAGCTCCTGATTGGTCATCTTCGTGTGTGTTTGGAAATATTTCACAACCAAAGAAATTTATACCGCGATTAATTGACGGTGTATATTGTAGTTTCGTCAATGAGAATGGATCGTCCACTGAGAAAGTGTGAATTTGTTTGAATTTGTTTTAGCTGAGATGAAAAGAAAAGATAAAAGATAATGATTTAAGATTTGTGAAATTTAGTTTCAAGAAACATAAAGAAATAGATCTAGGATCAAGAATTGATAAAGATCAAGGAAATGTCCAAACCAATTGAATTATCAAGATTTGTAAAGTAGCTTGTAGGAATCGATCAAATTGATAGTAATGATGAATACTAATGATTACGAATTCTTATCTATTGAGAATTTGTTGCTAGATCGATGACGATCAACGAGATTTAGGGATCTATTGAAGAAACTAGGGTTTCTCCTTCATCATCTCTTGTCCTTTCATTGATTATCATTCAAATTCTAGCCTCTAGCAAATTGAATCACCGATCGTTGATCTCTAATTTGGAGCAAAAATATTCAAGAAAGCGATCTCGCTCAAATTAGGTCTTCGATGATTCAATTTCCTAAAGTTTACAAAACTCATAAGACTTAAGAACCATTCAAGAATTTAATCATCATCATCTACCTATTCTCTCGACTCCGCTACAAGCTGAGATTTCACTCACACATCATGAAAAAGGATAGAATCAAGAATCGGTAACTTTTCATAATGCAAGAATGTAAACAAAAGAAAGATTTAAATTTTCACCTTTATTAATCGACGATTAGGTACAATTCACTCAACTCGAGATTACAAGATTTGAGGAGGTAACTAGATCCGCTGAAATTAGCTTCGCATCGATCTTCTTGAGTCACAGATCTTCATGGATCTCTTGCTCGGATGAAAATCGGCGTTACTTCAAAGGCTCGTTGAAGGCTTGCTTGAGACGCTTCTCGATGGATCTTGATTTGGATTTGAAATTGGATTTGGGTTAGGGTTTTGGATCACAAGTTGTGTCACTCAACTTATGGAAATTTGGTGTATAATGATCAACTACCGAACAACAACTCAACCACTAATCAACAACCTCTTCAATGAAGCCCTAGGTCCTTTTTTGTAGTTTCTCCTTTATCTTCTCCTAGAAGCTTGGTTTATCTTCTACTAGAAGCTAGGTTGTTATGAAGCTTGCATGAGAAGCTTGGTAGGTATCAAACTTGCACAAGAAGCTTGGCTGTTAGAAGGGAGGCTTTTGGAGAAATCTACACAATTTGAAGCGTCTTGGAGAAGTTTGGTCGTTAAAAGAAGAGCCCTGCAAAAAGTTTCTACTGCCAACGAGTTGAATCGGCCGCGGATCCGCGGCGGATCGGCCTGACTCGGCCGCGGATCCACGACCATTTTAGAAGCTTTCTGCATTATTTTTCCAGGGTAATTGTGATGTTGTCTTTAGGGTTTTCTTTTGATTCCTGGAATCTTATAGTTCTTACTTAGTTACCGCCAGATTTCAAGTCTCTGACTTGATGCGTTTTATCAGTACTTTTGTGATTCCGGCCCTTTAACCTCGAGAATTTTCTGCACACAATATTGAGACAAATGTTTAAATATACAAAAGATCATGCGTGTTGTAATAAACACACAATTTTCCTCATAATGCCGGTTATAATGTATAACACATGTTATTTGGTATTTTGCAGACGAATTGCTAATATGTGCTATATTTATACCAAACACCTTTAGATGATTACAAAGAGTAAGGAAATTGATGTGTTAAAAATGCAATATTTTCGAATGATCAAATTCTCCCAAACTTAATTTTGGTCGTCTCGAGCAAATATCTTTTATTCAGGAGAAGGAGAAAATATAAGAAAAACACACTTTCATAGGCAATACGATTGTACCGAGCACGTGCAACAAGCCTTTAAACCTCTAGGTGTCCCTAGTAGGAGGAGTGTTGTCTCCTGAGGGTTTTCAGCGGATTGCACTAGACAAATCCAATAATAAAAGGAAGACAGTGAAAGTTACATGTAAAGATAAGAATTGTAAAAGAAAAACTTTGAAAGTTAGAGTCTCCAACTATACTAGTTTTTCGGTTGTCATGAGCCCTATCTTAATAGTCATGAAAAGATATTAGAAATCACATCATCCCTCAATAAAACATCGTCTTTATTCATCATTCCTACCTTTCTTCCAAACACCGATCATATATCCCTACGTGTGTGTAAAGAACATCTCTACACTCGGAGAATTCAATTCAAGCTATCATACTCTTGTCCATCAACCTCGGTACTTTTTAATTGATGAATATTTAGATGAGATTGCTCACACATTTATCACGCGACCGTTAATACTTCTTGAGATACTAACCGACCGATTACTTATCTGCTCGCTGATTAGGCGTAAGTAGTATTTTCCTCGTCTTGCAACACCTAAGGCTTAGCAGTGACTCCCAAACCAGTTGGTCTAAGGCATTAGGTGATGAAGCACCCTTGCTATATTTTTTTTATATGCTGCCTTGGTGATAACAAAACCAGTGTTCATTTTTCTACACCATTTTTTTATTTTTTATTCTCCATTTATTATTTCCTTCATATTTTGGATTTTAGACAAGAGTATTTCAAGGTATCCTCTACTATCCCGAGTTTCAAGACGTGTGTAAGTGCGTATAGTAGAGTATCAACATTCAAATGTTTGGCTTCCAGAATAGGAACTATTTTTCATACTTATTTTTACCCTCAGATTAGTGACATTTTTCATCTTACAAACCCTTGGGAAAACGGCTCATAACTACTTATTACTAGTTCGTTTAAGAAAACTTCTAATTTTCTTGGTTTTCTTCAATTTTTCTAATCTTTTGGTTGTAATTTTTCACTGTCTAATCTTTTATTATAAAATTAAATATTAAATATATATATTTTTTATATGTTTTGTGCTTATGCAAAGTATGATGCAAAGTGATGCATATATAAGCACAAACCTCCCCCAAACCTGTTTACAACAGTGTCCTCACTGTTCCCATATGTTAAATCTCAGATACCTGTAGACTTGGGAGGAAATTTATTAACGTGGGCAATAATATATGAACATGAAAATCTCCCCCAAACTTATTCTTTTCACTCACCTCCATTCTAAAGATGATACAGTATTTTTTTAAGACATGGAGGTGAGGCGGAGGAATTTTAGTCAAGATAAAGTGGCTCCTGTAAAAACAGGAGCTCCTCTGTGGGGTCAGTAGAAAAATACGGTTTTAATCTATGTCCATTTACTTTGAAAATTGTACCGTTTTCAACATTTTCAACCTCAACTGCCCTGTGCGGGTATACATACTGCACAACAAAAGGTCATTTCTACCGAGATCGTAGCTTACCCGCATGAAGATGGAGACGTGAATCATAAAGAAGGACTTGTTGACCAGGTGTAAAAGTTTTTCTCAAAATGTTTTTATCGTGAAATATCTTATTCCGACTCTTTACAATCATAGCAATATCGTAAACTTCATTGCGAAGTTCGCTTAGCTCGTTTAATTGCAGCTTCCGAAATTTGCAGGCTTGATTTAAGTCAAAATTAAATTCTCTAATGGCTCACATTTCTTTGTGCTCAATCTCGACCGGAAGGTGACAAGCCTTTCCAAACACTTGTCTATAAGGAGACATACCTAGATCGGTTTTATATGCAGTTCGGAACACCCAAAGAGCATCCGTCAATTTGGTTGACCAATCTTTTCGATTTTTAGAAACTGTTTTCTCCAAAATTTGTTTGATTTGTCTGTTTGAAATCTCAGATTGCCCGCTCGTTTGGGGATGATAGGGTGCAGAAAGTTTGTGGTTGATTGCATATTTCCGCATCAAAGTCTCGAAAGACCGATTACAGAAATGTGTCTCGTTATCGCTAATGGTAGCACGTGGGTGTCCAAATTGCGAAAAGATATTCTCTTTAAGGAACCTAATGACAACCTTTTTGTCAAGTGCGACAAGGAATAGCTTCCACCCATTTCGAGACGTAATCAACCGCAAGCAATATGTACAAATCCTAAAGGAGTTGGGAAAAGGACCTATAAAGTTAATACCCCAAACGTCAAAAATTTCAACCACTAAGATGGGTTGAAGTGGCATCTCATTTTTTCGGGAAATCCTACCCATATGTTGACACTGTGCACAGGTTTTGCAATGATCAAATGCATCTTTGAATAAAGTCGGCCAATAAAAACCGCATTGCAAAACCTTTTCCGCCGTCTTTCGAGGACCGAAATGACCCCCACATGCCTGATCATGACAAAAAGATAGAACACTCTTGAATTCATCATTAGGGACACATCTACGAATGATCTGGTCAGGACAATACTTAAACAGATAGGGTTCATCCCAGTAAAAGTGTTTTACTTGGGATAGAAATCGATGTTTGTCCTGTTTTGACCATTCACGGGGAATAAGTCCCATAGCAAGATAATTCACAATATCCCTGTACCAAGGTTCGTCAGATACATTCAAGAGTTGTTCATCTGGAAAAGAATCATTGATCGGCAGGGTCACAGGTGAAGAAGAGATGTGCGAAAGATGGTCGGCTACTACGTTTTCACATCCTTTTTTATTTTTAATAATAAGATCAAATTCTTATAATAGAAGGATCCAACGTATTAGCCTACCTTTAACATCCTTCTTCGCGAAAAGATGTTTCAAGGCGGAGTGGTCAGTATACACAACAATTGGTGAGCCAATCAAGTAAGGCCTGAATTTTTCTAATGCAAATACAACTGCCAAAAGTTCCTTTTCGGTAGCTGTTTAATTAATTTGAGCATCATTCAGGGTCTTGCTTGCATAATAGATCACGCGTGGCATCTTTTCAATGTGTTGTCCTAAGACTGCACCAAATGCAAAATCTGATGCATTACACATAAGCTCAAACGGGTGGTTCCAAGCTGGAGAAGATAGAACGGGGGCTGTAGTAAGAGAGTGTTTAAGTGAGTCAAATGCAGCCTCACAATCTGAATCAAAGTGAAATGTTGTGTTCTTGGCTAAGAGAAGAGTTAAAGGTCTAGCAATTTTACTAAAATTCTTAATGAATCTCCTGTAAAATCCTGCATGGACAAGAAAAGATATTATATCCATGACGCATTTCGGATGAGAAAGATTTTGAATGACATCTATTTTGGCTCTATCGACCTCAATGCCTTTCCGTGAAATAACATGTCCAAGAACAATTCCCTCTTATACCATGAAATGGCATTTTTCCCAATTCAAGATTAAGTTCTTCTCCTTGCAACGAGTAAGAACTGCGTTAAGATGAGATAGGAAGTCATCAAAAGAATCTCCGAATATCGAGAAATCTTCCATGAAAATCTCCAGAAAATTCTCGACCATGTTTGAGAATATCCCCATCATACACCGCTGAAATATAGCGGGAGCATTGCATAACCCAAAGGTCATGAGTCTATAAGAAAAAGTACCAAAAGGAGAAGTAAATGTGGTTTTGTCTTGATCCTTTTTGGCAATAGGGACCTGGTTATACCCGGAGTATCCGTCCATGAAGCAATAGTATTCACGTCCAGCTAAGCGTTCCAGCATCTGGTCAATAAAAGGTAGAGGAAAGTGGTCTTTCCTCATTGCGGCACATTGAGTTTTCTATAATCAATACATACACGCCACCTAGTTTGAGCGCGTGTCTGGATTAACTCATTTACCTCATTTGTTATGACCGTGATGCCAGATTTCTTAGGGACTACATGAATTGGACTTACCCATTGGCTATCAGAGATTGGGTAAATGATACCATTGTCAAGGCATTTGACGATTTCTTTTTTCACCGCATCCTTCATGACGGGGTATAACCGTCTATGTGGTTCTCGGGTTGGCTTGGCTTCATCCAT
The DNA here is from genome assembly GCA_030015575.1 of Agapanthus africanus. Classification (NCBI taxonomy): domain Eukaryota; kingdom Viridiplantae; phylum Streptophyta; class Magnoliopsida; order Asparagales; family Amaryllidaceae; genus Agapanthus; species Agapanthus africanus. The sequence continues at coordinate 508,160,054 of CM057350.1, forward strand.
CAGATGTATATGATGTTCAACTATTAAGTGACTAATCCCTTTGATGTCAGCCATAGTCCAACCAAAAGCCTGCCTATTAGATCTCAATACCGTTAAGAGCGCATTCTCTTACTCTGAGGCTAGAGAAGCTGATATGATAACATGTAAAGACTCATTCTCACCTAAATATGCATATTTAAGATAAGAAGGTAAAAGTTTGAGATCTAATGCTGGTGTAGAAACTATAGAAGGTGGGGTAAAAGAATGACATTCAGAGTCACGAAGAAGCGCGTAGTCTGCAAAAGATACAGACTCGGAAGGTGAAGAGTCACAAAGTTCAGACTCAAGAGTGGAAAGAGTGTCCTCACTAAGATGTGCAAGATCAAACATTGATATGCTAGTGTCGTCGAGATTTTCAAAACAAAGTTCATCAACTTCGCAGCTTTCGGGAGCAATCTCGTGGACAGAACATATATCAAGTATGTGAGCAGAGGGTTCAGACGGCTAACTTCCAATTTTGTAAATGTTCAGTTCAATTGTCATTTGTCCAAAAGATAGGTTCATAGACCGTTTCGACAATTAATGACAGCATTGGAAGTGGCAAGAAAGGGTCGACCCAAAATCACCGGAATTTGGTTCTGTGGGTTTTCTACAGGTTGTGTATCGAGAACAATAAAGTCCACAGGGAATATAAATTTCCCGAGTTTTATCAACACATCCTCCAGTTCACCCCTAGGTTTGGTGATTGAACGGTCTGCTATTTGGAGAGTGTAATGAGCTGGTTTCAACTCTCCAATCCCTAACTGCTCCTAAACAGAATATGGAAGCGGGTTAACACTTGCGCCAAGGTCAAGTAAAGCACGGTTAATGTTTTTACCCCCAATAGAAATCGAGATTGTAGGACATCCAGGGTACTTACGTTTTTTGGTAACTGTGGGGTAAAAGCAGTACTAACATTATTGGTCATGAGTACCTTTTTGGGCACTTGAGTCTTCCTCTTCCTAGTGCACAAGTCTTTAAGAATTTTCGCATAAGCGGGGAATTGTTGAATAACATTTAGGAGAGGGATGTTGATATTAACCTGTTTGAATATTTCCATAATCTTCTCCATATGTGGACTAGATTTGTTTCCCTTTAACCGATTCGGATAAGGAGTTTTAGCAATAAGAGCTGGGTCCAACATTGGAGAAGGTGGTGTGTGTGGAACTGATCCCAGAATAGAAGTGGGGATCGTCATTGGTGGACTAGAAGAGATATGTTGAAGGTTCGAGCCTTAAGGAAAATGAAGAATAGGCTCTCAAGAAGGTGGTGGGGTAGACGAACAAGGGTCAGAAGTAGAAGTGGAAGGAAATGTGGTAGTGAAAGCCGGGGTGTTATTGATTAATTCATCAGGATTATCAATCTCTTCACCGACTTGATTATTCAGCACTCTTCCGGATCTCAACGTTGTAATGGCATTCACATTGTAGTGTTGTGAATGTCCAGGATTCGGTAGGGGTTGAGACGAAAGTTTCCCTTTCTCTCTAGCACTCATCTCGGCATTTAATCGAGCAATTTATGCTTCCATCGATTTGATACTCTCATTTTGGGAGTCAGAGTTTTTATGGATCTTATCGAAGGAAGACTTAAATTCAGCCGACATTTGAATGGACTGTTTCATAAACATTTCAAAAGTCCGTTCAAGTGAAGAGGAATTACCAGTACCGGTCAACTGCAAAAGATTATACGTTGTAGGTGTGTTGACTGGATTTTGAAAGTTTTGTGATTGGTATGGGTGTTGGCTTATTTGAAGTGGTTGCTGTTGTGGTGGAGAACCCCATAGAAATTGTTTTGATTTGGAACCGTGTTTTGAGTTTGTTGTTGGTTCCAAGAAAAGTTAGGGTGATTCCCCAACCCTTATTATAAGTGGAAGAATACGGATCGTTTCTAGGTTTCTGTTGGAAAGCAGCATTGGTATGCACTTGACCTTGAAACGGAGAATTTAAAGGACATTCTTCCGTAAGATGAGATGGATCAGAACAGCATCCACAGACAATTTTGGGGAGTGACATCTGATTTAGGGAGGTTGCTAAAAGTTTATGTTCCATAGCTTCGAGTTTCTTTTGCATTGCTGCCATTTCAGCTCTAACTCCTATGGAAACATCAAGTTGATGAATGCCACCCCTAGACGATGGCTGGTTTACACTCTCCCACTGTAAAGTTCTTTCAGCGAAATCTTCTAAAAATCTCCAGGCTTCACCATCATCTTTATTCATGAAGGTGCCATGACACATGGATTCAAGGGTCTGTTTTGTTGTAGGATTAATGCTCTCATATATGATTCTGCACAGATCCCATCTAGAAATTCCGTGATGAGGACATTGAACTAACAGATCCTTGAAGCGTTCAAAACACTTCGAGAATGGTTCATTTGGAAGCTGGGTAAATTGATTTATTTCGCTACGGATTGGAGCTGTTTTATGATTAGGGTAGAATTTCTTTAGGAAAACTGTTTCGAATTCTCCCCAGTTTGAAATAGAATGTGCGGCTGTGCTATAAAGCCACTTCTCGGCTATATCGCACAAAGTGAATGGGAGAAGGCGTAATCTCATAGCATCCACAGAAAGCTGTGAAGTACCCATCAGAGCGCATACATTTTCAAATTTGGTAATAAAGACGTATGCGTCTTCAGACTCGAGACCGTGATATTTGGGTAAAAGATTGATGTATTGTGGTTTGATTTCAAAGTTTTCCCCATTGGCTGGTGGAATGGTAAGACAGATCGAAAGAGGACCTCGCATAGGGTAACATCTCTCTTGGAGAGAGATGCGGGGCGGATTCTGCGCACCTGCGGGCGGTGGCAGAGTAGTGTTAAAGAAGTTCGATGGAGAACCGTCCATCAAAATGGGTGTGGTAGTGGGTGAAGAAAAAATAGATGTAGAATTACCGACTTCGGAGTCTCAAGGAGGAACGCGAACAAGACGGACACTAGAATCCCATGTCCAGCCGAGCATGCACTAAAGGGTTTAGCACAAGTGGCAGCGTTGGGGATAATTAAGGAAAAGATGAGTATGGTGTTTGTTTTGAAAAAGAGATGGATTTTTGAAAAAATCACACAAACAATGCACAAGCAACCCTAAATCTAGTGGTCACCTAGGTCAAGGCTCTAGACCGCTCCTAGACTTCCAAAAGACAAGTCGTAAGATAGATCCTCTACTGCCTCTTTACCCTTTCTGTGGCTAGGTAAGTGCCAGGTAAGTGGGAGGTTCTCCACTACATAAGTAGTGGGTCTAATTAAGTAACCACTTGCCTTAGACACACTTTCCTTAGACACCACAAAAGAAACGCGGATAAGCAATAGATTACCCACGACCTCTTTCTGTCCTAAGTGAGCGCGACGGTCCTTAGAGTCATGTCTAGATATTTTTTAGTTAATGAGGGTGATGCGAATGCAAGTTTGTGATTTTGGGGCTTAGGAAGGGTAATGAAATCCTCACTTAATCTGAATTTGGTCATTTGCCCCTTAATTTCGGTATTAAAAATGCAAACAACCAAGATCAAACTGTAAGTCCACGTTACCCGTCCCCGGTTCTTTGGGGTTGCGGAAATGGTGAAAAACGATTTTTCTTTAGGGGGTAACATGGACTTAAAATACGGATCTTTGTTAAACAACTATCTAACAACCTAACTAGGAGTTTTACCTACTCGGTTAGGGGGTTATACCTTAACTTGAACTCCTTCGTCTTCAACTCCTTGCGGTGGTCGGATCGGCCTCACCTCGTCGTCTCCTCGCGCCGAAGGTGGATCCACCCGAAAGCTTCTACCTTTTGGCTTCTACTTCAAACTAGAAGAAACTAGAACACTTGGCTTGCTAGACCTTGTGTACTAGGATGAGTAGAGAAGTGTAATGGGTTTTGATCTCTATGGTTCTTGCTTCTCAACACATGAGACAATAGAACCATGAACTAGAGAGAGAGAGCAAGAAGAAGAGGGAGAGCTTGAGCAAGAGAGAGAAAGGAAAATGAAAGAATGAGCAAGACTTTTGCACCCTTGCTCTCATAATCAAAAATAATCATAACACATAATAATAATTGAGTATTATGTGATGGTTGTTATCATATCAAATGGCAATATCATTTCTTGCATTAAATGCAATTTGTGAACAAAACAAGCAAGCTAAAGTCAATGCCAAGAAATGATAGCCATTGTCATGATGGTGGTCAACAAGTCCAACCTAGTCAACCGGTCAACAAAGTCAACAAGTCAACAAGGTTAACCCTTCAACCCAACCATATCACCATAATACTTAATTAATATTATTGTTAATCATATTTCTAATTCTCATTAGGGTTTAGTAAAAGTCAACAGTCAACAACCCTAATGAGAATCCTCTGCCTCTGTCTCTGTCAACCGTGCATACACACCCGCATCCGCGTTCCGGGGAACACGAATGCAAACGAGATAAAATCAATCCTAAAACGTATACTAGGATCTGGCTTAAACCAAAGCTCGCTAGTAATAACTGCCCGGACACCAAACGCGCACAAGTGCGCGGATGTGACCAAACCCTGTTGCAAAAACAATGCGACCTCTACTCTTTTGCCTAAAGGCGAATAGCTCTCTGTGTGGGACTATAAAGACTCGACACTACGCTGGCAGTGGATTTAACCACATACCGCAAGCGGCACTAGCTGTGCGTAACGGCCCCCAGGTAGATGCCGATAAGAAGACTGACGAGGTGAAACCCATCTGAACTCCTACTGAGCCTGAATGTGACAATCTCCGTACAGTCCGGTCTGTTCGTCTGAGAATATCGTATGGCGGGCCTAGGGGCTGTAAACGTCAGTCCCCTAATAGCGGTACAAGTCATGTCGGAGTGTAGCCCAGAACACCCTGAGATAACACTGGAAACCTACCAGTATATCTCGCTTGCCCTGGCCAGGGACGACTGTGTGTAATGGCTCTCCTTGACACAGCGCGATATCAACTCCCAATACCGGGAGAGACGAATCCTGTCTACCGTCACTGCCTCCAAGTGCATCGGGACTGCACCCAACTACTACCTATTTGCACGACTCCTTTGAGCCGTGGTAGGGTAGTAATCAAAGTACAGTGGGAACTCACTCGAGGCGTAGTGACAGTGTCAAGTCAGCGGACTAAGCTGTACTCATGTCACCTGGGAACTGATAACTGACGATAGGTATAGTACCAACCAATCAGTTCCCGACGAGTCCTGTCCAGTGTACTCGTAACCTAACGAGCACCCGCATACTATCTCAAGTACGACGTACTGACGGCTGTGGGACAGACCGTCTCCCCTGCTGGGATGAGAAGCGCATACGCTAGTCTACTCCGGAGTATCGATGCCCTGTCTCGATAGTCCTACGACTAGGGACCTGTATAAGGATGTGCTTGTGGATTACCCAGCCCCCACGAGTGTGACTGCCATCACAACGCTGGTAATCAAGTAAAGATCCTAAGGGCTCCACTAATGTGTATAAGTGATATACTAAAATAAACACATGTACACATTAAAGTAGAAACAAACCAAGTAGCATACTAACATTTTGAGCAAGATTGTCTATACAACTGTGAATATCCCAAGCTTCCATTAAGTAATATACAAACTAGTATGATACAGTAATGGCCTCTAGGGCATATACACTAACAATCTCCCACTTGCACTAAGGCCATGTACTGGCGTATCGAAGACCTATCATCTCGATCAGCCGCTCGAACTGAGTCTGGGGTAAGGTCTTCGTGAGTAGATCAGCAGTGTTATCTTCCGTAGCAACCCTCCGAACCTCAATCTCCTGGCGATCCACGATCTCCCTGATCAGGTGATACCACCTCAAGATGTGTCTGGACTTCTGATGGGACCTGGGTTCCTTCGCTAAAGCTATAGCCCCGTTGTTGTCGCAATACAGAGGTATTGGATCAACAATGGACGGAACCACCTGAAGTTCTGTCAAGAACTTTCTCATCCAGACAGCTTCTTTTGCAGCATCAGCAGCAGCGATGTATTCCGCTTCCATCGTCGAGTCAGCAATGATTTCTTGTTTGGAACTCTTCCAACACACCGTCCCTCCATTGAGGGTAAAGACAAAACCCGACTTGGACTTTGAATCATCTTTGTCACTCTGGAAGCTTGAGTCAGCAAAGGCCTCGATCTGGAGGTCTTTTCCGCCATACAACAACAATATCTCCTTAGTCCTTCTCAGGTACTTGAGAATGTTCTTTACCGCTATCCAGTGCTTCTTCCCAGGGTTTGATTGATACCGTCTTACCACACTCAGTGCATAAGCTACATCTGGTCTGGTACATAACATCGCATATATTATAGAGCCTACTGCAGAAGCGTAGGGTATAATAGACATGCGATCCCTTTCCAAATCAGTCTTGGGAGACATCTCTTTGGAGAGGGTGATCCCGTGACAAGCCGGTAGGTTACCGCGCTTGGAATCTTCCATACTGAATCTTTTCAGTATGGTGTCGATGTACTTGGACTGCGAGAGTCCTAACATCCTCTTGGATCTATCACGATGGATCCGGATCCCCAGAATGTAAGTGACATCACCCAGGTCTTTCATGGAGAACCTGTGTGACAAGAACCCTTTGACAGATTGTAGCATAGGAATGTCATTTCCTATCAAGAGAATGTCATCCACGTATAATACGAGGAATACGACAGTTCTTGCTACAAATCTACTATAGATGCATGGTTCATCTGGATTTTTGATAAAGCCAAATTCTTTGACCGTCTCATCAAAACAGATGTTTCAACTCCGTGATCCCTGCTTTAGTCCATAGATGGACTTAAGCAACTTGCACACCTTTCCGCTGCTCCCACTCTGAATGAAACCCTCTGGCTGCTCCATATAGACACACTCCTCTAAATTTCCATTTAGAAAAGCGGTCTTTACGTCCATCTGCCAAATCTCATAATCGTGGAAGGCAGCAATGGCAAGAAGGATCCGAAATGGATTTCAGCATAGCCACTGGAGAAAAGGTTTCGTCATAGTCCAAACCAGGTCTTTGACGAAAACCCTTTGCAACAAGTCTAGCCTTATAGGTCTCAACCTGTCCATCTACACCAATTTTCCTTTTGAAGATCCACTTGCATCCTACGGGTTTTACCCCATCTGGAGCAACGTCCAACGTCCATACATTGTTGGTGTACATGGACTCCATTTTGGTCCGCATTGCATCCAGCCATTTTACCGAGTCAACGCTCTGAATAGCCTGCTGGAAGCTAGTCGGCTCATCATAATCAATGATGCAATCTTCTCTATCCCCGTCTATGAGAAAACCATAGTATCTCTCGGGCGGATGAGACTGCCTACTACTCCTGCGGAGCGGCGTAGGAATGTCCTGTTCTTTTGAACCCTCTGGTTCTACTAAGCTTTCAGTAATAGCCTGTGGTTCTGGAATTTCTTCCAGTTCTATTGCGCTCCCACTTATTTCTTTTTCCAAAAACTCAGTTTCTAAGAAGTGGGCATGACGAGAAACAAAAACCTTTTGTTCCTCTTCGCAATAGAAGAAATATCCCTTGGAGTTCTTTGGATATCCCACAAACTTGCACTGTACTGAGCGTGCCTCGAGTTTGTCCGCATGCTGCTTTTTGACAAAAGCTGGACATCCCCATATCTTAATGTGCTTAAGATAGGGTTTCTTCCCACACCACATCTGATATGGTGTGGTAGGCACAGTCTTAGTTGGAACTCGGTTCAAAAGGTATGCAGCTGATTCTAGTGCATATCCCCAGAATGATCGCGGTAACTCAGCGTTACTCATCATGGAACGTACCATATCCAATAGGGTCCAGTTCCGTCTCTCCGATACACCGTTATGTTGCGGAGTGTATGGAGGAGTAAGCTGAGAGAGAATTCCATTCTATTTTAGGTAATCCAGGAACTCGACACTCAAGTATTCACCACCTCGATCAGATCTCAGTGTCTTGATACTTTTGCCGGTTTGTTTTTCTACTTCATTCTTATATTCCTGGAATTTTCTAAAAGCTTCGGATTTATGTTTCATTAAGAAGACATATCCGTACCTTGAAAAGTCATCCGTAAAAGTAATGAAGTAAGAATAACTGCTTCGCACATGTATAGACATAGGACCGCACACGTCGCTGTGTACGAGTCCCAAGAGCTCGCTCGCTCTTACTCCGTGTCCAGTGAACGGAGTCTTTGTCATCTTTCCTTTGAGACAGGATTGACAAGTTGCATATGATTGATATTCGAACGGATTCCAATATCCTTCTATATGTAACTTCGTCAACCTTCTCTCATTGATGTGACCCAGTCTACAATGCCATAAGAAAGCCTGATTTGTTTCCGGAGACTTTCTTTTATGTGTATTCTGGACATTGAAAATCTGTGGTTGGTTTAATACGTATATACCATTGTTTAATGTACCTGACCCAATCAAAACTTGATTAAGGTGAATGTTCACAACATTACTTACAAATGCAAATTCATAACCTTCTTTAGATAATAAAGATACAGATATGATATTACAGGTTGCATTGGGTACAAAATAACAATTACGTAAAACCAAAACATGTCCATCTGACATTCCCAGGTGATAGTACCCCACGGACTCAGCATCTATGCCAGCTCCGTTTGCAACTCTGAGGGTCATATCACCTGCCTTCAAAACCCTACGATTTCTCAGTGCCTGCAACGAATTACAGATATGAGATCCTGATCCGGTGTCCAATACCCAGGAAGTAGAGTTTATTGATAGACAGTTTTCAATAACATACACACCTGAAGCCGAAGCCGCAACTTGCTTCGGATCCTGGTTTCTGGCCTTCCAAGCCCTGCAATCTTTCTTCCAGTGTCCACTCTTATGACAGTAAAAGCACTCTTCCTTCCCCACAAGTTTTCCCGCTACCTTTGTTGCCTTTGCCTTTCCCTTCGTATCCACTTTACTAACACCGCCCCTTGGTTTGGCGGGGACTTTCTTCTTCTTTCCCTTGGCTTTCGCCTTGGACTTAGAAGAGGAAGATCCTCCTACAAACAAAGTGGATGTTTCCCTAGCTTTCTATAGGGTGCCCTCTGCACTCCTCAGCATGTTGAGGAGCTATGAAAGTTCAACTTCTTTTCCTTGCAAGTTGAAGTTCAGGATAAACTGGGCGTAAGTGGAAGGAAGGGACTGGAGAATCAAGTCCGTATAGAGCTCGTTCTCCAACGTGGTCCCAAGGTCCGTGAGCTCTTCAATGAAGCCAATCATCTTAAGCACGTATTCCGCTACCGATGATTCGATGGCCAATCTTGCCGAAAACAGCTTTTTCGACACTTCGTATCTGGCGATACGAGATTGCTCTCCATACAGTTCTTTTGTATGGAGAAATATAGATTCGAGGTCCATATTCTCGTGCCTCCTCTGATGTTCATTGTCCATAGAGGCAAGCACGAGGCACCTGGCCTTCGCGCAATCGATCTCCCAAGTCTTACGGATTTCCTTATCCGCGACGCTGGAGGTGGGACCTGGGACAGGGGGATCTTTGGTGGTAAGAAGATACCCCAGCTTGTCATAAGTGATTGCCATTTTGACATTCCTGAGCCAATCTTTGTAGTTTGGCCCTGTCAGTATGTTTTTATCTAGTAGTAACATAAGTCCAATCATGACGATTAGTCGCTGCAACTAGGAGAGAGAGAAGAAACACTCAACATGATGCTCTTGCAAGTTTAGAGTGGTTTTTAGTTTGTCTAAGCAGGATGGCTCCCACTATATCTCGAATTCCTCCTCAAACCAAAAAGGAAGAATTAGTCGGGATCAATCTCACCGTACAATACTTGCTTAACCGTTCAGCCATGCCAGTGTTGGTACTTCGAGGGAGGTTTTCCAACGCTTTTGCGAAGTTCCTTAATTAAATAACCTCTTTTCCCTGGGGGCGTAGCCCCGCTAACACCTTTCTAGACACCTACTTGGTTTATAGTATTGATCGTTAAGTGAGAAATTTCCCGAGGAGTAGCATATACTCACAGTAGGATCGGGATCCAAATATCATCGCGTGACAAAACTGAAGGAATCCTACCAGAATCATCACACTCCAAATGGTATGCAGCGCTAGGAAGTTTCTGGTTCTTTAGAAACTCCCGATGTGGATTTTTGCCCCATGCTCTTATGACTTTGACTTTGGCCAACAAATCATAAGTCACATGTCAAGTTCTACCCGTCATTCTCCAGGTTAATTTGAACCCACCCGTACCTACTCTTGACTTTGGCCAACAAGGCAGTACGACTGTCCCAAACCAACGCATCTATCTATGCTGCACATGAATACCCAATAGCTACCAATCACTATGCCTTGACTTTGGCCAACAAACATAGCTTGAATACTATTGACTATCCATGTAAAACGACGGAGGGCTACAAATGGTTTTGGCAAAACCGTGAACGTAGTGAACTTGATATAATCGATGGAACGAGATAGCTTTTAAAAGGAGTGGCTTAAGCTCCGCGTTTAAAAGTTGTTTTTTGAAAAGAAACCGAGTGGTTTTTGAAATTGTTCCAACGACTTTACTTTGGTTTATTTTCTTGCATTAATTTTTAATGCGTCATATCATTTAATCCTACCATTGCAGAAAACAACCAAAATATGACGTACGCTTATGCCATCCGCATTCGCCACGGGGCCCCGTCATTACCCGTTTGGTTACTTAACTAACAACAGAGCGGGGGCTGGACTAGCGCGGATGCAAAATATAAGAAACGCCTAAATAGATATCATATATAGATATATAGCAATGATAGCCATTCCAGATCACAGATGAACACATTGGATATACTAGGAATCCGCATTCCGCACGAGCCTGTAACGGAAAGCGGATTACACGGTCGCGGTGAATAGCCAATACCCCATCCTAGACCCCTACGGGTGCGGCAAACTACCCGCTAAATACCCGAAGCGAAGCAACCTCCCTCAATAACATGAGTAGGCCACTCGGCACTTCGAGGTACCCGGTAGTTTGTGCACCCCCTCCATGGGTCTATCCTAGGAGCAAAAACAGTAAAAGAAATTATACAATGACGGCTACAACCTCACCCCGGTTGTACGGCCAAATAAATAATATTACATCAATTACAAATTTACATGAATTGAAAGATAAAGAAAACTCTCATCTCATAACCTCCCGGCTATTCATCCGCGACAATCCAATGAATTCATATACACATACCATCAACATTACAGATCACAGATATGTATAACCCACACTAATCGACGTATAGCGATTAGCAGACGTTCAATACATATATCACATCACAGATATATACCCGTCAGCTTAAGTCTTTAGAAGTTCGATCAAAATACGGATTTTTAAGCCCCAAAAACAAATTTTGCTTTCTGGAAAATCTGGGCAGAAAAATCATATTCCAAAAATCCCAAAATACCCCCAGAAAAACACTGCAGGAAAATTGTACCACGACCGAGTCAACTTGGCCGCGGATCCGCGGCGGGGAGCATGCTCCTGCCGCGGTTCCGCGGCGCTTTGACCGAGTCGGTGGACCAATTTGCTTATGTGGGTTTTAAAAAGCCTGAGCCGATTTTTAGTGTAAGATTAATTAATTTTTGAACAGGAAAAAAAATCGGCAGAAACTATACATTTCAGGCGTGTTTCGTGACTTTTTCTCCGATCGAACTTCTAGTTACTTTGCTAACATGTTAGATAGTTGTTTAACTAGGCTCTGATACCACTATAAGTCCACGTTACCCGTCCCCGGTTCTTTGGGGTTGCGGAAATGGTGAAAAACGATTTTTCTTTAGGGGGTAACATGGACTTAAAATACGGATCTTTGTTAAACAACTATCTAACAACCTAACTAGGAGTTTTACCTACTCGGTTAGGGGGTTATACCTTAACTTGAACTCCTTCGTCTTCAACTCCTTGCGGTGGTCGGATCGGCCTCACCTCGTCGTCTCCTCGCGCCGAAGGTGGATCCACCCGAAAGCTTCTACCTTTTGGCTTCTACTTCAAACTAGAAGAAACTAGAACACTTGGCTTTCTAGATCTTATGTACTAGGATGAGTAGAGAAGTGTAATGGGTTTTGATCTCTATGGTTCTTGCTTCTCAACACATGAGACAATAGAACCATGAACTAGAGAGAGAGAGCAAGAGGAAGAGGGAGAGCTTGAGCAAGAGAGAGAAAGGAAAATGAAAGAATGAGCAAGACTTTTGCACCTTGCTCTCATAATCAAAAATAATCATAACACATAATAATAATTGAGTATTATGTGATGGTTGTTATCATATCAAATGGCAATATCATTTCTTGCATTAAATGCAATTTGTGAACAAAACAAGCAAGTTAAAGTCAATGCCAAGAAAAGATAGCCATTGTCATGATGGTGGTCAACAAGTCCAACCTAGTCAACCGGTCAACAAGTCAACAAGTCAACAAGGTCAACCCTTCAACCCAACGATGTCACCATAATACTTAATTAATATTATTGTTAATCATATTTCTAATTCTCATTAGGGTTTAGCAAAAGTCAACATTCAACAACCCTAATGAGAATCCTCTGCCCTCTGTCAACCGTTGCATACACACCCGCATCCGCGTTCCGGGGAACACGAATGCAAACGAGATAAAATCAATCCTAAAACGCATAC